>JAUYWH010000012.1:24918468-24971992 GCA_034779795.1 Ctenopoma multispine | reverse complement strand
TATGTAACTCTCATTTGGTAACGAGATACTTCAGTTTGGAAAATGTGTTCATTTGCTGTCTTTCTAAGGATCAATATCGATCTCATTTTTATTCATTCAGCTCACAGCTGCAGTCAGGACGTGGTTAGCCAAGTTTGGCACGGAGACTCAAAGAAGAAGAGGAAAACAGCAGTCCTGGTCCATTCAAAATTAAAAAAATACACCCACTAATATGTTTACAAAGGTCACTAACTTACACCTTGTACCTCTTTAGGTTGATCACATAAAAACACAACATTAACATATTATGAATATTTTCGAGAGATATTACACGTTAAAATACTCCTCACAATATTTTTTTTCCTGCTTTTGTCCAAGTTCAACAAGCATGATATAATATGCTAATAAATGATCTGATACTGTGAATGTCTGTAGATGTACTGTTGAACTTCAATTTAACAATCACATTAGTGTTTTGCCTTTTCTGCTTTGCTTATCCACGACAATAACAGATTTGTGCTGAAAGTAAGCTGGCTGGCCTCACAATCTAATCAAGGGACCTGCAGGGAACATTTCTTACCTTAATGCATCATGGGTAGAGCTGACTGGAATTAACAGCAAATGAAGGCTGTAACAGCTGCCTCGGGGGAAGTAGCAGAGGCGAACAGGATCTCACATAAACTCACCGCTGCCTAGAAGGGTCCTCAGCCCTCTTCTGTATCCTGTTTGACTGTTTGTTTAACACAGATTTGAAATAGGTAACTAGTGTAATTTGCTGGATTGTCAGTTCCCTTATGAATCTGTCACACAGGTATTTATGACACAATGCGGCCTGGATTAAAAAATGCACTTTCTACTACAAAACAAACATATTAAAGTCCGGTATCACTGACTCCAAATTACAACAGAGCACGCAGTTTGTACCCATAGGATAATATTACCTCTTCTTCTGTGTTAAAAAAACAACTACAGAGAAGCTTGTTCTCTACAAAGGAAAAATAAGTTGAGTGTAACATCACTTGAGGAGACTCACAAGGGACTGCTTAGATAAGGGTAACCTCCTTACAGCAAGAAAACTAAACATGCCTTTATGCGTTTTTGTATATCACGCAACCCTTGCCTCATATTAGATCTCACTAGCCCGGGCTAATGAGCAGATTGTGATCTGATCTCACTGTGAACAGAATCAAGATAACACGAATGCTTACTAATGTCAGGGTGAATCGTTGGATCGTTGTGGAAAACCATGTGACTGCTTTTTATTTTTTTTATTCTCAATGTGTTTGGTGCATTGTTTATACAGTAGGCCTCTTCCCTAAATGCTGGTGTACTATAGGTTGTACAGTATGTACTGCAGGTAGCTTCACTAAATTGAAAATGTTTTATAATAAATTACAAAATTGAAGATTAAGAATTTCAGGTAATATTTCATGTGCCTATGAAAAAAATAGCAAGAAATGTTGTATTGATCACTTGTACGTTGCCATTCAATTTCTAAAGCAATGAGTTTTGTTGTGTGTCTTCTCCCTGAAACTATATCCACATTATTCAGATGAAGGTTTCTGAGGCATTTAATCAGAACTAACAAGCATGATAAGTGAGCCAAGAGACAATGCCTGCAGCTGATCATGAGAATATTTAAGAGTGGATTTTCACCTTCAGTGGCATCTCCTCTCTACAGGCAGTTGATTAAGGGATGCCCTTTGCAGAAACCGAAAAGGGGCGTATATATAGTCCCACACCTCATATTGCAGCCTCCTACACCCCAGGAACTCCTCACACTGATTCACACTGATTAGATTAGACAACCGATCCCTGAGTGATCCTTTAATTCCCTCACACCCAAAGACAACAGCATCGACGTGAGCTGAAAAGGTCAAAAGACTCAGGGCCTTATGATACCTAAACCCTCCTAAGCTTTAATATCCTCACTCTCACAACTAATGAAAATACAGAAAATACAGGCTCCATAGGTGGAACTGTGAACAAGAGCAACAGACTGAATGTATGATGTGTGTGTTCTTCTAACAAAACACTACAATTTAACAATCCAAAATCTGAACATGCTGACTTTCTGACATGTCTTTAATTAGCATTTCACACATTCTCACATGAACATATTGGACAAGTGATGTACTGTAGGTACATAGAGCTGTTTTTAGGCTTAGACTGAAAAAATGCCAGAGACTTTACTTTTCAAATAAACTGCAGACTGACTATGAGGAGGAAACACGAACACAAAAACAGGCAAGCACACCTCACTCACTTCATTCTACACTACTGCTGTTACACTGTGCTTATTTTATCAAACCTGTCTTGATTCTTTCAGCACTTAGCAATAGATCTGGATTCAAACGCCTCTGCTACTTCTGATTGTTTTCCAATGTGACAGTTAGTGAGCAGCAGTGACAGAAATGAACAGAACTTACAGTTTTTTGATTTTACAATCATTTAGCATTTGCTTTAGTGTGAGTTTTTTCGTTGTGTGATTTTCAGTGTGACATCAAAACTTATTTGTTATGTAACATATTAAAAAGTTGTATGAAGAGGGTCTGTCTAAAACCATCCAAATCTCCCTGCAACAACATATGTTGAAATCATTCAGCTTTGGGTATTTATTATTATTATTTATTAAAAAATTCCTACAGGAAACATTTTACATGGGTTAGGGGTTAGGGTTAGGGTTATTATTATCATTACTAATATTAGTATAACATCTACTACTGATTACATCTGGGTAAGTGTATTCAGG
Organism: Ctenopoma multispine; assembly: GCA_034779795.1. Lineage (NCBI taxonomy): Eukaryota > Metazoa > Chordata > Actinopteri > Anabantiformes > Anabantidae > Ctenopoma > Ctenopoma multispine. The sequence goes on along the minus strand of JAUYWH010000012.1, from coordinate 24,969,261 downwards.
TGAGTGTGTGCGTCTGTGTGTGTATACTGTATATGTGTGTAGAGCAGACACTTTAAGTCAACTCTGACTTTAAAACAAAATTTGACGCCCCTGACTAATTTATAATTCATATAGTGTAGTTAAATGGGATCTAGCATGTGTGAACACATTAGTCAGTTGTAAGACTGGATTTCCCAACATGGCTGCTGTCATGAGACTGCTGTGACATAAAACTATGAAACAAAAAAGAAAAAATGATGAGTGCAGCAAATCTTGTGTCTGAATAAATGGGTCATTGGATTAAAGTGATCTGATGGTCCATATTTACTTTGAATGTGAGGTCCATATTACAGCTGCTCCACAGATCCATACAGTGTGAGCAGAGTACTGGTTGTAGTGTGAGTTAACACAGTGTACAAGAATTACAAAAATGCACTAATCCAATAAAAGTTAATGGATATATATAAAACAAATCCGCTGTGTCTAGAGCACCAGAGCAGCAAGAAAGAGTTCTGTACAGTTTTCTAAGAAATAAACCATTTGCAGATGTTCAGTGGTTTATCAGCAAAAGCAAAATGAAAGAGGCGGCTTCGCAGTATATTTGTGTGTATACTGTATGTGTGTGTGTACCAATGTGAGCCCTGCATAGGCTCACTATGCACATTTGTTAGTTAGTTCGTCAGCCTGTCTTTTTAATTAGTCTGGCGTTTATCACAACCCTGTGATTGCTTTTGTAATAGTGTCACTGGTGCATAATGAGTAAGGAGGTGTCACGCTGCGAACATGACAGGCGCTCGGCTTCTCTCTCTGCGGACACATTTGACGGGCAAAGGATGGAGGGAGAGAGGGAGGAGAAGGCAAGAAAACACCAGCAGGAAAAAAAATGTAAATAGAACAGAGGGGCATTATTAGAAATGCCAGGGGGCCTGCAGTCGCCAACATTCAGCTGTCATAAGTTGAAATGTTTTGGGAGCGACGTCTCTGTTCACCTCCTCTGGCAGCGCTGTTGTCTGGCATCGGAACAGCTTTTTGTCTGTTCAGAGCGAGCAGATAACCTTGTCGAGGAGCTCATAAATAACACTACTGTGTAGAAACATAACCTTGTTCACGTTCCAGGAATTAGGCACGACAGTGATTGTTGATTCGCTGCCAAGAAATTATACAAAGGTTCCTCCGCATTTTAACGACGAAGTCTATATCCAGCCAAGCATGATCGCACCAGCAAAATACACACAGGGTGCAGCCACTGAAACAGAGTCTGGAAATGATACCTTCACTGGCCTAGTGTGGGCGGAGAAAAAGACGTGTGTGTCGAAACACAGCGCTGCCCACTTCAATTTATAATCCATGAACTTACTGAAGCTTACTGAAGCTAACATAAAATAGTGGAAACACAGCGATTGTTGAACTTACACCACTGGCTGCATCTTTATCAAACCCAACACCTGCAGCCAGCATCTAGAATACCAATAAATTATTAAACTAAACTACAATTAATACTGAACACGGAAATGTAAAAGGCTGACAACTCACAGTGTTGGTTTGAAAGCTTCAAAACGTGATCCTTGTGATGGCCTCCTGGAGAAATGGTGTCTACAGGGTAGAATCTCGAAACATAGGGTAGAATCTGCGTGACATAGGTTACACCTTCCAAATCTCATATGAACTTTGGAGGATGTCTGAAGAATCAGGTCCAGAGTTGCCCTTTCACACATGTAGCACGCAAGAGAAGATTTGTGTGAGTCAGACGTGTTGTCCCCTACTTGAAATCCTCAGTTTGTTTAGGTGAGGGATCTGGGGGGGGGCATGTAAATGGTAAATGGTCTGCACTTATATGGCGCTTTTCTACCTAGACTGGTACTCAAAGCGCTTTACACTGTTTCTCATTCACACACCGATGACAGAGCTGCTATGCAGCTTGACCTGACACACCGGGGGCAATTTGGGGTTCAGTATCTTGCCCAAGGACACTTTGACATATGACAGGAATCGAACCGCCGATCCCACGATTGGTCTACCTCCTGAGCCAAAGCCGCCCATGTAGACGAGACAATGTGAGAAAAACAGGACACTGCAGAAAATCGCAGTGTTTGTTTACAGCACATTGAGGCAGCACGGGTTGTATGATAGAAAAGTTGTTACCACTCACTTACTCACAGTGAATCCTCCAATTACTTTCAATTACTTAATTACCTACAATTAATTGCTGTATTTACACATTACCCAGACTTTAAAGCAGGGAGATGCCTGGGTAAAGTCTGTTTCATGTTTGGTTCGGTTCAGTCTACAATAATTCAGGGTTGCAGTCCACATCTAAAAATTATTAGTTATTAAGTTATTGTTTCATAGCATTCATCATCCAGACTTCATTATATTTTATTTAACACATAATAACTGACTTATCTGAAGTTCTTATCATAGCTTAAGTAAATAGCTGCTGTGTGGACCTCTCCTTTTATGGCCCAACATAACATCCAGTTCATACTTCTACTCTCTCTGTTAAATGATCAGTAGAGACAATTATTCTTCTGGATCTTTCTCAAGTTGTCCACTTCTCTGGTGTTCAAAGACAGCTTTTTTTCTTTTTTTAGCAGCAAGGTCCCCTGCTTCCAGTCCAGCTCAGCTAACCTAACTGTGTCTCACTAGGTACATTACTTCATAAGTATAATTCCATCTATTATCCAAAACGCAGGTACCAATGTAACACAGGGCCACACTTTTCCCTAGTATGTGGACATAAGACATAAGCCCATCTCACACACACACACACACACACACACACACACACACACACACACACACACACACACACACTTTTTTCCATCAATTTTCCATTAATTTCCTTTTTACATTAGAACACAACAGTTTCATGTCTGAATGAGAATCCTGGTCACTTTTCCACATAAGTTGCAATGGAAATCTTACTAAGCTGTATCTAGTAACATTTACAAGTCTGTTTATGTCTGAACTGTACGCAGTCACATTAATGGATAGGGCCAAGGTTTTTACCTAAATCAAGCAAACAAATTAAGTCAATATCTGGGACAAAATATCGAAACTGTGGGTTTATTTCAAATTAACAGTGAAACAAACAGGCTACAAGAAAATGCAGTTGGACCACTTAATCTGTTTCTTTAACATCTGTAGCATTGTTATGTATCCCCTGTCCGGAAAGGGCTGGAAAGGGATGCAACAATTCACCTAATCTGCATGTTTTTGAAATTGTGCGAGTAAACCCAATCACGCATGGGGAGAACATGCACACAGTGACTCCACAGTGAAGGGCCCAGCCACCCATTTGTTCAAATCTAGGACTCTTTTGCTGTGAGGTGACAGTACTACCCATCGCCACCACAGGGATTTTGAATTCCCAGTATATTATACATTTACTATTTAGTGTTGAAGGTGTAATTACCTCAGGTGTTTGTGATTCTTTCTTGTTTGGTTGTCACAGACTTAAAGAAAAATCTGATGCTTTCAATTCTAATTAGTCTGATGCCTTACAAGGGATCCATAACTGAAGTGATACTTTGTCAATAAACTTAGTGTTGTCATTGTATATATCTGCTGCCTTGTTTAAAATAGTACCATTGGCATTAGAAAAACTGGCACATGACTCAACTGGCGTATCCACACACGCACACACTCCGACTCTTCTCAACAAAATGTATCGAGACTGACAGCTGCTCGCATAAGCCTTCTGCACTGCCACCCCTCAAAATGTGTTTATGTGAACTTTGCTTGTCTAACCGAGAAATCTGTGCATATGTTCAGCCTGGCGTGTGTCACCCTCCCCCATCCTTCCCCCTCCTCCCACCTCAACCATCCCTCAGTCCCCGTCTTAACTGAAGCCAGCCGTTCTCTTCCTCTTGACATTTGTAGATGCCAGATAGCTGTCTAATATACTGTTGCAGCTATTGGCTTATGGGGTGGGGGTGAGCTATGTGGTGTGGGGTGGTAGAGCTGTGAAATAGCAGCTGATATCTGAGTAAACAGGAATCATATTATTCTTTATTGTGCGCTGGGAGCTAAGCTGCCTCAGATTGTTGCCTGGCCTCTTTTCTAGGGAGAAGGGGAGATAAAGGAAAGTTCTTAATGTCAATATGAATGAGGCAGCACCGCACGCACACACACCTTTCCCTCTCTAAACTCAAGGGACCTCTCTCAGCTTCTTTTTTTTTTTTTTAATATCCTGTGTACGTGCACACTACAATAAATCACTCCTTTATCATTTTTTTTCTATTACTCACAACAACACATTTTGTTTTCTTAAAATAAGTGAAAAACCATCATTACACTGAGATTATTTTAACCAGTTTCAAGTTAAAAAAGCAGCATTTCTTAAGAATTTTCCACAAAAGACAATCAGTGTTGGGAGAGAAGACTGGAATTCTAGTCTAGTCTTATTTTGGCCTTATTGACTGAGTGAGGTAGTAGCTGTGTGCTATATTTAATAGCAATTTCCAAAACCATCATTAACAAGGCTTGACTCTATTGAAAGTGATAAATAATGTTTGGAAAGATCATAAATCTCACTTTTGTGCCACTTGTTTCTCTAACTTACATTTAAGCCCTAGGCCTCAGGAGCAACTAAGGACAGAAAACATGGATTGGTTCTGTACTTGACGAGAGGTGAGAATCGCAGTTTTGCCCGTCGAAAGAAAAAAAAACAAGCCCATTCTACTGTGAAATCAAATGCTGACAAACCACAGAAAAAGAAAATTTAGAAAAGTTACTACACATTACTGCAAAACGTCTCTAAGTTACATGATTTTACAGAAGACTGGTGGAGAGAAGACTTTTACATTTTTTGCAAGACAGGAACAAATGACTACTGCTGCTTCAACAAAAACAGTTGTTGAAGTTGCATGTCACAGTCTCTGCCCTGGCTCTCTGGTCTGTGCCTTCTTTGGTCATTTCCTGCCACTTATATCTCCAATCAGCCAATCAGCCAGTAATCAAGTTAACCAAAGACCGGTTTGGTCTTTATAAGCAGGTCTGCCATATTGTACACTAAAGACAATCCTTCAGCACTCGAATCATTGTGTATGACACTGTTTTGGACATGAACCTGATTCCTGCCTCTGACCCTTTCTGGCACTATGAGTTTGAAAACATTCTGTTTTTTTTATTTTGGTTTGTGGAGTCATTCTTAACCTTTTGATTCTCTCCATGTTTATTTAGCTTCTTCACAAAATGTACTTGTTAAGATATTTTAGCAGTGTGTGTTGGCAGTACTTAAGACCATGGAACCGCCTATCAAAGTGAGCACTGTGCCCCCAAATGGTTTACCGATATGTTTACTGAGAGTAGATGTGAAGATCTTGGCTGGGTTTCTGAGGATCGTTGCCCCCTGAAAGAGAATGACTGTTAATTAGCTTGCAGAGGCTGTGCAAGAAAAGATGAAGGGGTGCAGGGGGGGTCAGCTGGTGGCCTGTTGTGTTAATTAAAACTAATGTTGTGTTTAGTAACGGAAAAACAGGGGTGGGTCATGTACACATCAAAAAAAGGGAGTCCAAAGAAAGCCATCTCAGTTTTACTCTGTATCTTCTTGTCTTCCACCTCCGCTCTTTCCTCTTTACGAATGAGAAGTACATTTTTCCTCACTTTGTTCCAATTACCAAACTGCTAGATGCCTTGATTAATACATGGTATCAGAGCTGTGTGCATACATGCGTGTGAGGTGTGTCTATTGTTACTGACTGAGTACAGACTATTCACAAAATCTCCAGATGTACGTAAGTGTGAGGCACAGTCAGGGTAAAGTATAGCATCAGCCACATCAGCAGCGGCAGCAGCATGTGTACCTAGAATAGATCAACGTGCTAACAAGCCTCGTTGATTGCTTTTATTGCTTAGGATTGTGTGTGTGTCTGGGTGTGTCTTTTTGTGTAGCAATGCAAGGAAACTTCACACTTGTATTTGGAGACTAAGGTATTTACACACCTACAAAGACTTGACTTATAGGGGTGTATGATTTTGATAAAGAGTTTTCATATTACTTGCAGCAACATAACAACAAGCGTGTGTTTTTGGTAACTGGTGTCATGGAGGAAATCACATGATTTCCTAAAATCCATGTTACACAACTTTTGATGGGCTTGTGTTAGGCCTCACATCCACATGTTAGAGATGGTATGTAATACCTGGGTAAACATGCGCATGCACAGGAGGCCGGAGCTTTATACCAACAGAATCAGAGTTGGGTATTGTGAAGTGAATTAAGTCAGTTTTATTTAAGTAGCTTTTTTCATATACAGTTGTCAAGGTGATTCAGAAAAATTGATGAAATGATCAGTAATATAAAATAATTCAGGAAATTCAAGATAAATTGAAGGCCACATCAGCTGAAACACACGCATACACTCAAATATATACACATCTACATGACACACACTTACATCCACATGCAGTTATAAGTTCTCTTAAATGTGGAAATGGTAGCGACTGATCTCAGGTCATCTGGGTCCAGTTAGATGACTATTATATGATCTGAAGGCTGGCTACACTATGCCAGTGAGCAGGTCAGTTTTTTGTTCTCATCTGCTCTGTGTTGAACTTGCTAATATAACTGGAAGGCAGAGGCTTACAGCTGTATATCAGTATATGAGTGATATGTTATACTTTGTTTCTTAATAATTCTGCCAAGTGTGAGCATGTGTAGATTAAATAGTAATGGCTCTAAGGCTGAACCTTGTGGGACTCCTGTATAGTGGTGCCAACAGATTTAAAACAACAGAGCAGAGTGGTTGAGGAAAAAGGTAGATATACAAATATTATCCTTTCAGTAAAAAATAAATCACCATTAATGTTATAATGATTATTGAGTAAAACATAATTGTTCAAATACAACTTTTTTTGCAGTATTTTGCTAATAAATGAAAGATTAGAAAATAGGTGTATTTTCTATTGTTATTGTTAAATACTGTCATGATAAGATCACATTTAAGGGAAGTAGTAGAAGTAAGCAATGAGGCATTAACAATGTTTAGTATGTTGTGTGAAAGACAAGGAAGGGCAAACCTAAACATTTTAGTGTGGAGCTCAATGGGGCATATGTGATGGATATCTAGATATTAGATGTCTGGTGGTCAGGAGGCATAAAATAAGTGCAAAGTTGTTAATGAGTTCTAAAATGGTGTAAAGCTGTGGGGCATGCTTTTAATTATTGTAGAACTGAAAATGAATGATGATGATTCATCATCTGCCAAAGACTTTCCAATATAAACAGGGGTAGAGAATGATGTATTCACACATATGCCTGGGCTGACTGAAAAGATAAGACTTTATTGATGCCTAAGGGGAAATTCACATCTAGCAGCAGCACAGAGACAGGTTAAGAGGAAGAAAATAAAGTGCTATTTGAATAATACAATAAAACAAAGTACAAGAAAATAGACATCATATTAAGCTATGTACAATATATGTATGGCAAAATCTCTTACAAACAGTAATGTTGTCTGCATCCACATTTAGAATTTTAGTGCTCCATTTGAGTCTGAAGTAGCAATGTACATGCAAATAGTTTAATACTAAAATTTTAAAAAGCCACCTGTTAACATAATCCAGCCAGTGCATTGTCAGCACAATGTAAATGGGAAACTGACACTGTAATTTAACTGATTGTGATTTTCAAACTGCTAAATGCTACAAATTCTAAACAGCAGGCTTCATTTGCACATATACTGCCAAACCTGCAGAGTTCACCTTAAGCATAAGCAGAATTTAGGTACTGAAGGCCCTAAACAACTTGATAAAATTAAGGGACAACTGGAACTGGTTTTAAATGTAAGCTTAGGCACAAAAACTACAGGGTTAGTGATAGTTAGGTTGGGTTAAAAGAAGTACTTTAATATAACATTACAGGCATGCCTGCCGACAGGGGGCGACAAATGGGTCACTTGTCCCAGGCCCACGATAGAGGGCAGCGCAGAGAACTGGGCCCTTCAACCCAACAAATAATCGAGAGGAATAATTTTTCAAAATGAAGTAATGACTTTAACTTTGAGTCTATTTAGCGCTCTCCAGTAAATAGTCTAAATGTCCGGTCAGCATTAGTCTAGTGCACAGAAACGAAAAGAGAAGAGATTAGGAAAGTACAGGCTTGTAGGATTTTATGAGAAAATATTTAAAACCAGCTGACGGTGATGACGCTGGAACAAGTGTAGCGGGGGAGGAAGTGATGGGGAGTCGCATCATTATAGAGAAAGGGTAAAAACAGCATGTAAACATTTAACGGCCTCTAACATGTCTAATTGTTCAGTCCAGCTCTAGTTTTAATGTGTATGAAACAAAAGTCGTCTTCTCTCTGTCATAAACAGCTGAGTGTGGTAGCTCAATTAGAGATGAGGGAGGTCCGACTCCAGCAGTGGAGCAGGAGAACCAGCTGAGGCATGTTGTTCAGGTGACAGAGAGACAGGAGAACCATCCACCTTTTGAGGGGGGGTCTGCGTGCCCTGGAGCAGAGAGACAGATTCAGGCTGAGAGAGAAGCGACAGAGCGCGTCAACGACAGTCACAGCGAAGTGTGAGGGGCTCGGAGCCCCTTCGGAGAGCAGGAGACTCATCAGACACTTAATTACAGCGATCCTACATTATGAGCATCTAAAATAACCAACTCTGATAGAGTGAATGTCACTAAAGTCATGTTACAATGTTACTAGTAAAAATAAAAAAGTAGAAAAAAATTCTGTCAGAATTCAGTGGGCTTGGGGGCGGGGGGCATCTAAGATTGTCTTGTCCCGGGCCCAGCCAAGACTGGCTGTAGTGAGTTTGGTTAACCTCAGCATAGTTGCACCTAGCGCTTCACCCTGGACCCAATTTCAGTCTGGCTACGCATTTCCTGGTTTTATCATACCACCACCCACCTTACCTCTGAAGAAAGGATTTATAGCAAAAACGAGTGACCCAACTCCCTCAACTACTAGAGATTCATTGTACATGTTGCTGTTGGTTGTAATAACATTTTGACAGAAACCTTTTTTGGACAGTCTCAGACAGGTGTGGGCACTTAAAACTGAAATAACTCAGCAGCATTTAAACTGTAGGTAGTTCCATTGTTTTCAGCTATTAATTTTTTTAAATTCATTTTTATATGTTCTGCTCCTTTATGATTAATTACTTCCACAACTTATCAGGCACACAGGATGTAGTATTCAGCAAGCACAACCACAATCAGTGTGTTAGTAAGTGGACCACTCAGAACAATGTGTGTTTATCGCTTGTCAGGCCAGGGTAATTAAAGAGAAATCACACAGAGTTTCACAATGTAGCTCTGATTAAATGACAAGCCATCACTCTATCACCATAGGGAAGGTGCAAATGCCACGTACAGTACCTTACGTGTGCACAAATACCACGCATTTACTATATTTGCATCGCAACACACACGCAGCCATTATCACTCAAATGCAGACCTTCGCCTCAGCTCTGAAGCGGTGGAAGCACTAATTAACAGTGTTGTTACTGATGTTATCAGCAGTTTTTATCAACAGCAACAATTCAGAGGTCGTGTCCTGATAGTTTACGTCATTAAACATATGGAAAAAGGGACAGTGCAATTTCACATTAGGCATATCTGCAATTACATGATGATGTCAATGCACGTGTCCTATAAATTCTTTATACTTCTCCTTTTTAAGTTTAATTTACATTAATCTACATTCATGTATCTCTAATTTTATCTCAGCTGTTCGACTGTATGTGTAGTCTGTATGTCTACTTTGCACATGTTTACAGTGATTCATTGTGGGTTATACCAACGATTTTTTAAGTATTTAAGTTCTAAAACCACTACGACAACAGACAAGTAAAGTCAAAGAATGTCAGTGTCATTTGATAGCTTAAATTGCACTCATTCATTGTTCCTGTGCATAATATTGACTGTTTACCAGTGCTTTGTCACGGCAAGACTCAAGTCTGCTCTGCTCCATATATTTGCTGTGGTGGGGTAAAGATAGTATCACTGTCATGAGTTACCCCTCAAAAAATAAATACATAAGTAAATAAGGCTGTAGTATGCCTTTATTGTAAAACAAGGACAATATGTTGAGAACTACAGTTAATTTTGAACATGACAATTTTATTTGAGTTTAATGTCTTTCAACTAAGCAAACTTATACTTAGACTTTGCTTAATAGAATGCAACTGAATGGGGGAAAAACAGTAAGTGGACCTTGAGCTAAGATTTCTTTTATTCAAATATTAGACTTGTGTTTACTCATCATTGCTCATACTGTTTGCCTTCTTGTCACTCTCTAGCAAAATTTAGTTTTTGTTCTTTAGAAAGTATGCTGATTAAAGGGTTCAAACATTCACTTGCACCCTCCTGGCCTTTACGGTCTGCAGATAAAATGGCAAACTGCTTACATTGACCAGAAGTTGTCAAAATCAGCTGAGAATTTATAGCAATGATAACTATAATCTGCAGAATAAAGAAATTGTTCATCAAAACAAATGGAAAATCATGAAGAGTAGATGCAGACTAAAGCAAATATATACAATGATTTGGAACAATTTTCTGTCAAATACTTGCTGAATTAGTTGAACTATTTTTTTAATTAGTTTAATTAATTTTGTCTTATATCCCTTTTTAAGTCCCTTTTGCTTGGCCTTTTCTGAACCGATTCTGCTCATGCCCTCACAGCCCTGCAATACTCTGATTGTCACCTGAAAAACACAAAGCGTTAATTAACGCAATGCAAACTGAAAAGTCAGTTTGAATTGAGTACATATCATGCATAGACAAAAATGCATGTTAAATGATCATCATGTCTAGTATCTAGTTCAGTGTATAAGGTGCTAAAGAAAAAGTCATTAGGGTTATGAGTACATTGATCATAACAGAACATGCTTCATTGCTGACAGATTTCAGATAATCAACCTTTAAACTAAAACTCTGGCAACCTATACAGTGCATCCCATGTTTTGCCCAATGACAACTGGGATCAGCTCCAGCGGGCCCATAACCCCGGACAGGATAAGTGATTTAGATAATTGACGGATGGATAGAATTTCTCTACCAATATTTGTCCCACTGGATAAAACTTCTTTTTTTTTAACTTGAAAATTACTCAAAGTAGGTCTCACGTGGAGAGCAAAAATACAGTCTCCATTGTTTCTATCCTGCACTATATAATTATGGTTACAAAGACAGCGTCCTGCAGAGTAACATTTGATATGGCCTCACTGTACTGTAGATGCAGCATTGCCAGTGTTAAGGTCTCATTGGTGAAAAACTTTAAATACTTTAAAGTGTACAGAGCTAAATAAATGAGCAAAGAATGACTTCAATGAAATAATGTTCTGCCCTTAAACATTAATTTCTCATTTTTTCTTCAAGTTCGAATATCATATTTTGAAGCTGATGCAATCAAAGATTACAGCAATAACAGATTTGTTGACGCCAGCAGACGTTATGATGTGAATGTGTGCTTCCAAAAGCCTGATGACATTGCAATATTTCTTTTAAATAAGCAAAATCAGTCAGTTGAGATATGGTAAAACTAAAGCTTACATTATTTTATTCCCAACACAGGTTATTGCTGTAGATTGCAATGTTAGTAAAATACTTTAAAGTACTGTTTTGTCTGTTTTACAATAGTTAAGTATCACCCATTTAGTATCGCTTTTGGACATTTAAAAAAAACATTAATTAAGTAATCAAATATTAAAAAGGGATATATTGCTACTGAATAAAAACTGAAGAAAAAATGTGGACAATGACAGTTGTATACTTTGATTACAGGGAGTGGTCTGACCTCAGTACAGATTGTGTGCTCAGAAGTGAGACTGTGTGTCTGTGTGTGTGTGTGTGTGGAGGGGGGGGCATACAAAAAAGGCAAAGAAAAAAGTAAGTCGTGATAGTTTTGATAGATAATCAGCATGAGAGGAGTAAGCAAGTCTGACAGTTTGTTAAGATGAGAGAGAGGTGTTGCTAATTGGCTGCAAATTACTCAGTAAATTGTCTAATTAAGCTGGCAGTTAATTAGGCCTCGCTTGCACAGCAGTCTTTGGGAAGTTATTTCATGTTTCAGGGTCAGAGGGAAAATGTGGGAGTAGGGGTTGACAGGTGGCAAGTAAAGTAAAGTGTAGGTGTACGCTGTTCAAGTCTGTGTGTGTGTGTGTGTGTTTTCAATGTGCAGGTGCTGTTGCCTGGTGCTGTGGCACCACACACACACACACACACACACACACACACACACACACACACCCACACACACACACACACACATACACACACACACACACACACACACACACACACACACACACACACACACACACACTTGTAGCCTGGGTCTGTACTCTTGGTTTGGCAGGACATGTTCCGAGATGAAAAGTTCAACTTTAATACACATTTCAACAAGTATTGCTGTGTGACTGTGAGAGCTGCTGTACAGTGGTGTTACATGTGTATGCGCATGTGTGTTTGCATGACAAAGAGCAAAGACTCTGCCAGGTTGGGTATTGCTGTATGTTGAATACTGAACATTACAAAGTAAATGTCCATCCCGCTGTATTTATTTATTTATTTTATAAAAAAAAAAACCATAAAGCTATGCTAATTGAGGCAATGTTATAGTCATGGTTATACAGTTTGTTGCTGTTTTTTTAAATTTTCCCAATAACACGTTTGTTTAAAGTGAAGTTTTATTTTTTCTCATCACAATGTCACATTGTTCAGTATTTCAAGAGACGGACAAAGAGATTTATCCAGACAACATACTGATGCAGAAAAGAAGCTGTAAGCTGAACACATATGTGGTGCTAATGATGAGTGGAAACTAAAGCTTATGGTGCTGAGAAACCTGATATTACAATTATTTTTTACTTCTTTTGACTTTTTTTCCCCCATGGCAACGGCACCCAACACTCAGATGTTTTAATATTTAGACCATGATTTCACAACTGAAAGAATTGGTGATCATAACACGAACTAATATTATTACACATTCCAAGTCCCATTTTCTATATTCAGTAATATTTGTATTTTCATCAATCCCCACACGGACAGTAATTTGCTTCCTCACAGGTGATGTCTGTCGGCTTGCAGCCGTGATTGGCTTGTTCGTCGGTGCTGCAGACACCAGCCGGACGCGTTGACCTAATAGCTCTGAATCATGATTACTTGTGATGAGTGATTAATTCCTCTGGATCACTATATTAAATCACCAACAATAGCATTTTATAATTTCCTGACATCTTCCATTCTGTCAACGTATCTGTCCACCCACTGCAGCCACCATCTTGGTAGTGCCCCTTTGAAGGACATTACGCAAATGACTTAGACTAAAGATCCTCGGCACGGCATGGACCTGGGACTTTGCACAATGCAGATTTCTTCTTTTAGAAGTTTCATAGCCCTGTTTTAAGTCTGCGCGGAGCTCTGCACAGCGGAGCATAAACACTCTCTGAACTAAGCTGATGGTTGGCGGATGTAGCACTGCTTGATCAAACAGTTCAAAATGTTCATGTCATTCATGTGTGAAAAAGTTGATCAGGAACGACTAAGTACTTCAGTAAACTCCATGCTCAGTGTGTTCATGCATTTAACTTAGTTCAAAGTCTGACAATTATCTGATCGCAACATTAGCGAGACGACGAAGGAGAGAGATAATCCAAACAACAACAACAAGAGGACCTGGCCTGTTCACACAAGCGGTACTCTCACACTTCAGCAGTTCATATTTATTTAGCTGCCAAATTAGAGTCTATACTTCATCCTGCCTGTGGACAGGGAGAGGGGGGCAGAAAGGCTAAACACTGTTGGCTCATTATCTCTCTAGTTACATGTTTACTGTTTCTAAATACACCTAATTGGGAGATCAAAACGTTGGTGACTGCTTCTTCCCACAGCTGAGAGGGCAGCGAACCACAGATCTGCTCAGCGCCTTGCTAATTTGATCAAACGCACCCTCGTCTCTCTTCACTCGGGTGTGATCTGAAAACAGGGAGATGCTTGACTACATGTTTAGGATTTGTTGCCTTCCTCTTTCCTTCTATACATATAAGGAGACAGATTGAAAGGAAATCTTGGTATCGTTGCGGATTTAGTTTGACAGACTGGCTTTTGACTTTTTCTCGGCTGAACAAAGAGCGATTTCTTTTCCAATGAGTGAGCTTGTCCTGAAACAGAGGTGAAGGGGAAAAAAACAAATATCTGCGTTATTGCTTTATGTTTAAAGTAGATTTTTTTTACTGGGGTTCAAGCGAATATAAAATGTTCCAATTAATAAATGAGGGGAATTATGTCATTTTAATAGAGTTCACAAAAAAAAATTGTGTTTAAAGTTAACCACCCTGATCCTTACACAGTTTAGACTTGCAACAAATGGCTGTTATAATTTTCCATTAATCTACCAATTATTTGCTTTTTAATTAACCCACTGCTTGTGTGACCAAATATTGTGTTTCTGTACTGTACTTCGATTAATGTGTCTCTTATTACCTTCAAAAAGATGTAAAGGGTTTCATCTTTCAATATTTTCCTTTTATAAGCCAGGCATATGAATAAATAATCAACAATGAGAATGACTAGATTAATGACGAGTCATATACATTACATTTCAAACATGACAGCTCATTAAAGAAGACCAGTCTACACAAAACCCGGGAGTATTTTAGTATCACAGCAGCTTTATGCTTACAGCGGCTTCACAACCAATAAAGCTGGCAGGCTATGGCTGATAACAAATGTTATCAAAGTAACGCAAAGTAAGTTATAACCACAATCAAACCATTTCTGACAAACATCAATTACTAGAATGTCAGTTATAGAACATTTGATCTAATAGCTTATCCTGAATACTTTAATGGTGACAATTAGACAAAATTTAAAAGATATATAAACTAACACCATACACCAAAAGTTAATCAGCTACGTTTTTAATTCTTATTCTTAATTTTAAGCTCCTAATGTCACATGTACTAAACTCTTGTAAACATGACTCAAAGCATTTTTTTTAAACTTGACTTTTTTTCAGGTCTACACGCATACAACTCTCCACACGATGACCAAAGCCAATAATTTTTTAATGGAAAATAGAGAAGTATATTAAATAAAAACATATTCCAGCTTCCCATGCTGCTGCTACACTCATAGAAGCTAGGGGTGCAATGTGTAACCAATGTTGTTAGATTTTTTTGTACAAACAAGGCATCAAATACTGATGGATAACTGAAGCCATGACAACTTTATACTGATAATTTCCCAGAGTCCAAGGTGGTGTCTTCAAATCACTTAGTTTGTCTGAAGAAGCAAGAGTTTAATTAGGTATAGACAGTTAGGTGATCATAAAATAGCCTACATATTTGAGAAATGAATGCCTGGATAAAGTGAAGTAATTCTTCCAACCATGCACTAGATCTCTCAGCAGTACTTAACATTTCCAAGACAAAAGGGACTCCAGGTGTGAATGTTTTTTTCATTTTCTCTGATTGTGCGAATAAGGTGTGAGGTTAAGGAGCTGAGGCGCCTGTGCTGATTAACAGTGATCACCAATCGAAAAAAGAAAAATCAGCCTTTGTGTCTTCAGTCCTTCATTATCAATTTGATCACCATCTGGCACAATCCAAATAGCAAGTATAGCCTGTGGTATTTAGGAGGTTTAAAACCAAGCTTTCAGTCACAGTAACCTGAGACATCGAAGGCAATACAATCCCACCAACAGGGTGTGAGTTTGAGTGAACAGGGTTTGCCTCTGTTTTAATGTGTGGCGAAGTGGTGATTGGTTCACAGTCGCCATCAAATACTGAGTGAAATCTCTGTGAGGTCACAGAGGCTAACCAAGCTGCTAGATGGTCAGTAAGTGTTTGTACTAGCAGCAAAGGACAATGTCTGCATCATTTGATAGTTTGGTTACTTAGCTCTCAGTTCTAACGCCACTATGCTTCATAGTAAAATACAAGGACATATAAAATTTAGTTTTCTGAAGGAACAGTTTTCTCTTTAGCTAAGAGGCCTTAGTTTTACATACTGTATAACTGGACAACACAGGTGAACTAGTTTTATGTAACTGTTACATTTCCAACACAGTGTCAGCAAAAAGATTTTTAAAATATGTCAACGCTCAGAGTTGTAAATCTTGTGTAATCATTGCATTTAACAACACAACAGTCATTTCTTATGTAGCACAGTGCAAATTTCATTATGCCATACCCATGTTCTGTATGGATACTGTATACTGCTTTTCCCTGAGCTTTCTTCTGCATCGGTCTCAGAACCGTGCAGCAGCTCCACGCAGGCTCGATGACACCCAGTGGTAACAGAGCTATTAAAAGTTTTCTTTCTGACAGGCGTGATATAGGAAAACTGCACTTTTTTTGTATAATATTACTCCTGTGGGTAATATATCTTTGCCTGTATGTACTGCATGTCCTCCCCCCCTCCCTTTTTCCAGTTGGCATCAGTGCAGTTAATATGGAAAGAGTATGTAAGGATCACACAAATTGTGAGAATAAAACTATACGACAGAGATGAGATTTTCCATAAATGTCTGGAGGAAGCATTGGCGTGTACTCTGTCAGGGAAGAAAACGATGTGATTAGACAAGAGAAGGGGGGAACGAAGATCTAAATGCTGAGGACGAATAATGGCCGTATCTGACACAAATATCCTTCATTCCCCACCACCTCCTAATTTGTATGTATGTACCCATGTACCATGCTCTGATGCTCATATATTTAGTCTCCAGCAGAGACACTTTGTCACTGGTTCAAATACCAGCAAGGAAACTATAAAGAGTGTTTGTGTGTGTGTGGGCATGTTTGTAGGTGCGTGTGCAGGTGCCACCTCAAAACACGCACAGTGCTGATATTCTGTGACTATTTTGCACTCTGAATGTGTCCAAGTACAAATAAGGACAGCTGGAATTATGTTTTCTGGAGCTGGGAGAGGAAGCTGCCTTGTAATAGAGCAGCTTGACTGATTATTTAATTTAGAATAAATCAATATACTTGGCGTGTATGGAAGGCCTTTTATCTCAAGTCACAATAACACACTTTTGTGGTTATACTTTACTGAGTTTGTAATTTGCAGTAAGACTGAATGGCATTACATTTAGAGCTACATACACACAGATATAAAATGTTAGCTTCATATTTTAAATATAATGCAATCCAGTATAACAACAAAACCACCTTTCCTAATAGTATCAACTACATTTTAGAGTTAATTGGTTTGAGGGTTTGATTAAAAGTTGGCTGCAAAAGAGTCACCTTGGTGACTCCACGGTTACATCAGGTAAGAAGTAAAGTACTTCTACACCATCTTTTACATAACTGCTTTTAAATGTTTATGCCACCGAAAAGTTGCTGATCTACAAGACAGGATCACAGAATTATTTATTAATACCTGATATTTTGTAGGACTGCTAATTCCTTGACAATGATTTACCAAAAGTCAAGTCATGTGAACCTGAAGCTGGGGGCCATTGTGCCTGGTTGATTATCCAGACTTGGAACTTAGAGCAATAGATTTTTAAAAATATTGACTCACCTGTAGGTTTACTGTAACGTAACAGCAGGGGTGTTTTCTTACTTTACTGAAACTTTATGAGTAGGTGTTTGGGGGATGGCTACCAGGCTGTCTAAATTAAATTAAACCTCTTTTCCTGTTAAGAGTCTTGGAGGGCAGGAGCCTATCCAGCTGTCATTGGACAAGATGCAGGGTATACCCTGGGCAGCTCACCAGTCTATTACAGGACAGACAAAGAGACAGTAAACCTTTAATGGTACGGTGCAATTTAAAAAATGTTATTATTTTTTTTAAATTAAGCTCCAGCTGCCAGTAACATCAGTCAAAGTCAAGTCATAATGTTACAAGATGGTATTCATGAGAGGCTGTTATGTCTATGAATTCCCCAAACTGTACAATGGCAAATAGACTTGGCAAAAAACATCATGTTGATGCCTTTGCAACATTGTTGTTGGGGTTGTGCTATTTAATACAACACCCCAGAGGTTTGAAAGGGGTAAATGGGAGGCCAACTGGCACTGAACGGGCACTGCAAAACTCTTGTTCTTCCTTATTAATGAGAACATGCCTTAAAGTGCAAAGGTGCAAGCGTGAAAAGAATGCCACAACCTAGGTCAGAAAGTGCACTGAATAGTAGGGAGCTTAATTTCATGAGACATCAGTGAAGTGGGTTCCCTACCAGACGAGTCCTGGTGTCCTGTAGTGCAAGGTTCTGCTACTGTATGCACTGATTTATGAGCAATTGCAGACACAGATGAGACACGTTAGCTGCAATGAATATGGTTGTTCTGCAGTTTTTTTAAGAGACTTGTTGCTCATACCGACATTCAGTAGATTGTATTTGCTTATTCAGTCCTGTCCTCAGCCATGTCTGCTTAGCAATCATATGTAAAAATGTCTAATTTCTTAAGACATGCTGAGGAGTTAAGAATTAGAGGTGTAATAGTCTGACAGGTGAAACCCAGGGCAAATGAAGTCTGAAACTACTGCACAATTAGACTTTCCTCTGATACTACATACAGGGGATTTGCTGAGCACTTAAATCAATCCACCGAAAAACTAGAGACTTACTGATTTTCATGACTATGTCCTTTTTAAAACAGCATCCGTCTCAGCGTTTGAAAAACAAACTCAGTGACAATCTGAGATAAAGAGAGAAAAACATATGCAGTATAAGAAAGAGTAATCCAGTGATGCAGAGTGAGGGAGATAAAGCTTTATAAGCAGGTGACAAAGAACAGGGTGAGATGTTAGCAAGAAGAGTTGGCAGATAAACACCAGCTGTCAAAAAAGGTTGTATCCAGATGCTGCATGTTTATTGGTCAGATGGAATGGACTGGAGGTGCGCTGGCGTTATATCGCAGGCAGCCAGGTGCTCACAGAGAGAGGATTAGTACTGGCTATCACTGTCACAACTGCTATCTGCACCATCTGCAAGGATCAGTAACCGTCACACACTCTCATACATTATTCAGTGAACAACAGTTTGTATAGGGAATCATTCTTTTGCATGTAAACTAAAGATCAGTGGTGGGAGAAGTATTATCAGCCTCACTGAATTATGTCCTAAAGATGTTTTTTTACTTAGGACAAAATAATAGGGCTTCATCCTGAAAATAACACTAAAACACATTTCACAAAGGTCTACTATCTACCAAAGACATTGTTATACTTTTCTTTCCTTCATCTGTGTGCGTGTTGACTCTCACGTACTGCTGCTTATGGAACTAAGCCACCTACACTCTCACCACTACAAGAGACAAAAAGGGTTGCAATTTCACTCTGCTATGTATTATCAGACATTTTTTCATGAACATAGATGATTCCAGCGCTATGATGCATCCTTTAAATACACAATGTCACAGCCTTTTATTTCATTAGAAGAGGTTGTTTCCAGGCATGATGTACTTACAACTGTGTGTTGAGGTATAAGCGCTCACATTTAAATTGGTCTTTATGTGTCTGGCGAAGGTTTTTAGGTAAGGTGCTATCAGAAATAGCTATTTCTGTATTTCTGAGTTGAAAAGCTACTTCGGGTGCTGACTTTCACTATACAACTCAAAAACATTTTGTCATTTTGAGCTATTCCGAGGTCGACTTACCTCTGGTTGAGATGATATACTGACTTACTTTTAAGCTTGGGATCATTTTCTTGCTACATAATCCAAATTTCAACTCACAGACAGATAACCTGATGTCCTTTTTAGGATTTTCTGGTAGAGATAATAATTCATGTTTCCCTCAGTTATGGAACGTCACTGTGGCACTGAAGCAGCAAAGCAGCCCCACAACATTATGCTGCCACCTCCATGCTTGACTGTAGGTATCAGACTGTATGTAGACTCTGAAAATAACACATCTACCTCCTCTAGAGTGATCTTGAGGAAGTTCTTATTCTTGCCCATGGTTGTACTCTGGCCTTCTGTTGTTGCTGAGCTTGCCAATTAACCTTTTAAAATAAGATTTTATTGGCTCCTCCCAATGGTTTTGCTAATTTTCAGTCTCTTTTTTTCAGTCTAATGACAGCATTCTTTACTTGCTTAGACACACCTTTGGATCTCTTCAGCTCCAGTGAACAGCTACCAAATGTGAATGTAATATTCAGAACCACCTCCAGGCCTTTTAACTGCTTGATTACTCATTGTTCCCAGATGGTCATGCAGCTACTTGCAAGCCATGTGTTACGTTACTTATGAGCCCCCAAAGATGGGTGTGTGTGTCTAGGAAAATGGCTGTAATACTTGAACAACAAATTCCTATAATCATTCCATTATTTATGGACCTAACTGTATATCAGACAAATTAAAATAATGTGTACTGAATAAAGATCTGAGAGTGATATAATAAGAATTTAACCTGTAAAAGTTACTTTATGACTGATTTTAACTGACAGATTAGTAGAGACATTTTTATTTAAATTAACACTATTGTGTACTATAACACATAATGGCTAAGAGGTTTTAATATAATACATGTGTATTGTAAATTTATTTAAATTCAGGCTTTATTCAATTTATGCTGTAATTACCATTTGCATCAAATGTAATTATATTTGACAGACACATTACTGAGGTACACTTTTACTTGTTCTATTCTCACAAATACCATCGATTTTGCCAATGTGTGGGTGTGTAAAACGGTGCCTATCTAAGCATACAGTCAGTACAGAGTGTGTGTGGTCAGGCAGAGCAGCACACATCATAGTTTAATGATGGCTTAGCAAACAGCCCACATGCACTCGACAAAGATGAATGATACTCCCGGCCCTTACAAACTATGATGCCTCTCTCGCACTGCCTTTCTGAAGTCTTCAGTTAGTAAGCTGCAGTAACCTGGTGCGTTGGGGCAAGCGAGACATAGAACAGAGGTATAGGGGCCAAGTGTTTGATTTTCCTGTCATGGCTGCTTATAATGATTAATGCCTTGACTTTGGGGCCACTCTGTGTGATTATGGGGCCCACAAGCTCCTGCTTTTCTTGTACTGCTAACTGTGATGTCTACAAATAAATATGCACACTTCTCCTGTAAGAAAAACATACTGACGGTGTCCTTTCTAACAGGTAACAGTGTATTACCAGAGGCTGCTTATGAAATTTCATACCCTAAAGAAAAGAAAACAGAAAAATGAAAAGGAAGACTTTGTATCTAAAATATATGTTTCCACAGTAGATGTTGATTTGAACAAATCATCCAACCTAAGTATAAAGTATATCAATTGAGCATTGTCTCTCTTAAACAGAGCCGTTTTTGTCTATTACACAGCTTGGTCTTGGTGTGGTATTTGTGAATAGCAATGGTGTTAAATGTTTTAGCTACATTATATATATATATTCTCATTGTGTAACCCTTTACAGCCTGGTGAGCCCCAACAACTCTTCTTCTAAGGTCTTCAGAAATCTCTTTTGTTTGAACCATGACATACTTCTTCAAATCTGTGTTGTCAAGCTCAGACTTTGATAGTCAAGAAGCAGATTTCTCTTCTATAAAATTGTACTGTACTGATTGTCAGCCCTTTTTTAAAGTCCTGGAGTTTTACATGCTTCCACCACACACAAATACTTACAACTGGACCATATTCCACAATAAATTAGTGTTATTAGGTCATATGTATATAGAAAGTGGTGGCTTAGAAAAGCCTGATCCCCTGTAGGCTACATGTCAAGGTGTCGTTGGACAAGACATTAAAAAACCCATTTAATGCATATTTGTACTGTTTGGTAGTTCTCCAAACAACAATTTCTTCAAGGGGATCAAAAAAGTATCAATTATTATTATTATTATTATTATTAAGCGGAATATGTGTTGTACCTGTGTAGCAGATCCATGAGTGATCAATTGTAAATGGTGCATAAAGGCTACAGAAAAGCCCAAAACACCAGCTGTTGCATTCACTGTTGCTTACTGACATTCAGTAAACCATCATGAAGCAAGAGGAGTCATTTTGGAGACAGGTAACACTGAACACTAAAGGGAAGAACACTTTGTTCTTTAGATTTTGGAAGCAATTATCGAGTGGTCAAACATTTTTAGTGTTTTGGGGGTTGAAGGGTTTCCTTCCAATGTCCTGTGATGAATACGTCCTTGACCCCATCGTGAAAAAACCTAATTGTCCCATCCCTAGCAGCTTTGCATTGTTTTTAGTGTAAGTCATCAATGCCCTGCATTGCTTCAACTTGGGCAGTCCATAAGTCCTTTCTTAGCCTAATTCAAATGTCAATGTGGAAACAACTTGTAAACACTCATTAACAGCACCGAGACCAGCAATCTGATACATTTCAATCCAGTCACAATGCTCCATATGGGAGAACTGTGGGGCTTCATTGTGACTGACAAAGGCTCGCCAAGCAGCTTGCCCATCTTTTCAGCCCGCCTGCGATAGTGATCAGCGGCAGTCAGACATGCCTCTCCAGCTGTGAATACCTCACTATTTGATCTGGCCTTAGCAGCTCTTTCAGGCTTTAATATGTAGGATTATCTCCTCTTCACTTCCATGTAGCGTTCTTGACCTCCCCTGATCATCGAGACTCAGGAAGAAAGGAGAAATGGGGGAGGTTCAGGTTGGGAGGGTGAGTAGAGGATGAAGTGGGGAAAGGAAGAAAGAACTCAAGGACAAAGGCAGAATGAGAAAGAGGTACATAAGCAGACTGGAAAGGAGAGAGGGGAGCATGTCAGAGGTAATTAAGGATAAGATGAAGAAAGGAGAGGAAGAAGGGAGAAAAAGCCCAGAGAAGTGGTGAGAAAAATTTGGAACATCTTAAGGTAAAAAGAAAGATGACATAAACAGCATGGCCTAACCAATGTGTCTGTTTAATTCCAGAATTAAATGTGCTCAGCATCTTTTGCCTTTCACTTAATCCACTCTTTTTTATAGAAATGTGTACTTTCTCTGGAGACACTGTCACACAGTTGTGAAAATCCCCATCTACTTGGGACTATGAAAGTCTTTACCAGATTTAAGTGAAATCCATCAAAGAGTTTCATTTTAGTCTAGACCAGTACAATGACTGATTAACAGTCTGATTAACAGAACCATCACTACAATTGCATGGCTAATATGTTAAAGAACCCATGAACCACAGTTGCCACTGATATGGATAACATCACTTAGTAATTAAATAAGATGTAGAACTGAATATCATTGGCAAAACAGTTTACGTTTTCCTAAAATCTGGAAGGGAATCAAGTACCAAATAAAAAAAAGGGCCCAGAACATGACCTTGGGGTACACTATCACTGGTTACTATTTACCAACAGCAACTAAAATGTGTGAAAGGAAGGGGACCATTTCAGAGCTGATCTTAAAATACTCACCAAACAATTATTTCAGCCACAACATAGTGGTCAACAGTTTCAAAAGCTGAAGTCTGAACAGTACAAAAAAGTGCATCTCACAGCATTTTCGTAAAAAACTGAACACAAACCAATGTCATTTTTAAACAAGATGTCATAAGACTACATAAACATTTCATACTATTGACCAGATTGGTGGGATAAGACTGATATCAATCTTTTCATTCGACTCTGGGGTTGATGAAAACCAGCTATATCCCCCATAATTTCAGAATGTTTACCTAAACAGGCTGGACATGAACGCAGGCAATGATAGTCACCTACTATATCCACTGAAGTGTAACTCAGGACCCAGAATTGAAATAAACAAATGAAAAATGCCCTTCCTGAAGCTTCATGCAGGAGAAAAAACAGTAGCATACACAGTTCACAGTTGATAGTGTGTAGTTAACTAGCAAAAGTTTGTTGTGTATGTGATTTTATCAGCACCACCCAGTTCTCTAATCCCTAGTTGAACATTGAGCCTTTTTAGACACCAACACATGCAAGGAATACTAATCCAACATTGTGGAATACACTCCCACACACACCTGCCTGCCTGTGCTAATACACACAAATACACATCAGAGCCACTCATCTGCTACTGGTTATAATCAGCTGACCAGTTGCCACATGTTTGGCATACATACCAATTTCTGCGGTGGTTCTCAAACATTTTTTAACCATATTCCCCTGAAAAGGATTTTTTTATGTCACCTTATCTAACCCTCAATGAAACATACATACTGTGCATATACATCATACTATATACTAAACTGCACTCTGAATTCCCTTCAATGCTTAGACAGCTGCTTCTAGTGTTTTAATTTGTGTGTATCATAGTGTAGTATCATACAGTATTTCATATTGACTCCAAAAACACTGCATTTTTCAGCCTAGTTAAAAATACAACAACTTTCTGCTATAATTTTGCATGCAAGAGAATCTACGTTGTTCTTTTACTTAATATGTTGTTCTGCACCTAGAATAAATATAGCATGTAGCCTTTCAAATCACCCCATTAAATGGCTGTTATCGGTTGATATCATGCCCATAATTATGCTTGTGAAGGGTCAAACAGCAGCAGCCAGTAGACAAGAAAGTTCATATCACTGGTACATGTTGTAATTAGGCACTCTCTAGCAGCTGTTGTAAATATGATGGGAGAAAAAGACACAGTTGGTCACATGATATAAAGAGCATTAAAGTCAGTGTAGGGAGGTGGTCAGGGTAGATGGGTGGGAAGGCAAACCAGCTGTTTGTTTCCTGCTTTAAATCTATCGATGTTGTTACCTTAATAATATGTTATTAAAACCTAAACCTAAACCTTACCAACTTGTTTTTTTATGCCTATACATAATTAAGTCACTTTGGTGCCTAAATCTGTAATGTTTCACATTAAGTACTTTCTCCACATCTGACTCAATTAAACCAATTCTGTGGTCCCAATGAAACACTGATTGGGATCCATTTAATGGGTTAATGTTTTATATTTTTGTTCACAGTGTTGGATTATATGATCATAGTTTCACTTGGTGTCCAGTTTGCAATCCAGCAAACTACCTTGCTTAATGGGAATTTTGAGTGCTTGCTTATTGGGGTTGGCTATTATGTTAGAAGCAGCTCTCTACAGTTGTACCCCCAGTGAGTTGTTATTGTCACCAAGCCTCATTTCTTGTCATTTCTCTGTCTATTTTTCTACTGCAGACTTTCTGTAAATGCCCTAAATGTGTACTGGTCATGTGCCTAATGATACCTTTTTTCTTGTTTCGATCTACTCATCGTGGAATTGTCTTTTAATGCAAACATCCACACACACCCACCGGTACATGGAAAGGTCCTTGTATCAAAGTGGCACTGAATCTTGCCAGCTGGAGAGATCGGGACAAATCTAATTTCTTTTGGATGTTCAATCAACAGAAGAGGGAGGGATAATGACAAAAAGAGAGAGACATTGAGGGAGTTAGGATCTGACTTAGAGAAGGTGAAAGGGGGAGACAAATAGTCATTTTCCATTCACCAGGTATTATGTCCTATGTATTTTCAGTTCCCTTGAAATCTAAATGGAAAAAACTGAAACACTGAATAATAAATATAAATATAGGCCAACTGTATAGTAAGGACACTTTGAGTCTGAATCTGAGCTGAGCTGAGGTCACCAATTATTTAGAACATAAGGATTTGACATAAAATAAGGTCATAAATATACAACATGATCACAAATCCTTTAACATGTCCGTGTCTGGTTGGGGGTCATTAAATAGTCACATTTCATGTCAATCACTTCTTAGAGGTTCCACCAGAGAATGATTTCCCGCCTAACCTCTCAGTTGGTTCCATTTTATTTCACACACAGCAGACTCAGAGGTCAAATTATACATTGTCTCACTCATAATCAAATATTAGACCAAACCTCAGAAACCTGAATAAACTCTGTGCTGTAGAGGAAGAACCATATTAATCATCTCACAACTTATTTAATTTATGTTAACTGCTAGGTTAGGCTATAAAGCCTGTGGAATACAGCAGTCAACGTCAGGCTACATCAGCTGGTCAAAGGTTCTAGACCAATACATGTGAAAATTAAAGAGATCAACAAAACAGAATATGTCTATAACGTCTATGTTAGCACGTAAGCCGCTCTCATTATACTGCAGGTGAGCGCCATGGTAGTTCTGATTTTCACAAATTCACAAAGATGTGCAGTTGACATTTCATTTTCAAAAACTCACACTTGTTTTACCACATTTTGTAAATCTTTGCTTTTTAACCTATTCTATGGATTCACACTTCACTTCACTCCAGAATTAGTTTGTGTACTTCTTGGTATTTGTAATTTCCTTTGAGACACTAAAATACATTTTTAACATAGAAAGTATTTCATTTTCAACTAAAAGAAAAAAAAACAATAAAATAAAAAGTGAAAGTGCTAAATAAATAGATAATTCAAACTTTTTTTACATGAAAAAACAAAATTACATGAAAACAAACAGAAATGTTGTCTATTATTTAACTTTGCCTTAAAGTTGGGAAAGGTTATTCAGGTGTCGTGAGAAGGCATCAGAGAGCAGGTGCCTCAGACCAAATGAAAGTTGGCAACCTTGAGTTTTGACACAGAAGTTGTGACCATATTGTGCCTGGAAGTTGAACAGAAATATGAACAGAAACTATTTACATAATACCACACGCTTCACCTTTGATTGACAGATACTATTGATAGAATTACATTAATGGCAACAACCACTTGCACAAAATAACATCCATGTAACAGCACCCTTGTGGTTAGTTAGATGTTCTAACACTGGTTTCAGAAAACGAGCATACTTTAATGTTTGTTTCTGGTGTTTTTGATCATGGAAAAATGGATTGTTTTTTGCTTTGTTGTTTGAATTTGAAAATAAAAATCAAATATCACTTTGCTTTTCATTGTTTCATGTCTGTATTTAAAAGGAAACTTATCCTTCCCAAAAAATACACAGGCCAGACTGACATCCAAAGCACAAATGAGGCACCATGATAAAAGGCCAAACTCAGTGTGGCCACACTGTGGCCTTATCACATACATGCAAATGAGTAGTAATTAGCACTAATTATGGCTCCCTGTCTTCAGAGCTGCATGAAAATGTACAAAAATGACTTTTTCTTTTTCAGTAGTGCCTGTAAGACTAAGGCTAAGATACATGTTTTTTGGCAATTTAATTGTCACAGAAACGTTTATCTTTATTTTGAAATTAAATGTAATGTTTTTTTAATTGAGACTCTATAATAAAATGTGTCATTCACCTAGTCTTGTCACCTAGTAATCTACATTAACCTGAGAATGTATTTTGTTACTCTGTTTGCATCAATGCATTCATTGTGCTGTTGTAGTAAAAACATATTAGTCAATCTATCTATCAAATTTCAACTACAGTCATGGACAATGAAATTACATGATATTACTGCATCAATGGTGAGTTTTCTGAGCCCTTCTAAGATACAAGGTGAAGAGCTCTGACAACTAAAAGAAACCTGGATTAGAAATGCTGTAGTAGTAGGTAGTTTAGAATCTGATCAGAATCTCATCTGAATGCAGCATCTGGTCAGGATGTCCACTGGTTGTCAGGCAGTCTCATGGCAATGACATCACTCCAGAAAATCACTACATACGACATACAAATATTCCACAACTGTCCAGTCTGCTCAGGGGTAGAGAAACAATGACTAATATGAATGAAGATAATGACGCACAACAGTCTTTCCTGGAAGGTATCCACTGTGTTGCAGTAAATTGTTCACATTAAAAGTGGCAGAAATGCCATCAAGAATGAAATAAGAGACTTTCAACCCTTGTATACTGTGTCATTTTTCACCTCCACACATGCCCTTGAGACAACACGTTCTCATCCCACAGCATCACATTATGATGCTTTCCACTTGGCATCTCACTACTGATGCTAATGGTACACTTTGGGGTCACTAATTGATGCAACGGGTGCGTCATTTCTTGACACCTGCCTGTTGGCTTTGTCATTAAAAGGATCACTTACAGGGTGGTAAAAGCATGGTTTGATTGACTTTTTGCTGAGACAGTGGGGTTAGAGTTAGGCACAAAAGCTTTAAAGTCAGGTTAAGTTAAAAAAATGAAATACATTTTTCCTGGAAAAGTCCTGTAACAATGTCTCACACAGCCAGCTGACAACCCTGTCTCTTAAAAAATATGTTTGCATACCACAAACTGCAATTTCGATTACATTTTTGTAGAGAAGGTAATTGTCATGTTGTACTGAATGAATAAAGCGCTACTATTATTAACGCAAAGCAGTTTGCCTGTGCGACCAAAGTCCCCAGTGAGGTTGGGTTAGGGTTAGAAAAAGATTGTGTTTTGGTTTCATTTTTAATGCAGACTCTGTTTGTGTGATTTGACCTTTGTATCTATTAACTCAGCCCACAGTCTTTCCCTGACCCTACCACTGCTGTGATGCCTGAGTACTTGTATAACCCACCACGCACAAATCTGGATTCTGAAATGCAACGTCAGATATTTTCGCCGACAGAAAACTGGATGTAGATACAATGCCTGTGGACATTTTATTGATATTTTCAATATCAACATATTTGCAACTTGTCATTTACGTATGACATATTAAAATGTCAGTATCTGATACCCTCAGAGTGGAAACAGGCTCCTTGTGGTGAACATGCTTGACCGACTGATAGTTTCAGAAAATGAATCAGAGAGGCGTTTGACAATCATTTCATCAGAAGCAAGAAAGCCCCTTAAAACTTGTCTACATACACAATGTTTCAGTTGTGTTTTTCTGTCATTGGACAAAAAATATTGCTTGTTTTAATTACTGTACCTACACAGGCTGAGTAATGGTGCATGCTTTGCTCTTGTAACCCTAACCTGAATCATATTTTGTTTGAGTTGTTGTTCACTTAACCACAGTGACATGTGTAGACTTACGGCTTACTAAAGCTAACTTTATGTTTCTTGCAGTGGAATAACTGTCCATAATTGTGACCAGTCTGCCATCTCAGCTTGAAATTTTGTACTTTGCACTAGCACAAACTCTGTGTAGCTCTTTGATTGGCTTATTGGTCTGTGGGATCATTTACCACCTTCTTCCAAAACACTTCAACAAACAAAAATCTTTTAATCATAAAAATCATGACCCAGCACACATGTAGGACAGCTATGGAATACAGAAACTGCAAAGATTTGAAAACAGAAATGCCACATTTTGTCTGCTTTCTTCTTCTACAGAAGCCTTTCTGCCTATTTCCTGCAGACTGGTCCAATGCCCATGTGGATGAGAGCCCTCTTCATGCAAGTATGTACACATCGATTAGTGCGGCCAATGCACTCACATCCACAGATGACCTTGGATGTGGGTCGCCACCTTTAGCAAGTTCCAGTCCTAAATATGTTGCCGCTCTGCTAACATGCTACTGTTTTTATCTGTTCATTGAAGTCGTCAGAAAAAAAATAACAAAACATAACAAAAGCATTAATGAAAAAAAGACAAAGACAACAATGCATTGCCTACATTTGCATTCTGTGTGTAAACAATAGTGCAAATTTTATGAAACCGACCCCAGATTGGAGCAGGTGGATGTCATTAAAGACAGTTAATTTTGACGCTAAATTGCATGTGGTGCTGGATTGGGGGTGACACTCCCACCACTGTGCCTCTTCTCCCACATGCAGCACATTATAAGTTACTAAAATATCATCCAGGTGCATGCTAGAGATGAAAAAAAAGTCTGTCTCAGGAAAATGCAAATGCACTTATGCCATGCCCCCATGTGAATAGAGCTCCTTATGATGATAAATGAAGAAACATTTTTTTTCAAAATTACATTTAACATGCTTATAATATCTGTAGATCTTAATATAATGGAATTAATATTGTTACTTTCTTAGATTATCATGAATGTTTTGTACCTTTTTGTTATTTTAATTGTCCTCAGAAGTTTAAAAGCACGTTTTCATCCCGCTCTGTGGTGGCCACAGACAATTTTTCCATCCTCATCTTTTTTACTGCTTTTTAGTAGTTTTGCATTTGACTAGGGTCAGTGTCACTACTGGTAGCATGAGGTGATACCTGGACCCTACAAAGGTTGCACAGGCAGTACAGCTCCTTCAGAATGGCACATCAATACGTGCCATTGCCAGAAGGTTTGCTGTGTCTCCCAGCACAGTCTCAAGAGCATGGAGGAGATTCCAGGAAAAGGAAGAGATAATCTAGGAGAGCTGGACAGGGCTGTTGAAGTACCTCAGCCAATAACCAGGACCAGTATTTGCACCTTTGTACAAGGAAGACCAGGATGAGTACTGCCAGAGCCCTGCAAAGTGACCTCCAGCGGGCCACTGGCGTGCTCCGTGGAGCTTGATTGGCCTTTGCCAGAGAACAACAGAATTGGCAGGTCCGGCACTGGCGCCCTGTGCTTTTCACAGATGACAGCAGGATCACTCTGAGCTCATGTGGCAGACTTGAAAGGGTCTGGAGAAGCCATGGTGACCGTTAAGCTGCCTGCAACATTGTTCAGCGTGATCGGTTTGGTGGTGGGTCAGTGTTGGTTTGCGGAGGCATATCCATGGAGAGACGCACAGACCTGTACAGGATAGATGATGACACCCTGACTGCCATTAGGTATCGGGATGAAATCCTTAGACTATTGTTAGACCCTTTGCTGGTGCAGTGGGTCCTGGGTTCCCCCTGGTGCATGATGCCTGGCCTCAGTTGGCAAGAGTAAGCAGGCAGTTCCTGGAGGATGAAGGAATTGATACCACTGACTGGCCTCTATTTTCATCAAATGATGTGGCATCCTTTTGTTCCTAATACATTACCCAGTCTAATTATGGAGTGTTTCTTTAATTCTTGTGTATTTAAGGAGCAGAACAGGACCACTGGGACAAAATTCTGCACTGAGGTAAAACAGATCAAAAATAAAAAATACTCTACTTTGTCTACTACTTTGTTCTATACTATAAATATATCTGAGCCCTTTATCATTGCTATGGACACTAATACCATTGTACAGTTTAAGAGATGCAGCCATCTATTAGATTAATGTTGCTTAAATTAGATCCAAAGACTAGCTCTTTAAATTGATTTAGTGTCTCTTGATTTGTAACATGTAACAAACCCTTGTGGTTGTGGGGATCATCTTACAGTTCTTTGCCAGTTTGAGACTGTGTGCATCATCAGAAAAACTCATCCTCTGGATTGTGATGTATAGCTAGTTTATGTTAGTTGGGTCTTGTGCATAATAATAAAAAAGTAAAAATAGAGTAAACAGTATTCAGGGTAAAGGAAAGTGATCCACTGGATCCACTGAAATTAAAGTAGAACTAACACTAATTCATAAAGATCCATGGGTCCATTCCTTAAATGTCAAATTGTCAGGTTTTCATGTAAATGCACTCACAGACTGAGCAGGCACTTACGGTTGTGTTTAAAGGTTTAAAAAAATGACAAGTCTTGTAGGAAGAGAAAGATTAATGAGGCAGCTAGAGCAGGAAGAAATCGCCCTTCATAGGTGGATGGCCGCATTAGTATCTACACAGAAAATGGGTGAGTATAATAATATTTCTCCAGAAGGGGTAGGTTACAAATTTCTGTGTCTTACTGTTAAGATGGTGGATAGTAGAAGACAGATGATGAGATGCTGACTGGTCGACAACAGTCTGGTAAAGTTTGTTGATGAATAATATTTAACATTTTCCCATCCTTCAATCCATCCAATATCCTAACCACTTTACCTGTTAGTGGTCCAATATCCTGCATTTGGACAAAATGCAGGATATACTCTGGACAGCAAGTCTATACTTACCATTGATTATCATTGTCAATAATGTATATAGTGAATTTTACAGCTGCAAATTACCAAACTGAACAGCTTCTTTGCTTCCTCAGATCGGATTTTTTCTATAATAAGCTATTATTCTACTTAAAACAGGCATTCCAGTGCTAGCACATATTTTCAGTGTGTGCTGTATCTTCTAATGCAAGTGTCCATGTTTTTATTATATTGGCTTAAGCTTGACAAAACCACATAACAAAGGCACATTTCAATTTCATCTCATCCAGGATTTGTTTTTCTGTTCCTTGTGAAGATAGACGTGCGACTGTGTATCAGAGCGGCAATAGATTTTTTTCTCTTGGCTGTGTGCTGTTAATGAGCTTCAGCAATATAATGCCTGTGATATCTTCCATTTACTTGAGCGGCAAGAGTGCTACTTTGTCAGACTGGAGACATGAAAGAGCTGTGGTTTTCAGATCAGCCTGTGAGCCTGCTCCCTCTTTCCTGCCACCTTCTCATACACTCTTAATGGAAGCAGGACAAAGGGCTGGGTGCGCCGTTTTCTTGTAAATTAGCAGCCTTTGGATGTGTCTCATTTAAACACAAGAAGCACGGGGTGCTATGAACTGAGGCTGACTACTGTGTGTGTGTGTGTGTGTGTATGAAGCACGAGCAGCTTTGCCTGCCTCATACCTCTGAGGGGGAATTGGGAGGTGAGCAGGCAGACATCATGGAACATGTCTGTCACATTCAGCACAGCTCTACAATCCAATTCCCTTACAAGTCTCCCGCTCTGTCCATGCCCTGAGACGATCCCGCATCATAAAGATGCTACGTGCATCACTGTTCATTATTAATGTTTCCCAGTCAAATTAACCATGACACCTTTCTGTAATTACAAAAAAAAAAATAAATGACATCATGGTAAAATGGAAGTGGCAGTTTCTCATTTTCAAAAGTTGTTTGTGTTGCCAAAATACCATCTTAATCTGTATACTGCAAATGCCTTCTGTCCTGGGTTTGATCAGTGATATTATATTTATAAAGGCCATGACATAGCCAACAGTTGGTCACTGACTAGTGGTGGGCCGATACTGAATTGGTGGTGGTGAAAGAGAGTGCTCTGATTTGCTGTTCAGCTTAACAAATCACTGCATGACCCCAGTGTCATTTGCAACTTTATATCAGACATATTCTTCATTATAAGTAACTATAAATATCTGTGGTGAGTGAGAGTGGTGTGAAAATAGTGAGCAAACACTGCAAAGTACTGCTTCTTTTACAGTTTGTATATCTGCAGATCTAGTTCTTATTTGCTTTCCTTTTTTGAATGATGAAAACACACTACTTCCACCTGCTGCTATAGAGTTATTTGCTAGCGCAAATTTTTGGCCTAGTTGAAGGTAACGCGAGGTGATGCACCTCTGGTTCTGTGATGTTGATTGGTGTGTAAGAGCCCAAATAGCACGGCCCTTAGCTTGTTCAAGACAGTCCAGAGCCACTGTGACAAGAATGCTGAGTGGTCCAACGTAGCCAAGAGAGCAGAAAACCTGTCCTCAAAGCCAATGGGTTAGCATTTGTTCAGTTCAGACAGGACAAATGTCACGTGAAGCAGGAGGATACTACTTCAATACTGGCACAAATAATAACAGGTTTACACTAATTTCTGTCAGTCGACACTACTGTTTCTGTGTACACTAGCCTCTTTTGTCCACTGTGTTAAAGTTTTCTCCAAGGAAGTGGAGGTAATGTCAAAAGAAACAAACGCAGTAAAGTAATTTTGTTTCTATATAAAAATCAATAAAATCCTTCTCTTCTCCCTCACAGACACACACACACACACTTCTCAATTCAGCCATATCTCTTGTTGCTGTTTTCCCAATAAAACAATATGGTGGCAATGTAATCACTACCTGGATTATGTACAAAGACACAGTTTTTGCATAACAAGCAAAGCTCATGGGTTTGTGGAAAGTAAAGAAACAAGTTATGTTTGAAGTCACCGTAGAGACACTCACAGCCACACAAGATTAGTTTCCCATGATCCTTAATTTATCAGCTTCTCAGCTGAACACCTAAAGACTCTTAGGTTACACTTATCCCTTTGAGAATATGAAACCCCTGGACATGACTGAACTGAAGTGGTGAAAAGCTGTCAACTGTGAGTTGAAAACCCCCACCTCAGATTAAATGAACACATTTTTTTGAATCCACATTTCTACCTAGCGTTATGTTTGCATAATGTTAAACTCCTAAAATAAATTAAACTTGAGTTAGGACTGTCATGGCTACTCTTGTAGCTCTTGTAGATTCAGGTTTGTAACCAATAAACATCTCATTTTTAATATGACGTATAGGATATAGGTAAAATGCAGCTGTCGCTAACAAGATTAATGAAGTCTCTACTCTACAAAAGCTAGGTGGAAACGGAGTATAATTTTTGATTTTATACATTGTCTTCCCCCACACTAAAGGTTTATGTCCAGCTTTTATTTACAATCTGAATCCAACTGCGACCATATTATTATTAATTACACCTGTGCTCTTCTGTGAAGATGTGAAAATAACCGCTGTGCAAGAAGATTTATTGACTCGTAACGTACCTTGATGTTTCGACCCACAGCGATCAGTGCAGCAGCACTTTCCTTCTCCTTTACGATTTGTGGTTGATTTACTGGTCGTCTGATGCTTTTATATGATTGCTGGTCCTGATTTTTGCACCCATGTGTCCACGTTATCAAAAGCTGACTACATCCATTCAATCTTACACATTACAGGACCAGTCCAGTTACCATCATGGAACGTAAGCAACATAAGAGACACAATTTTGAGTTACAGGTGTGCAATTTTCAAAGGTGGCCGGGCTTGCTTTTCCACGGGCTAGAGAGCCATCATAGAGCCACGTCATTAGGTCACTGTATATGTCTCTGTTTATGTCCTTTTACTGCAACACTACCACAACGTACCACAATGTACCACAACGCCAAGAACAACAGCAATGGCAATGTGCAATGTCTCTTTGTGTTGTTGTTCCTGGCTTCATGAACCTGCAATGACATCCAAACAATTCAAAATAATTATAAATGACACACTTCTATCTTTACAACATTTAAGTTGGTCTTGTTGGTCACAATAATCCAGGCTCCAGCTTGATGTAAGCAGCTTTTGGTTCTAGACCAGGATAACGTTGGAGTTTTCCTGTCCGGGAGCTGGTTCTTCGACTGCTGATACATGAACAACACTTTGCCTGCTGCTGCAGACCAGATGCTGACGATAATGTTAACGTTGATTTAACCAAATTAGAATGTGTCTTATTGGCAAAGTAAGCAAGCATACAAAGAATGTACTCCACAGCTGTAACATAGAGGAATAAAAATAAGGGCAATATGAGGAATAGTGACACACGACAAAATGAGGAAACTAAATGATACTTTATTAATATTCTTATGGACAGGCAGCTCCCTTAAGGCGCCAAGTGTTTGGAGAATCGAGGGGAACTGGGAATCGAATGAACAACCGTGGATTGTAGCTGCCCTATCGAGTCATGGTCGCTTTTTAAATTATGATTCCAAATGTGAGTTGAAATATCTAATTACATAGGATACAGATAATAATTCAGGAAACTCAGAGTAGTTTGGAGGGTCAAACTATTTTGTTTTTTAAGTTTATCTGATCTGTAGAAAATGTATGAACAGACTAGGCTAACACTTCTCCAGGTCACTAGTTTAACTGAATTCTACACTCTGAAATTACCTGTCTGCTTCTTCCCAAAAATTCAGCAACTGAGAAGAACTGATTTGATCCTTGGACACTGACACAATTTCAGCATTTTCCAGTTGGCTTTCAGCAACTACAGAGCATGTTTTACACACAGGAGAGTGCCACCTCTCAATTACAGTGAATGGGGAAATGACAAAATGAACCGTGAAGACACTGTGCTAATCATTTCTGCAGATTACTCTTCAATATCAGCCGACAGATTAGCTGAGAGAGGCCTGCACAAATAGTTCCAATTGTGGCTGCCAGCACTGCAAAATGTGTGGTCATTACCTCCGAGGCAAGATAGTGGAGAGATGTGCTTCTTTCTGTGTGGGTGTGTGTGTGTGTGGGTGTGTGTGTGTGTGTGTGTGTGTGTGTGTGTGTGTGTGTACTGTAGCAAGCTTCCAAGAATGTGTAACCCAGAGACACTTTGCACACATGAGAGTTTGTGCGAGTGTATGATTGTGTGGACATGAAATGGCCTTAAATTGTCCCCGTAGCCATCAGGCACTGCAGTCATGGTTTCCAGGTGATGTCCAGTTATCTCCATGGAGACGTGTCGTTAAGGGAAGTCATTAGGTTCCTGTTAGCCAAGGTCTCTCTGTGGAGATAATGAGATTCGGGCTAACACGACAGCCTGGATGGTCTAATGTAGTGTTTCTCAACCGGCGGGGTTGAGACCCAGAAAGGGTTGAGAGAAGCTTTCAGAGGGTCACACAACACAACTATAAGGTTTTCAACGTATTCCCGTGTGCATTCCATTTTTTACTTTTACTAAAAAATACTTACAGTTGAGTCCCAGAACATTTTACGTTATTGTAGCATTTTTCCTTTTTTTTTATTTACAAAAATAACTTTTACACACAACTTTATGACTGGATGAGTGAAGAAGAAGCTGCAGATTCATGAGACCATTTTTCAAACCCCTGGTTTTAAATAAACTTTTAAAACATAAAAACAGTAAATTGATGATTAATATATGTGCTAGTGAGTGAACAATTAGAGTGCATTTTTGTCAGAAACGATTATGTGAGCTTATTTAGTTGAAAGCTGAGTGAAAAGAAGCATGGTAAAAAGCTTGGTGGGTAAATAAGTCTGCACTGTACTGTTTTTATTTGGCCTCTGCAATTGTCACCTGCAGCTCAAGTTCTTTATCATGTTATTAGGAGTCATTAAACCATTAAAGGAACAACACTGCGCTCAAAGCTACTGTAGTATGATTTTTTGGGGGAATATTTATTAGAAGAAATTTGCTCTGAAACGTATCTTAATGTGGAGAGGAGCATGTAACATTTTTCACTGAGAGAATTTAAGCATTTTCTGCTTGATTATTAAGTTTTGCAGCTTCTTATTTATCGTAATTTGATGGTGAGAAAGAAGAACATAGCAGAACAGGGAGATGGAGGGCTGTGCAGAGCAGAGTGGATTGACAGAGTGATTTAGTGACACGTGGGTGATATTACTAGTAAGTAAGTCAGTCAGCAGTATAACTACCACTCTAACTTAATACTTGATTTTATTGTAGTTTTATTTTTAATAGATAAAAATCACTATTTCCTGTCTGCATCACTCCACATTGAAGTCAGGTTGCATGTTGTCTGCTTTAATGTTCAATTAGATGTGTCTAGAACCTGATTAGACCACCTGTGTACTAAGGTCCCACACTTCACTCTGCAAGTGAACAATCAGTCCTTTAGCTCAGTATCAAGGCTTGTTGTGAAGTTAAGAGACCATGCTTGAATCAACACATGATTTGTGAACACACACACACACACACACACACACACACACACATATATATATATACAAAAAAAGCAAATTGGGAGACTCCCTCCTTTAGTGCATATGCATATCTAGCAATACCACTTGGAAGCAAAGTTCTCCAGAGATTTGAACAATAGACACTTTAAATATGTGATGACTCCTCTGGCAGATTTGCATTTTTTTGGTTTCTCTTAAGGCCACAATGTGCAAATATTTCCACAATTTCTGATACAGTAAATGAAATAAGAAACAAAAATCAAAACAAAATCTGTCAGAGTCAACCTGCAGAGAAGCCCTGGTTCAATGAAGAATCTTGGGAAGTAGCATCCAGTATATAGATGCTCTAGACTGTCTGTGTTTTCTCCCATGATTCTCATTTCCTTCCTGGGGGAATGGATGAGCCCCATCCACCCACCACCTACCCCTGTGCAAACACATTCATACATCAGTCCTTTTTTATTTATGCCATTACTTAAAACCAGCCAGTGATATTAAGAAGCAGGGCCTATATAACGTCTTTTACAGCGGGGCTTATTGTATGGCTGAGAGGAGAAAGTGGGAATTAGAGAGAGGGGGAGGGAGAAAAGGAAGATAAGGAGAAAACAGGACCTTTAATCCAGTTGGGGCTCCCAGCAAACACCTGTCTCTGTGATGTTTTTATTGTTTTAATAACACCAGCATTGCAGCGGATTTGTCCTGATCTTGTGAAATTATGAATGTTGATTTTTGTGTTGGGAGAGGGTTTGGAGCAGGGAAGAGAAAAGCCTCTTTTTACAAAAGCCACAATAGCAGATCTTGGTTTATAATGTTCTGAGCTGTCTTGCTGATAGAAGTGTGGATCAGTGGTTCTGACGAGACTCTACTTAATGTCGGCTGCTGGCTTGTGTGTGATTGATTGGATCAACCAAGTTTCCCACAGGAGACAGTTGAAGTCCAGTGTGAAACAATGTTCTGTTGCTAACGTAACTGTGGGGATGTGATGCATGTCTCGCTACACATGTCACTGTGCATACGTATCAACATCCTCATATTTAGATTTTACATAAATGTTATGGGGGCTTCACAGCAGCAACATTACAACAGTTAATGGATGGACATCAGATCATTGCCTATTAAATGTTCATAAATGATGATTGTACTCCTTCAGCATATTCTGGAAATGACTAATTAATGTAAACCATGGCTTAAACACAGCATTTTAGTTAAATAAAGCATCAGGCTACTAAATAAGGTTGTGAATAAAGAGCCTCTTGTGAGGCTCTAGTAATAACATTTCCATCTGCTAGAAATATCCAGGGCAACAGACACAGATCATGTCACCTTGTGGCACTCTTCACTCTACTTTTTATGTCACATTTTGTGTGAAGTACCAAATTGAATAGGAAAAAAATGTCTTGAAGGAGAGAATGTCTGAAAATGTGTGCCATTATCCCCATTTGGCTTATTTGTTGTGTCAAGATGACAATAGCATGTACAGTAAAAGACACACAATTCATGGAGAGAGGTCAAAAAGGAAGTGGGATGTAGCCAGGAGGACATTATCACAGCAACATTTTCACCCTATTTTCCTGACATTTGGTACATACATAAGCATGTTTAGATGTGGTTTCTACTAATGATTAATTCAATTACCAGAAAATTTTGTCATTTATATTTTTAAAAAGAAACAAAAACTTAAAACAGGGATTGTGTTTTTTTTTTAAGTGTCCGACCTGCTTAATCTGTTTGCCTTTGCTGTGCTTTATTGGGGTCTGTCGCTACCCTGGCTTGTGCTTTCCTTAGACGAGAGGGATGTTTGGCCAACTTGACCCTTTGTCTCAGAAGCCATGGCTACTCAGAAGCGCCCAAATATTGAAACAGCAGGATGTAATCCGAGATTTGGAATGAGATACATTTAGTTAAATGTTTGCCCAGCCACAATTCACGTAGGACTTTGCCAAGTGGCATTGGGACAGATGATACCATTGGGCTGGAACAACGAGAGAGGCAGTGTGGTGGGGCATTTGGATGAGAGGGTTGCGTAGACAAGAGTGAGACAAATTAGGTAATGCCTGTTGAAAAGAATCATTCATGGAAAGGTGGATCAGTAGGCATGCCAAGCGGAGCCATGAAGTGATCAGTGGACCTACTTTCTGGACCAGACATTTTCTGGCAGGCCCCTATGTGGTTTCACAGGCCTCCAAAAGCTTTCAGGCTGCTTCCCAAAAGCCCTCAAACTCATCCCCCAGCATCTCCTACTGTGACAAGGACAAGGTGGTTCAGCCACCTGCACCACACACGCCCAGGCTAATGCCAAAATACCCATCTGAAGCCAAACAGTTGTCCCATTGTAAATTACAAAGCTTTTGACTATGGAAATAGATTTCTGAGAATTTGACTTTGAAACCCACAACCCCCCCAATCAAGTCCATCATTTCCATTTAAAATCTCACTCCAGTCACAGTTTAAGGCATATATAAGTACTCTGACTGACAGTTTTCTTTCCATGAAAAAGCTCAGTAAACCCTTGAAAAAGGCATTGAAGGAAATCTGGTCTGTCTCATTAATTGTAAATTCCAGGATCTATGGATATTTATTATATGTAAATTAACCCAATATCATGACTCTACCCACCACAGCCACCTGGTACACCAGTGAAAACACTGTGCGTGACTCTACGATAGTGAGCGGAGATACTGTAGATAGCATGACAAAGTTTAAAGATTATTCCATAATAATTTGTGATATTTGGCACCTAGTGGATGAGAAGAGTATGAAGGAGGCAAGTGGTGTTTAAAAATGCCAGTGAGGAAAAAGACAGGTGGGCAAATATTTCCATCGTAGTCCTACAATGCAACAGTAAAAAGAAAAGTCATTTAGCTACAACGTGATTCTGTTTACACAGACTGAAGCAGTGGATCCACTGTGTGTGATTTGCTGATGAGCGTGCACATCACTGAAATGAGCATACTGTATGTTACAGATATAATGAGCTGCCTATAGCTGCCATATGAGTCATAATATGACTCATATGAGTTTCATACTAATCTGCCACATGTAGATTTGGTTCCGGCACCTAAAACTACTTGGCAGGTTACAGAAACACCATAATCAGAATTTACTGAAATGCCACCTGTTTTGATTAACAGACAGCAGCAATAACTGCTGTTCGGGGAATCACAATGTTCTGAACTGATTATTATGTATGAACTACTGTACATATGACTATATATTCACCACTTCCACCAGTTAAAGCAAACCAGCAGCCATCGCAGTTAGTCTGAAGAGAATCTGAGAAAACCTGCCTTCTCAGTGCTAAAGTGAGCGAGGAGCGGCCGGCCAATGCGCCGTAATTAGATCCAACTTGCATATCTGAGCCACTTAATTGCATGGAGGAAAATGTCAGAAAGCAAATGAGTCTAACATGTCAATGTGTTAATTCTGCTATCGATTTCATTGATGCGCCATTCGCTCTCTGAGCTCATTAAAGCCAACCTGTCAGGCCACACACACACACACACACAAACACACACACACACACACACACAAACACATACACACACACACACACAGAGTTTCATAAGGATTTCTGCTTTCTGGAGAATGTATCTGACTGAACTTCATATTGCCAATCATTAATGGCATTAATACTGACTCTGCTTATACACAGGGATGTTTATTGGTATTTATGCAGATAACTCCTCTATGTGGTTTAAACATATGTAACAAAATAACCTCAAGCAGTGTGCATGGAATCTAATTAGCATAAAATTAGTGATTTTGGTTGTAAAACCACTAAGTTAGCAGATTTCCAACTAATGTTTTTAATTGGTCATAGACATAGAATCGATCAACCCCTCACGTTCCTTTTTATGTATCTTACCTCATAAACATTTCTCTACCAATTACCTACTCTGGTCAGAAAATGAGGGTGAAATATAAATACTATAACAGCCTCACTATGTCTGTTTCTTATTAAATGCATCCCTGTGTTCAATAAAACTGATACACCTTCAAAGCTAAAGATGTCTGAATGATACCCGTTCTAATACCTGCAGTGCTAGCGACAGTGACAAATAGATTGCAACCCGTCTGCGCTTGCCAACAAGATATTTAATTTAAAATATAATGCTTTTAATCTGAATCCGCAACACCGGTAACATTAGAACCTTTACTAGGAGAGTTACAACTAAACTGTTGTAAACAAAGTGGCCGATGTTACTCGACCAACAAGGAAAGGATCAGTTCTACATAATGTGCATGCTAACCACATAAGTAAAGCAAACTAAAACAACCTTGAACAGTTTTGATTACTTTGACAAAACGTGAATCTCAGGTGGAAAGCTTAACAATCTTTCTTACACTTACAGTGTGGATCTGAGCCATTGTAGTTGTGCTTAGCGTGGTGTGAGAAAGTGTTATGCAATATGAAGCTCTCTCTAAATTCATGGAGTATAACATGCAATATTTAAGATTCAAAGACTCATAAACTTTTTTAAACCCCAAAGGGAAATGGAGAAAGTCTTCCAAACCTAAGTGGACTTGGTTCTTCAGGGACTGGTGGTTCTTGAAAAGAAAGGGATGGAAATCCTGAGACATACTGAGGTTGCTGGCACATACATCCAGACTAGGAGATGGATTTATGTAGTACGGTGGATTTACAGGGTGGGTGGCAAGTGGCAATGAGACGAACGAATGTGAATGAAGCGGCAGTTCCCTTACTGAACTTTTGCATAAGATCCACACTGTACCGCTGATTATTATTGCCCAGTTGACGAAAGAAGCAAGTATCTGCTGTTGTGACACAGTTTCAGCTATGTTTTAGAGCTCTGAATCCTCAGTCCTTCAATAAAGGCTAGTTCTGTTCTGGATGAAACCTGGTAACCTGCACTTTAAATATACTGTCACTTAAAACTCTACCCGTACGCCCGAGTGTGTCAGTGTAGTACATGTATGCGA
Organism: Ctenopoma multispine; assembly: GCA_034779795.1. Taxonomy (NCBI): domain Eukaryota; kingdom Metazoa; phylum Chordata; class Actinopteri; order Anabantiformes; family Anabantidae; genus Ctenopoma; species Ctenopoma multispine. Next base: position 24,927,225 of record JAUYWH010000012.1, on the reverse strand, counting down.
GAGAGGCAGAGGGAGAGAAGAGGGGGGAATTAAAGAGAAATGGAGAAAACAGCTGGTTGTCATAGCAACTCAGTTTTTCAAGGAGATCCAACCATTCATTTCCACACTGAAGACTGCAAGGGAACACTTAACTCTGTTCTTCGCCTAAGGATACTACTTTAAAAGTCTCTCTCTCCCCCCTCGACCTGTCTCTCTACCTCGCTCACCCTCACTGAAGTGTCAATCTGAAGTGAAACATTCCAGCTTTCGGCTGCCACTCCAGCCTGCCAGCTCTTTTGTTCTTTTACTGTTTCTCTCCAACCCAGTTTCTACCTCTCTTCCTTGCTTTCTAACATTAATTCTGTCTCTCTCTTTTACTGTTTCTGTCTTCCCTGTACCTCTTACCGTCTCTTTCAGTTCAGATCTTTGATATAACATAAGTAAGAAATGTGATACCCAAACTGCAGAGTATCAACATATTCATATTTACTACAGTTATTAACTAAAACTGCACGGTTCTGCATGTTTGAATGCATTACAGCATTCGCCTCACCTGCTGCTCCTTCATTTGATTTGATTTGGTCCAGATTTGGGAGAAGAAAGAAGAGAGGAAAGATCACCTGTAAATGAGCCTCCAGTCAGACTCAGTGACAGAGCTCATCTGACAGGGAGCCATTTGATTCCTGAGAGGGACATAGTTATTATGATGGGACTACACCTGGTCATCAGGTAGATGATACTATTAACTACCTCTGCCTTTGCTACGTGTATGCTACATGCTGCATGGAATTATTGTATACACATGTAAAAACATGTATGAAAATATTAGAGGGCTTGTGTATTTGAAAGAACAACCATGGGAGAAAGAAAAAAGTCAATCCCTGCATGTTCTTGGAAAACATAATATTACTCACTGGGTTTTGAGTGAGTGGACCCCGGTGAAGGTGAAAAGTAGTCGAAACAGGGGATTGACAGGCAGGTTGGTAAAATGTCAGCAGTAGGTAATTGTACTGGACTGCTGTTTTGGAGTTGAAACTCAGACTGAAGGTGAGGCTTTGGATGTTATGTCTATCCAAGTTTCAACCTTTATCTATGGTCTTAAACAAAAAAACATGATCACAGAGACAAGTGGCTGAAATGTGTTTCCTTTTCAGGGTGAAGGGCTCAGCCTTAAGCTACACACATGGCAATTTGATTGATCTTGCACATTGTGTACGTACATTTAAACTAGACATTTTATTTGCCCTTGTTGCATGACCAGAGCCTGGGAATCAGCTGTCAGGGAACAATGTTAAGCTCACAGCACACATACGAATGGAAACTCCCATAAAGTTCTGAAACAGTTCTACTAGATACCAAAAGTAAGAAGAAAAAAGGCACCAGTGGTTCTACACATGGCTGGAGGATCTACTAATCAAATAAATTATGGAACACATCCTTACAAAAACATAAAAATAAAATAGATTTCTTTATTTTTCTTCCTCAGTGTAGATAAGACTCACACAGGGGAACCAGAGTTCACATCCTGCAAACCATGTGTTGTTTGAGGAAGGATATACATTCAGCATGTTTCCCCACTCAGTGAGAAACACTGATTGTAAATTAACTTTACAGGTACAGATAGTCGTTTAGGTTTAATATTAAGAAAGCTTAAGACGTCCTGTCTCATACTTATATTTCATTTATTTATAAAACACGGGGAAAAACAAATGAAATGTACTGACAACTGCCCTATTTTTCAGCAGATACATTTACATATGTTAATGTTTTGTGGTGTCATGCAGCATTTTGTTTAATACAAAACCCAAGTTGCGTGTGAATGTAACTTTGAGGAGTCAAAGTTGCGATGCAATGATGTTGATGAACAGAGATGCTCTCACAGAAAGACATCTTTATTTTTGGTTTATTTCTGATCACTATTTGAAAAAGTTAGAGACAGTTACAGACCAGAATAAATACAAGAAAAAAGGGCTGCTGAGAGTAAAAGCGACCCTCCCATGGGCCATGAATACTCCCTTTTTCTCCCTAATAAAGCTCAGTCAGAAGAGGAGTGGTGATGACACATATTTTATAATTGGCTTTTCTGTTTGTGGTGCGGTAGATTGCATCGTATTCTGTGTCCATTTTCTTAAACCTGTGTCATCCTTCCTAATGGAGCATGAAATCTACCTGTTAATCCTCTCAGCTGCCAAGCAACAGATAGTGATGAATGCCTGATAAAGACTTGTCCTGCCCCCCCGGCCTTGCACTTGCACTCCACATTTTCTTTTTGTGTTGCCCTCCCATGTTCATTTATCTTCACCTGCACTGTGAGACCCCCTCCTGCTCATCTGTCTCTCTGAGACATAATTATACTGTACATGCAAAGCTAGCAAATGGTTGGTTGTCTTTTGTTGTCTGATTGTTTAAATCCCACCTTGTGTTTGTGCATTAAACCATCGATAATATCTTTCTGCATAAGATGCTCTCATGATGCGCTCTGACCAGGGTGATGTCAGCAGGAAACCAGTTTCATATTTTCATTTAGTTTCCATCTCTGTTATTTTGGATCTGACTAAATCTGTGGCAGCACAGATCCTGGACTTCTCAGCCCTCACTTTATCTGCTTTTGTTTACAAGCCTTATGTTTCTGGTACAGTGCTTTCCCTTGGGCTTCATGCAGCCGTATGCTAAATTAATAGTGCAACATGTCTTGATGGAAAAGAAAACTTTTCTCAATTAAGTTTGTTGATCAACTTAGCATTGGGCAGCAGTGATCCTTGGGGCTATATTTGTGAAACATATTAAGAATAAACTTAGCACCAAACTGATAACATTCAAAAGAAACTCTTAATGAAGAAAACACTGTATATGACAGCTGTATTACAATAAAAAACAGTGTTGTCCACTGAATGAATGCAGCAATTCTGCAGGAAAAAGAAAAAAAACTCTGACATTCACACAGTTTCTGATGAATGACAGAAGTTGTTTCTATATGCAAAATAGATTTAGCATTCAGAATTAGATGCAATTGCTTTATTTTAGATCTTTAGTGAAGGCGGGTCATTTTTGACCCGGAGGAGAAGGGGTGTATAGTGAAAGTGATGACAACAGGAGGGCAATTGTGTAATCTGTGCAATTGTGTAAATTTAAAACTGAGACATATTTGGTATTAGACTAATTCACGAAGCAACATTTTATATCAATCAAAGCACTGATGCTTACACTATTAGGCTGCAATATATATATTTGAACTTCACGTCTAATCTAATTTATTTAGGCGAGAAAACAGAGGCTGACCAAGAAACTACACCCTAAACTGTGTATTATTCACTCCAACTGTCCACCTTTGTGTTTCATATGCACCTCACCAGATCTTCTCTAGGTGTGAATGCACATGCGTAGATTTCCTGTGCTAAACTGCTCACAACTCATTGGACTTCATTTCAACCTTTGTGAATACAATGATATCATTAGGACTTGAAAAATTATTACTTATTACTCTAGAACATCTTTATGCTACTTTGTGTTACATTAACAATAAGTCAGGGCCTAACAAATAGTCATGTGAATAAAAAGTTCGAGCTATACATTCTCAATGAAATATAATGAATCATACGTTTCTTTTTGTTGTTAATTAGTTCATGGCAATGAATCAAAAATTAATCTGAGCTTTAAAAAAAAAAGAGCATTTCCTCTAATCAGCAGGAAAAAGTAAATCATCTATCAGCATGAAGAGAGCTAATGCCCCAGTGTTCATTATATAAATAGTCAACCGGCCTGCTCCAATTTTTCCTGAACCTTAAACATAGGTCCACTGTTCAATGAGTTATGATCTAATGAAGGCTTCTCTAAATGTGGCAGAATGATTGCATTTTTAAAGCTATAAGTTAACTTATTAAAGTACTGCTGTGATTAATATTGTTATAAGGATAAAGTAAATCAAAGTCATCCCGGTGAAATGTGGCAGGAACACAAATACTTTTTATTTGACAGTAAGCAGCGTCTCAATGTCTCAAACTCTCACAAATATGATATTGACAAAATATTGAAATGATCTAACGTACTACTTCAGATGAAGAAATGTTTCATGCTTTATTTCATGCTCACACAATCAGAGGTCCCCCCCACGGGACTCCGCATCCTCGTGACAGCATCTTCTGGGAAATCAGAATAAAATTGCTATAAAGAAAAGGCACCACGGTGCACAAAAACAGTAGTTTACAAGACCCTTCATTAAACTTATTAAAACCCTTTTGCTTTTCTAATTATTTTAATTGTCAATTCACACATAAGCTGTTGAGCCACTGATTTGATTGACTGCTTTACAGAGTCACAGTCAATTTCATCTGTGTCAGGTCTTGTATCTTCTTCTTTCTTTTCCACTCACTCAATATTTAAGATTATTATTATTAAAGCATATTGCTTCAGTAAAATAAAAACATAATTAAGACTTATAATAATTATAATTCCAACTGACCTCACTTGATTTGCCAAAAAGTGGAGCTATTCCCTGTTTCTGCTGCTGAAATGTCATATCAGTATACACTATCAATTCAAGTGCATTTTAAAAAGGTAACATATACTGGAAACTTCCCTTTTCTTCACAAGCACACTACCCAAGTAAATGCCCATAGATTTGATCACCTCCAGTAGTGAATCTACAGCAAGTTAGGGCGAGTGCTACACTGATCTTTAGCTAATTGCCCATGCTCTTTGTTTTCATAATGGTTATCAACATCACAATAATATCACTCAAGTTCAAGTGAAGTTGAAGGTGGTTGATTTGATTAAACACGGTTGGTTTGCTTGTGCATGTGTGTGTGTGTGTGTGTGTGTGTGTGTGTGTTTGTTGTGGGTGCGCTAGTGCATTATAATTGCTATACATACAAGTTTGTATCCGAGCACTTACTGGCATTACGGCGCCTTTGTGAATGAGTTTGTGCATGTTTAGGTTTGTGTGATTGAACCCGTCTCACTCTGATTCGAGTTCTCTTTCCGACTGAGAGCCTCTCCACAGCCGTGTGCGCTGCTCATTCTGCACAGGGGTTGCAGCCTGCCTCACTGGCAGGAGTACAGTCAGTCGTACGCCGTGCTCTTCCTCTGTGCGCTCCGCAGTTAAATCAGCTGTGAGTGCCAGACTACGAGAGCACAGTGAAACCATCAGGCAAGTGAGGTTCAACATTTTATAGCCAACACTCCACTCCAGAGGAGGGCCTGCTCATTCCTGAGTATTCACACCACCCCTATTCCATGATAAAACCCATTTAATTGAATCACCCAGTAAATTTAATAATCCTCAGAAGATAATCCGCTGGCTCGCTTTTTCGGGCGGCGATTTCCCCTTGCACCATCAGCTCTGATTTGGAATTAAATGGAGTCTGCTTTTGTTATTCTCAGATGCTTTGTATCAGTGTGTGACTTATTGCTTCACTCTTTGATATGAATCATCATCATGCAGAAATGAATCGAGGTCTTCCTCACCACATTTCTGACTAAATCTGAGAGGAAGGGAGACTTTAGCTTTCTGCAGTAAGAAGAAAGAACTGAGGGTAAAATTGCCAATTTCCAAATTACACTATTTAGAAATACTGGTTTGCATGTCGGTAGTACTATCCATGAGTTTTAGATTTTACCACAGGTATTTCAGTCCAACTGTAAGTCTTTGTTCAGGGAATAAAAACACCTGCACATCATAGAGGTGCAAACACGTTACTCACGCGAATCATGAGTCTGACAGTAAACATTATAAAATATAATACACAGTGTACAACAACTATGTGAATAAGTTCCCCTATAATGTACATGTGAGAGTCACTCAGAGGAAACAACGATGGTAGCTGGTCTCATTTAACACCTTATCAAAACATCAAACCCTCTTACCCCCAACCTGATGCAGAGTAGTGCTCCCATTTTATTACACCTGGAGATGGCGGTCAACAGTGATGCCTCACACCACCATCAAGGTGACAAATCGGTGCAATAATACCACCTGGAAGGGACAGTATAAAGGGGGTGTAAAGTTTTTAGAAAAATGACCAAGATGCAAATATTAGTATTGTAGAAATTAGTACCATGTTTAAACCTTTGTGGAGAAATGAGTGTAAGAAGTATTACACATACACATACATGGAGACGCTGTCGAAACTGACCTCAGGGCCACATCCAGTAACAGGGCAAACAGAGAAATTCGCAGAATCCATCTTGCCATCTTGACTATCATTTCCGGGAATGAAGTGTTGGGTTTTTCAGCTTCCGAGGAGAGAGGAGGCACAGAGACAAAGCTATTTTCTCTCACTGGGAGCCTGTAAATTTTCTGACTTATGTTTCCCTCTTTGCCGGAGCTTTCTCAGCTGTAAGACTAAAAGCTAATCAACGACTCCTGCCTTTGGGGCAGGTAACCCCAGCATGAACTAAAAGAGAGAGCAATATCATTCCATCACTCAGTGTGGCACATGCTCGCTCCCTCATTCCTTCTGTCCCTCGCTCAGAGAAAACATTAGTTCTCGTTATATGGAAATTGCAGGAAATTTTCATTTAATGGCCTATTAACTAGTTTTTCTCTTTTTTCACTATGCTCACTGTTACTATTTCACTGGTAATACAAACCTGAATAGCATTTATTCAAATTATATTTACTCAAAATATGTTTACTTTGCTACATATTTTCATCCCTTTTTAGATTTCCCCAGGTAAAATAGGAATAAAAAACCACCACACCAATTAACACTATGTCTTACGTCAAATGCAATATATAATTTAAGTTCCCCTGTTTAGAGGAAGAAACGACTTCTACTGCCATGATATATGTCTGTGTAGATTTATGACCTTCTTGTAACACTTAAATGTTCATTAAGCCCATTTTATTATTACACACTGACACTAAAATGTCTAATGTTTCAGTTTCAAGTCTAGGTCTTCTTTTAGGCTTTTTTTTTGCCCCTGTCTTACCCTCTCACTCTTGAGGACACATTTTAGTTGGTCACTGTATCTTCTTGTGTTGTTCACCTTTTGCCATCACTTTCATTACATTCCTTTCCCACCAACACCCTCCGTGTTCTTGCTCGCGTTTGGTTCCGCCGTTTTGTGAAGCTTGACGGCAGCACTTGATTTATCACCACAGACTGAAATTCAACATCTGAGAAATGCAGGTGTAAATTCTACTGCACTACTTTCAGGCATCAGAAATAAAGAAAGAAAGAAAGAATAAAGAATAAATAAAAAAAAGTAATTAAAATAAATAAATAAAAGTAACTAAACTAACTAAATAATACATGTACAAAAATTACAGATATGCACATATTACACCCCTGACCATAATAATATGGTCATATATATATATATATATATATATATATATATATCTATATATATGATAGTAATTGGTTCCTAAAATTTGTATATACCATGTTTATTTTCATCTAACATCTGTCCCACTGGTCCTCTGTCCATCACTATCTGTCCTCCTCACATCCCCTCTGCCCCTCCTCTTTTTCTCAAGTTCACAAATTAAAACCCTTTTGGCTGTTTTCCAGCCTTCCCAATTGGGTTGGAAGTGACAAGTAGCTTCCATCAACCTAACACTCGCCCCTCCCCTGTTTCCCCATACACACATTAGCACGCGTGTGCACACACATACGTATACACACACACACACACACTTTCAATTTCATACATTTAGTGTATATGCACAGGCATACACAAATCCAAACTGTGGCAATCCTCAGCTGGGTGTAACCCAGTTATTGTGTGTGCATGTGTGAGAGATACCTGGTGTTAAACTGACAGTAAGCCCTTCTTTCTTGCTGGTATACCTCTGTCGGCAGCTTGGCCTCAGCGGACCTCACACCACCACAACCCTGCCTGGGGCTAATCCTGGGATACTTTCACTCTGTTTCTTTCTCTCTCTCGCTCTCTCGCTCTCTCTCCCACACACAAACACACACACTGTTTGCACACCCATTTCAGCTTCCACCTTGCTTTCTAATTTTTTTTGACCATACCTGCATACACACAGACACACACACACACATCCTGTCTGTCAACTTGCTTGACATGTCCATTGATTTTTACCTCTGCCTCGTTCCCTACAGACACATCCTTACACAGATGTACACATTTTTATATGTATGAAATGAAAAATAAAGTGATGTTATTTCACTGCTGTCACACAAGTACACACACACACACATACACACAAGTATCCTCAGGGAAAGTGTACAGGTGTACGACATTGATGACAATGTATATGCTTTCTGGATGACACCACCCTAGACAGCTAGTCAACACCTTCTTGCATGGTATCATACATTAAAGAGTGTGTGTGTGTGTGTGTGTGTGTGTGTGTGTGTGTGTGTGTGTGTGTGTGTGTGTGTGTGTTTAATGCCCCTAGCTGCTGAATTTTAGTAACATGGTATACCTGATTAATAGAATATTATTAACAATTCATTTTCTTTAATACATTTAATGCATTTTTTTTTATTTATGCTGAAATAACTTAAAAATAACAACGAACGAGCAACGAACCAACATTTTCAAAGCACTTTTGGGAGCTGTTTCTGTAAGTCTATGCACAACCAGTACAGTTCCTGGTCTTTCACTTTCATGCTAGTCACTATTTCTGATCCTATTTCCAATGACCATAGCTAACTTGCCATGTAAAAAAAAAGGCAAAGTCTCAGTTCTTAATCCATGAGAAACAGCCATGGATGAATAAAAGAGGTGTTACGCTCGGCTCAAAGCCGTAACAAAGTAAATGGGACAGACGCATGAATAACGTTTCAACTTAAATGTTTTAAT
>JAUYWH010000012.1:24878479-24888924 GCA_034779795.1 Ctenopoma multispine | reverse complement strand
GTTTTTCCTCTCCACTGTTGCCTTACGTGCTTGCTCAAGTGGGACTGTTGGGTTTTCTGCATTACTCTGTATATATTTATATAATGTGTAAGGTCTTAAACCTTACACTGTCAAGTGCCCTGAAATTACTTATGTTGTGAATTGGCGCTATATAAATAAAGCTGAATTTAATTGAATTGAACTTGTGCCTGCACTCAGATTCCCTCCGCTACGCATTCATGGAACGCGTACTTGAAGCTGAAACAATTGGCTGAGAAATTCAATTTTCTGATTGGCCGATAATTGAGGACAGCTGACCTGAGTTGTATTGGGCACAGTAGCGTAGTCTACCTTTGATTCGTTTGTAAAACACGCGGTAGGAATTTCTGTGTGCTAAAGAGAGAAATGCCATGTGTGGCGTGTGAGCATGTGAACTTGTTGAAATATGTGTGTCTCACGCTCAATGCGTGAGAGTTGAGAGCCCTGCATAGATACAGGCTAGTTCAAGACCCAAGCTCCACCTGATGGTAGGCTCAGTAGGTTTATATCATGTGCCAGAACTGTGTTGTCATGGTTGCAGTGCTAAATGTTCACCAATAACATGCTTGTGTTTAGCTACAAAAACTAAAATGAGTTGGTTATGTTTATGGAACAGAGTATAGGCTAAAGTGAAATTACAATGACAAGTTACAACATTTACTGAATGGTTTGAAACAGGGAAACAAACTGGTATCTTTTGTCTCCCACATATCCAACCTGTTAGTCTTCCAGCTTTGGGTTTGTTGCTTTTAAGTTGCATCACCAATTGCTACTGTTGGTTCAGTGATATCTACTACTTCACCTGGAGTGTGGATTAAGCTGCATATTTCTGTCCACACCTTACCCAAGCCCAAGAGCATGGTGGCCGAACTTCATCTAAAAGCAACAAGCATATTGTATTTAATGCCCGAACCTGACCTAGTTAGATGACAGGTTTGCTTCCAGAGGCTACAAAGCCACCTCAGTCACTTTAAGTCAGATTTGACTGTAGAATATTTCTTAGTTTGAAGTACTGTATACACAATATCATTTTTTCCAACCCGAGTACTCAGGTACCAAAGGGTCCCGTCAGGTTTGGTTTGAATATCCTCCCTCTAATCAACCCATTTTTCTAAAAGGTTTGTTTCTATGCAACTGCACTGTAATCACAAAAAAGGTATTTGTGAAAATGTGGTTGAGGTGAGGCGCTCACAGCTCTAGGTTAAGTTCAGGCAAAGATTGTAGGCTGGCCTAATAGAAAAAAAAACAAAAACACTTCAGTCACTTCACACACAATGTCTGGATGAAATTTAAACAAAAACACTGACGCAGCCTCATATAGGATTGTGGTTTCTCAGTCCTGCATGTTGTAGGTTCTCCATCCACTCCACCCACCTCCTTGCAGCTCACTTTCTGAAGATAAATATAGCACTTCAGTAATTCATTAAAATAATTGCATCACAGCATACGTTTAATATGATTACATTTGCTACAAAAACATAATCATGGTTGCAGGTTAGTTGCGTAGAACCATATTTTCAGGAGACAGGTTTCTCCAAATGCGGGCACACAGTGCACACTGGTAGGTTTAGCATTTGGCATTGTCCTTCAAGAACAATATTTATTTTTGTACATGAAGTGAAATTATAATCTAATGTTTGAATAGGAAGATGTGGAATCACATGTAGCCAGTTCATGATATTTAATTAGAGATTTATTCCTCCAAAACAAATTATGTAGCAATTACTGTGTGTGTATGTGTCACTGATATGGCTGAATGAGTGTGTATGTCCTGTCCTGAGGTGCTGTGTCATTTTCTGTTCAGTGCACATGCCCATTTCATCTCTCTGTCTGACTGTTTGTCTGTCTGTCTCTCTCTCTCACACACACACACACACACACACACATACACACACACACACACACACACAGACACACACACAGTCCATCGTTGTGTTCATGTAATGACACGCCAGCGCTGCACGGATGAATGGAGGGGAAGATGGAAAAAGAGAGAGTGGGGGAAGAGAGAGAGTGATGAAAGGATGAAGAAAGCAGATTAGAAAGGACAGAATAGAGAAGTAGGCCAAAGGCAACCAACTCCAGTCTTCGCTGTTCAAAAATACATTTCTATACATTGTCTAAAAAAGCTGGTAGACAGTGGCTGCTATCGACATAACAAAGATCTTTGCTGTTTTGAGTCAGCTCACTTTTACAGTTATGTGTAAGATCAGGTTTATTGCAGCAAAGCATGGACTGACTTCATTAACGTTTAGATACAACCAAGATCTTTATCAGAACTTTGGACTGTTCTTATTTACAGAACAGTTTCAGCTTGTGCATTTATGACATGTGGTATGAACAGCAAACAAGCAATCACACGCTGTTGTCTCCATTTTATTTAAACTGTGTGTGTGTGTGTGTGTGTGTGTGTGTGTGTGTGTGTGTTCGTATACTGTGTGTATTATTATTGGTTGGATGCCTAACATCAAAGGAGGAGGATTCGAAGGGAGTAACTCAACTACTGTACTTGAGTATACTTTTCAGGTATTGTACTTTACTGTTAGTTATTTGTACTGTTACTCCACTACATTGCAGAAGAATATTTTACTTTAAATCCATTATATTTATTTTACAGATTTAGTTACTAGCTACTTTTTGCAGGTGCAGGTTCTTATAAAACTATAATGAATTGATAAATGTATTATTTTGAATGAAGCAGTTGTCAGTACATAAAGTGGTAAAAATCAGCTTCACCACACTAATGCTCTAAAACATTTCTTCACCACAATTTTGAGTTCAAAGTTTCACAAAATCTGGACTTAATGTTATTAACATAATCAAATGCATTTCTGTTTAAAATGCATTGTTTTAGTGGTCATAATATGCATTCCATGGTCTAATGTTACATATATACTTTTGTGAAGTTGGGTGCCAGTGTTACATATGAGAGACCCAAAACTTGAGGTTAATGTGTGTTTGAATATTGGCTGACAGCTGCAGAATAAACCAAAACCTAAATTGTGACATGACCCCTTTAAGCATATTTTGCAGCATGTATGTATTGTGTATGTATGTTTGTAAAAATTGTTAGAACATTAAAACATTAGAAACAAACATGTAAAATAATTAGAAATGGTACAGCTACTTTTCATGGTATATATTTTAGGCAAATAATTGTGGGAGAGCTGGAAAGCTCTCAAAGTGTCATGTCATTGTCAGGAGTGACAATGTGAACTCTGGATTTATATGTATCAATTTAATTATTTTACTCATTTCCTAATTTTTCAAGAGTTTTCTATGTCCAGACTCATACCACTTTTAATATTATTTTGTGAATATTGTTATCATCAGTCTCAAAAATGACATTTTCACTCTTTTGAATTTAATCTATGACATTTGCAGTGAGCTAGAGATTTAGCTGGCCACTTGATGCGTAAGTTCATCATTTCATGTGTTGTTTATGTCACTTGGTTTATCTTGGTTTAGCTTTAATTCACCGCATGTACAGTCATTAAGATGTTTCTAACTTCAAATCTGAGTTATCAGGACTGTCCTGTATGATATTGATATATGTGGTGTCTGTCATTATTATATTTATAATGCAGAAAATAACGGACAAGTCATTATAAAGCTGCTAACAAATCGATCTTTTCCGTTTAACCGGAAGTGGCATTGCCCTTCACAATAAGAGCATTATGGTAGAATATAATTATAAAGTCTTTATTTCGTACAGCTACCACTCGTAGTTCATGTGTACTGATGGTAACTTAACCTCGCATTAATACTGCTTTAGACTTGCAAAGTGCAGTGGTTCTTAAACTCTTTCTATCATTCCCCATGTGGCAGGAAGAAATATTGTCATGGCACACCTCAACAAAACAATGACAGAAAAACTTAACATCACACTCATGACCATGTGAAGCTGTGGGGAGTATGATCTCCTCTGCTATCATGTGAGGTTTCTTAGTTCTCCAGTTCTGTTTGTGACTTTGTATAATGACATTAGTGCTTTGTTGTTTACTGATGCAGATTAGATTTCATTTAATGGACGAACAAAAATCCATATTCTGATGTATTTTGGCTCTTTCATGATATACCTTATATGTCCCGGTATTTTCTTGTACAAAACATTTCAGGTGCATTTCAAAGACATTATGAGAATTAATAATAACAATATTATTACAACAGGCGATCATCAGAATTTATAAAAAACAGTTTTCTTCTTGTTTTCCAACAAATGACAGAAAGTCATTACAATGTAAATTTAGAAAATTTAATAAATTCCCTGAACAGCTTGTTTGGAGACAAACTGTTACGTCTTCCATATAATGTTCATTCTCAGATAAGATTCACACGTCTAACTTGACCATACAGCTCTGGAAGAAATTAAGAGACCACTGCAAAGTCAATAAGAACCCTACGGACATTCATAAACATTTCTGACAGCTCCTGTCCTGCCAACTACTGGACCTGAAACCATCTTTGTCGTGTTTGTATTGCTGTGGGGACAATGTCTTAATGATATGGTATCTTACTGCATTTGTTATCTTGTTATCACTTCTCTTTTTATAAGACACCCCACAGGTAAATGGTGCGGGTGTGTCTGACACAGACTGAAATTTAACTCACTCTTCAGACTGGAGTTTGTGGTTATAAACGGAGATACAGTTTTGGCGTGATTTCACATTTGGATGTGAGAACAAAGTATATTTTTTTCTACTGGAAATCCGTACCACCTCAAACTATTAAACCGCTGGTTTTCTTTTTACCAACCAGATGATGTTTCTCATCAGTGTTGACTAGAGTCTGTGGTTCTTCTACGCTGCTGACTTCAATGATAGTATAGCGAGGCTGTGGCCACATGCGCAGTGGGAGAAGTGTGGGTGGGTGTAGGTGTGTGTGATAGAGAGACAGAGAGAGCCTGATGAGAGACTATTAAAAAAAATCTTGACTTCTGTTCCTTTTCTGCTTTTTTAACTTAATTACTCATGATCATTATTTCTCATGATCGGTCAGCATATACCAGTACATTATTTTACCCATGCTTTTCCACGCGCTGTCCTCATGTGCTGCTTCAGGGGTGTCTGAATATTTAAATTATCACATTATAACTGCCAAAAAACTACACAAACAGAATTATAACAGAGAGAAGTGGCTAAAATACCGGGATGTTTCTATTCATACAACGCTGCAACTTTGATGAGCTTGACTTTTCCTCCAGGTCACTTGCGCCCCACCTGTCACCGTTCTACGCCACACACGTTGAGAATCACTGGCATAGTCTACACTCTAAAAAGAGAATTGTTGGCTCAACTTAATTGTATTATGTCAACTGGTAACACATGATTCAATTAAGTTTTTTTAAATTAAGTTAACAAGTCAGATCAACCCAACAGATTTACATTCAATGTACTTTAATATTTTAAGTGTTGTTAATTTAGATGTGTGGATTATTTTAACTTGATTTTCAGGCAAGTCAACTTAAACTTTCCAAAATATCTAACTTAATTATTAGCTTTACTCCAAAGTACTATATCACTCATTTCTAACATAGTAATTTCCATTTAGGGAAAGCTTACCTTAATGTATGATTTTAGTTTATCTCCAGAAAAAAAATCCAATTTGTCACATTATAAAGTTTATCATAGAAATTGTACTTACAATCCCAACAGTGTTTGAAAAATCATGTATTAAATGCACGCAAACATTTTTATCTTTCACAAAAACAAATTGAGTAGTTGAAAACTATTGATTTACCTAGGTGTCAGGGAAGATCTTCTCTGGAATCAATAAGCTATGCTTAACAGTTTCACAATATACCACTCACACAATTGTCCATATAACATATGCAGAACTGGTCAATAAGTCAAATTTTTTTATCCTTTAACAAATTTTTAACCAACAGGCAGTAAATACTGTGCAGCGGAAGGGTGACATTCATTAGTAGAGGAAAAACTAAGAACACTTTTGGTCTGTTAATTATGTCCTAATCTTAAAGACACTATCACATTGCTGTTAAATCTACAGCTGTAGTACTAAAAAAATAAAAACCTTTTGCTACCACTTGGGTACAAAAGGTGACTAGAAAACTGAAAATGACCATTTCTAAAAAAGTATGCCTTACCCTACCTGAAGTTACTGATACTGTTCTGTATGCTTGCACATTCCACATAAACCACAGTGGCTCCTTAGTTTGATATTTAAGAACTGATCTAAAGAAGCTGTGTATGCTTAACTTTTTGAACATTGATATAAAACTGAAATAAAAAAGTTCCATACTCTATATATATATATTATATATTATTATATTATATATATTATATATAATAAAATGTTTTGAGAAAACCAGAGATGTACTTCAAATAGTGGTTTGAGGACAGCTCATCAAACCACAAAGAATGTAAGCAGGGCCCAACAGACTCCATTTTGCATTTAAATACTCTTTTTTTCCTTCAGTTGCACAAAACAAATTTAGAAGAGGAGCAATGCATTTGCAGAGTGTCATCACTCTGAGCTTTTAAGCCTGCAAAAGAGGTTCTGAACTTTGGGGGACATCTTGTGCTTGTCACGCTCCATTATAATTTTCTGAAGCACTTCAAAAGTGAAATGGAGACATTTTGGATAAACCAGATTGATGACATATATCAAACCCAGAAGCAGGGCACAAGCAGAGGCAACTGAAGTAAGTCCATTCAAAACCTCCACTCCCTCAATGACGATGCCTATGTCTTCAGGTGGCTCCTGTGGTCCTTCCCCTTCCTTTCGTATCACAAACACTCCCATGGTGAGCTGCTCCAGGTCCTTCTGTGGATCATCTGCAGTCGAGTCCTACAGTACAGTACACAACATCAGGTTACAAATTCATGCTTTATGGAACAATAATTTAATCATTCTATTGTTAATACGATAACTTACTTGTTTTATTTAATTACTGGACAGATTATTTTGGCAAGACTTTTGAACAGGCACAATGTAATCCCAACATTACAGAACGCAAACACAGTGGTAAACATTAGGTAACTTTTTCACTTAATTATACCTAAAAGGGATCAAGCTAGTGATGTAAGGGACTGCAGCTGATTGGCACACATAAACTACAGATGATTTGCTTATTTTAACAATATTGTGATAGTTTTACTGCCACAGTTGCTTTTTA
This sequence comes from Ctenopoma multispine, assembly GCA_034779795.1. Lineage (NCBI taxonomy): Eukaryota > Metazoa > Chordata > Actinopteri > Anabantiformes > Anabantidae > Ctenopoma > Ctenopoma multispine. The sequence continues at coordinate 24,881,768 of JAUYWH010000012.1, read as the reverse complement.
GAGCAGACCTACTTATTCCCTACATATTCACACAAAACTGCAGTGTAAAGATGCAAAGTAAGTGTCAGGTCACATGAACAACGCACCTAGCCGTTTACAATAACAGTAATGGCAGGTGGAGCAGTGTAATACGCATCCAACATCATTTAATATATGTTATTATAATAAGCAGTTTATTAGCCCTTGAAAAGAAAAGAGAGTGAGATTAGCAGATGTGAAAATTCTCAGTTGCTCCACACAGAATTATCTTTAACATTTTATTGGGGGTAGGCTGATCCAAAAAATTATTTGATCTGTAACTCAAAATCCATAACGCAATCTGAACCATGACCTTTGTGATCCTTTACACCCCTAGAAAAAACTAGACTAGTCTCTAGATAGAAATCTAGAATATTTGTGTGTCCTTGTGTGTGACATGTAGACAAGATATTCCTTGATCAGATCATCTGGATCTTCCCCCAGAAAGATGATGAGTGCTTTCAGAACTGACTCCCTCCGAAGATGAATGTCCTCTGTCTGAAATGACATCATCTAATTAGTTTCACTTTTTTGACATTTGTTTTTATAGGCACTCTGAATGAAAAAATACATACTGTATAAGGACAAAAATAATATTTAGTAAAACTTTTTAATGAAACATTTGTTTTTCTTTTTTAAATTGACAATATTTACCATAGGTCAAATAAGGAAAGTAATTAACATTTGCTAGTGATAACCTAATTCTATAAATAATTTGCAAGTTGAAGTGTATAATAACATGTGTTGTTACCACAAGAGCAAGTAATATTAGTATTAGTGTTATGAAAAGGTATGTATTGTAAAGTAAATACCTGACAACACACTTAAGTAAGTAAGCACAATTTTATACAAATTAGCAGCTGGGCAAAACCGAATGTAAAAAAACAAAAAAAAAACAACCACCACCACCACCACCAAAAAACAAGATATATTTGGGTCACTAGATTTCTCATTACCTCTTTTGGAGAGAACAATGCAGGCCATCTATGCTTGAAGTCCTCTATGGTGGGTTCTTGGTTGACCACCTCCTGTCGTCGGTAGGCAAATGTAGAAGCCATTTTGACTGCAACGACTCTCTCGCTGTTCTTTCTACTGATCTCTGTCAGAAGTTCAAGCCTCTCTTTCTCAAGACTTTCCACAGTCTCACCAACAGGAAAAGCTGGATAAAAGTTTGCTTCTGCTCGTTTTGGCTTCTTTACTTTTTTAGCAGGGAAAGCATCTTTAGGAGCTTTTGCTTTCAGGGAGTTCACTGACAGTTCTGGACATCCCTGTAATTTCAGATGGGTCCTATAGTTTCCCATTTTGTATTTGAGTCGCTGTTTCCAACTGTAGCACCCGTTGAATGATCCAGGTTCTTTTAAACAAGGGTGCCTTTTGATTAAGGCCTCTGCTACTGAACTAAAATGTGCATCCTCTGGGTAAGCCTTGTATTGGTAGATTTCCTCTGCTAGTCTGTTCAGGAGATCAGTCTTTAGTCGAGAGGTCAGAGTCAGCATTTTGTGGTGTGCATCATACTTTGAGTTGCCCTTCTCCAACAGGAGTTCTGTATCATAGGAAAACTGAGGAATTGGAAAGTCCTCTGGCCACTGACGTTTTCGAGATGATATGGACTCAGGGGATGAAAGGATTACAGTGTCATTTGATGCCAGTGAGATACTGTCATTGGTGTCAAATGAAAGTGAATGTGATGATGTGCTTTCACTTGCAGTGATCAGAATGGCTTCCTGATAGATCACCTTGACTGTCCCTAAATCATGAAGGTCTGCAGTAGAATTGAGGTTGAAGAAGTCATTCCCGAAGTCTTGGTCCATTTACTGAAGCCTGAAGTCCTCTTTTAGCTCAAAGGTAGTCTTTATCTGGCTGAGAAGTTCATCTAATGACTCGGGTATGCCATTAGGAAGAGTAAGTTTTTCAATGTTGTTTTCCCCCAAAATCACCTTCAGTCTTGTAGGTCTCACATTTGCCATGTCAGTCTGAGAAGAAAGCACAAATGCAGTTGATAAGTAACATGTAATGTATATTCCCTAAATGAGGCTTTGTATGTGTGATTAGTTTGTATATATGTGCTAGATTGTGCAAAGTCAGTTTTTAAGACTGAAGCATTGATCTTCAAGCTAATCAAGATTGTTCTGAGCTCCAAAAATTCTGTAGTTATAAAACTGCAGCAAAGACACAATAATCCTCTATTTACATAGTTTAACAACTTTCATGTGTGAAAATAAAAAACTTAAATGTATACTGTATATATCTATGATGATATATCTGACAGCAATGATGAACAAAAGTGTTTTACAGATGATTTTAATATGGCAGTATTCTCAACATAAATTTCTTATAAGTTATCTAATTCAATTATATGTGGGTTAAATCATAGTGCAACCCTAAATGTAATGTCAAAATGGCTTACAGTTCGATAGTGTGAGTGCCAGATTTTGTTTTCCCACTTAATGACTTTGCACAACTTCCCACATTCACATGCCTCACCTTTTAAATGTGAATATATCTTTTCAGGGTGACAAGACGCATCCCTTCAATTTTGTAGTCTGCCAATGGGTATGCATCGTGTAGTTCTTGTAACTCAATAACTTCGACTTCCTTGCCTGGTGATGTCTTGAGATCATATGCTCTGAAGTGTTCCATATACCACCCACTGAGCTTCTTCACAATAAAGATCAACTTGTCCTGCAGGATCACCATGTGGACAATTTCATTAAACTCTGGCAGTCCTCCAAGTGAGCCATGGATTAAGATCATCCCACACTTGTAGTTCATTCCATTACATGTCACACTTTTAGCCAAGCACACTATGTCTACGTTTGAGTTCTTCCTCAAAGCATCCGAGATGTCCTTGTTAAGAACATCAACATGAACAGTAGAAACATTTGTTACTTCCAATGCTGGCCCTATAAAAAACACTGGAGTGCAAATGATGTGCAATCTGATACTGGTGTTTCTCTGATAGGGAAAGGAGCACATTTTTGAAGCACCTGATATTTCTTGCCACTCTTTTAAAAAAGCTATGTTTTGATTCAAAGCGCATTGTCCATAAAGCAACGAGTGGACCAAACTGACGGATCAAGTACGGGTAATGCTGCAAAAAATGGTGTTTCGGTTTGAGTACACAGTCAGGGAAAACCTCTTGAAATCTAATTCTGTGCTCTGAGATCTTAAAGTCAAGATATCGACACGACGCAGATTGTTTGCTGCTCCTGCTTGTTGGGTTTGAATTACGATTTATTTCTAAACTCCAAGATCTATCTTTTACTGTGTT
>JAUYWH010000012.1:24836294-24878379 GCA_034779795.1 Ctenopoma multispine | reverse complement strand
AGAGAGAGGACGAAGCACAGCTAGTGGAGAGAGAAGAAACAACAGTTAATAATAATAACAAGCAATGATGAAATAAAATGGACAATTAATGAAATGAAATTAATAAAAGCGCAGTTTGCACCACCTTTTTAGCCTTTTGTAGTGAGTGGTCACAACCACACATTGGGGTGTGCATTGTAGCAACTGTTTTGTTGTATTGTTCTTGTTTTTTGGTATTTGTGTGGATTTACCTTAAGTATGCCCTTGTGCTTACCCCACTTGTTCGATTTATTGCAGTGCTTGTGTGATTTCTAGAATCAGTAGGCTGTTTGCCTAACAAGTCCTTCTTTCTGCAATCAAGTCTGCTAGTAGTTCTCTCATTTGGATATTATTTGTTTCTGCTTGTGGATTTACTTGTGCTGGTAAATCTTGTTTAAGAGACAGACTTTAAGTGAACATTTAACTCAGCTTGGGTGAAAGTACCAATTTGACACAGCTGACAATTTGGCCTAAAGCAAGGCCTGGTAAATCCTTTGTCTAGTTTAGCCACATCAATTTACATTTTAATGTGCCCATGGAAAAGTGTCAGTTGAAAACAATATGGAAACAACTCAAACATGGTTAAATATTTGATTATATAGTTAATAAGTCAAGAAATTAAGATTAGATCAATATTTCTTTTATGAGAGAGATCTGTGAACAGAAGACTCTTGATGATAATGCCATTAAGATGGTATCATCAGCATAAAAATGTACATTACATGGGTTCTGATATTAGGATTTGCTTCACAATGTCCTTCAGTAAAGACATAAGAAGCTTAAAACCTGCATTTAGGAATACTATGTGCTGCACAAAAAGAGAAGAGGTGTCTTAATAGTGGACAGAGGTTAGTTTATCACATACTGTATGTTCAAAATACAGACTCAATAAGAGCCTTGTGAGCTTCTTACTTGACGATGGAAACCATGAATCCTCAAGAACCAGTGTTGAGGGATGACGCTGAGAGGGACATTGGGGCAGTGGTGTTACTCTATTTATTCACCTTGGGAAGGCGAGCCCAGGGGTGTACCAAGAGCAAGATGGCAGAGCAGCCTGGCAAGGTGAAAGAAGAAAGGCAGAAGGGCAGGAGGCAAAATGATACAGAACAGTAAAGAAGTTAAAAAGTTTCATGAGGTGCAGGGGTCAACCAGCCTTTGCCAAACCAACGATGCCTTGTTTTTTGCAAAAGTGGTTAAATACTTTTTAAAAACACACATGTTTTAAAGTTTGTGTTGCTTGTCAGAGTTTGTTTTTGAGTGTTATGTACCACAAGGTCTTTTCAGCACTTCAGCCTTACCGGGTGTTAATGGACCAATTACAGCGTTGTAAAAAGACAAAACCTTTAAAGGTAAGGAGTGAGTGGTTAGTTTGGCAAGTTAACTTCCCACCTCCAAAATCAACAGAAGCGCACAGCTGCTTACTAGTGTTTTCTCTTGTTCTTCTGCAGTGTACAAGTAATTCACAAATAGAGCTCAGATGATGACAGGATAGCAAACTAAACAAAAAGACCAGAAACTATTGCCGTTTACACCTCAACGGCTTTGCAAAATAGGTTGAGTCCATGGGTGAGCTTAAGGAGGAATGGCGAGCCATGCACTTCCGAACCATCTTAACTGTAATGTACTGATTTGAAAAGTCAGAAAAACAGTTTAAATACACATTTTACTAAAATAAGCATATTGTAGTAATGTTAAAGGTGTTGAATGGTATTATGCTTAAAACTATATGTTAAATTATTGGTACCTGATCAGTCGAAGTTCGTTGCATTAACCATACAGATGCATTGACCCCATGCATGACTCTAACATAGATTTATTCTCCTTCACTCCGCCTCTTTTCTCTCCCCTTTTCCTTTGAGACTTAGAATATATAAGTTCCTTTCATTGTTAAAGCCCCAGCCAATTTGTTTGACAATGTCAGTCTGTGCAGCGCTGCAGAGGAGAGAATTATTTCTACTTATCACTCCTCTGATATCCCTCCCTCCCAGCCTTGCTTAATTCTTTCCCTTTATTTCCTGCTCTCTCTACTCATTTGGCATTAACATATAACTGCTGTGAGCCCCGCTGTAAACACAACGCGAGGCTCACTATGTGTGTGCGTGCCGCTGTGTAAGCCAGGGTGCCTTTGATCCGATAAAAACCTCTAATTTGGATGGTTGAAAGAGTTTACATATTTATTTTCTTTTCCTGCATTCCTTTGCTTTTATTCTGCTTTCCATTTGCACTTGGCTTCATTCCACTGTTGGGAGACTTGCCGCTGAGTTTCACGATGTGGACCGAGCCAACACGATGAGAAGGAAATGTTTTGACAATTGGCTTTGTCAAATTTGGTTTGAGATTTCTTCATCGCCTTGCGCGGCAGACCATTAGATTAAGGCTGCGCTTGTGTAAATCCTTTTCACTCCTCATATGATTGATGTTCCATTTCAAAGTAAAGCAACAACAAACAAGTTTCCACAGCACGAGGGCTTTTGAAGAGCATGCCATTCATCACTGGCGTGCTTGGCCTTTTACATGAGTGCCACAAACAGTCTGAGAATAGAAAGTGTTTATAGACTCAGTTATTAAACAGCAATTTTATTATAAGATTCAGCTTTTGATTTGATTTGAAGCATTTGCCTAAAATGTCTTTTGTTCTCAAACTGAATACACTGAGTAAAAACAAAAACTTTGAGCGATGACTCATGTTTCAAAAATTGTGAGACTTACTATCAAAAGGAAACTTGTACGTTGAAGTGTGAAAATGGAATACACTGAATATGCTGTGTTTGAACTGCTTGACATACCATGGAATGACAATACAAACCTATTTACCATGCTTTAATACATTTGAAATCTGATACCACAAGAACTGTGTTTTTCCAAAATCTGAAAGTCAGAACGTGCATGTTATAATAATCTGATTAAGTTTAAGCAAGCATAGGGGGAAACGGTTAAATGTTAAATGACACTCAATGAAAAGATATGTCATGCACAATAAGGCTAAGGGGCGTTAGTGGCCCAGATCAAGGCAAATATGCTATACTGCCAAAATTATCACCAGACTGATTAATGCAGCAGGAAATGTAGGCTGAAAAGTAACTTTTCAGAAGAGCTGCTGTAAGATCTACGAGACACAGAGCAAGAGAGACGCTGAAGTTTGAAACTGTGAGAGAAAAAGAGGAAAACACAAGCAGATCTACAGTTTGCAACAAACTACTGCTCACAAACTCTGTGGAATCTTTTTTTAATATACATCACTTTAACCAAAACATTTCACATGCACCATGGCATCAATAAAACTCCGAAACATTTTTTCAACGCCTCGCCTTTCCATTTTATTATGCCACTTTTCCAATGCAACAGTTTTCTTAATTTTCTCCTGTATTTCTACTCGCTTACCCCATAGAACCTGTACTTTTTATACTTTTTAATCACTTGTTTTATTTATAGGACTACTGCATGGACATTACCTTGGCGGGCTCTTGTTTTTGTCAGTAAATAAAATCTTATCAACTATATATGCACTATGCAGCATCTTCGGCCTCACAAACTGCTCAATCTTTTGTTATCTAAACAATTTTAAATTAATGTCTCTAGTTTAAACATGGATGTACCTGCCCAACCCGTTAATAACAAACATCTTACACTCAGTGGCCACTTTACTAGGTACACCTTGCTAGTACCAGTTTGGACCCCATTTTAACTTCAGAAGTGCCTTAATTCTTCTTCATAGCACAAATTCAACAAAGGGACAGAAACATTTCTTGGAGATTTTGGTTCATATTGACACAATAGCATCAGGCAGTTACCACATATTTTTGAGCTGCACATGCATGATGAATTTTTCATTCCACCACATCTCAAAGCTGCTCTATACCTCAACTGTAACAATTAGTTACTTGACTTACTAATATTTCTCAAATAATCACTCTGTTATTTGAGTTGCCTTTTAATCAGCTCAAACCAGTCTGGTCATTATCCTTATACACTGGCACTTATACAAGGCATTGTCACCTAGAGAACTGCTGCTCACAAGATATTTTCTATTTTTTCAGACCATTCTGTGTAAATCCTAGAGATGGTTGAAGGTCAGCAGTTTCTAAAATCCTCATCTGGAACCAACAACCATATCACATTCAGTGTCACTTAAATCCCCATTTTCCCCTTTCTGATGCTCAGTTTGAACTTCAACAAATTATTATGACCATTTCTACATGCCTAAGTGCACCAAGTTACTGCAATGTGATTGGCTGAGTATATATTGTTTTAGCAAGCAGTTGGACAAATAAACATTATATACTGACTCAAAATATAAATGCTGCATATCTATTTTCTACATTTACCGAAGTAAATATTAAATAAATGGGCAAAAATGACAAATCTCACTGACAAAAATTAAAAGGTTACTTACAGACGAACCTTTTTACTTAGTCTAACATTTTTAAAGGGTATGCTTTGATATCTTCATCTGTATCCATATAAACAATTAAAATTGGAAATAAAATAGAAAAGTTCTTCCATTTTCAAATGCTCAGTCTGGTCAGGGATGTAATGGCAGCTGTAAGGTAGTTCCCACTTCACCCAAGACTTTCTCAGGGGGCAAGATGGGGTATGTAATCTCATCAGGATGTCATGGGTCTGCCAGGTAGGTCTCTTCTCAGAGAGATATGCCTGGAATACCTTCACAAGGTGTTTAGGATGCTTGAACAGCTCAACAGTCTCCTTCCCTTTCTTTGTCCTTGAGGGTAAGTCCTTATTCCCAGGGAAAGTGTATCTCTGAAGGAAACCATATTCACAATCTCATTCTCTCAGTCACTACTCAAAACTACCCAGAAGAGAAAACTAGGACATAGATCCTGGATGTCTGAAATGTTACGTGATGCTCAGGGGCAGTGCCTTTGGATTGGCAGATCAGACTGGTGGTTCTCATTTTAAAATGGAAAAAAAAAAAGCTGACAGCACAGTGTTCTCCAACTGTGGGCATATCACAATACTCAGCCTCCAGGGGGGAAGCTTATATCAGGGTGCATGAAAAGATAAATGTTGAATCTCAGACTCAAGGGGAGCAATTCATTCGCTGTTCTGTACTTGGCAATATACAGTAGTATATCAGGTAAACTAATGAAATTCCACGCTTAGAAATAAAACACACTTTCACACCATTTTATTACACACACACAAACACACGGAGTGTACACACACACTATCAGTGCACGCTTCCTACCATTCATTAGCTATTGCTTTGAGTTAATTAAAGGTTACTCAGATGGAATAAGGCTTATCTGGGGAGCTTGAGAGTCACTCTGAGTGACTGCTGACACACACACAAACACACGTTCAACACACACTCCTGACTGTGAAAGCCATTTGTTGGGCTTATCTTTGTGTAAAGACTATCAGATCTACATCACACACACACAGAAACTTTGTCTTTTTGTGCTCCTGTCTTGTATACTTTACACACTTACTGCACACACACAGTGAGGTGAGTGTTGGAGCACATGAGATAAGATGTGCCTATCATCCAGAAATCACACGAGTACACAAACATATCTGGATAAGCCATCTCTAGGAGCTGATACACTGTTCCATTTGATATGAGTGAGGGAAGCAGTTGCTATTGGAGGATTAAGGTAAAAACCAAACACTACGTGTATCAAATGTGACAGGAGCTGCCCGTGTTGTGTCTGTCTAAAAGGTTTCCTGTGTTCATCAGCCTGGTAAGTATAACTCCACTCACAGGGAAAATCCAGTGTTTGACAAACAATAAGCATTTGCATGCTTTTTGTGTAGGAGGCAGGGCAGCTGCGTTGGTTTACCTTGTCCACCAATAGTCACAACAAATTGTTTTCCCTTGTAGATAAGCCAAGCTGTGTCAGGCTGTTTGTGTATTTAAAAACTCCATTTTCCCAGTGCCAGGGCCCCCCTGCTGAGTTAAATGAAGGCATTTATTCTCCAACTGAATCAGGCCTGGAGATATGCTTTCATTAGGACTGTGATTAGCATAGTGCTTGTTACCGCTGGGCCTGTTAGTGAAACAGAGCTGTCTGTCTGCCTGTAGACGTCCCCTCATTACAAACAACATGGATGGAGTTATGCGCATCACAGTTAGGACACATAGGTTAGAGATAGAAAACAGTTTAATGGCTTGAGAAAAGAAAAGAATCATGGAAGATTTTAAATGCGCCCAAACTTATAGGCAACTAGTAGAGAGACTTGCTAATGTTGGGTATATTCATCTTCTGTGTGCTGTGGCAGTTAACAAGAGAAACAGATGGTAGTTCAAGTAGTTTAATAGAAATAATTCACAAAAAAGTTACTGCAAGACAGAACTTAGGATTTGATGCTAAATGGTGGTGGTATATACACACAGAGGTAATATGAATGATAGATTTTTTGCATGGCAGTGTATGCCATGCAAAAGTTTGTGGTTATATTGGAATTTTCTTGTTGTTTTATCAATAAAAATATAAATTTTCAGCAGTGGTAACGTAATCACAGAAATGTTTTTTTAATAACCAGTTTTTATTGGACAAAATCATACTTTGTCTCGATGTCTTGAGTAAGTACAACAGCAATTTGTTAATGGTTTTTTTCTAGTGTGGTTTTTGAATGTTTTAGCGCTGTGCTTCCATGGGTTTTCCCGGGGTACTCTGGTTTCCTCCCACAATCCAAAGACAGCTGTGTTAATTGGTGATTCTAAATTGCCCCCGGTGTGAATGCAAGTGTGAACGCTTGTCTGTGTGTGTATGTCTGTTGGCAGCTCGGAAATAGACTGGTGGCCTGTCCAGGGTGTACCCTGCCTTTCGCCCAGTGACAGCTGTGATCGGCTCCAACACCCCCGCGACCCTTAACAGGATAAGGAGTTTAGATGATGGATGGCTAATAAGTTGCTGCCTACTGTTACTGTAATATCAATTACTTAATACAAGTAAGTGGAGAAATCTGACAACTGTATGTATGCCAGATTAACACTTTTCAGGGAATGAAATATTGGATAACAGTAACACTGAAGCACACCTGGGCAATTATTTGTGGTTGGGAAGGTCAGTAATTAAAAAATTAAATATAATCTTGACCGATTTATATTAATCACAAGGCAGCATTTATTATTTCCAAACCTAAATGAAAAGGCAAAAAATAATAAATAACATTTATGTCAAAGATGAACCACACATTTTATGTGGCACGTGGAGAATCAGGATGTCATCTACGAGCAGATTTAGTCTTCAAACCACTGACGTTTTCAGTGGTTTGAAGACTAAATCTTGTTTGTCAAAAAGACTAAATCTTCAAACCACTCTTGAGCTGACTGTTATCGGAATCTCAGATTATCTTTTACTATTTTAATATGTTGCTCCATGGGTAACTGTGGATGAATCTAATGAAGTGCTACCTCCAAGTGACAATGTAGAAGGTTGACTGTTGGAGGGACAATTTTTCTGATGTCTGTTTTGGGTGAGATGTTCAAAATGAGCGCAGATCCCTTTGCTGGGCTGGTCTTTACTGCTAAACCCTATAATATTGGATGTTAAAGAAAAAAAAAAAGTCAAGTAAACTGAACTGAACTTGCACATTTATTCATTATTTTAATTTATTTAATTTATTAATTTAACTTCTTCAGCTTTCCATGATTTAAAAGTGGTATTTACAGTCAACCCTTATTATTTGCAAATCCTACCAAGACATTTCAATGAAATATTGATTTAAAAAACTAAGTACTTCAGAATTGGTTGGTCACATCTAAGGCTTTCAAAGTGCTTTGTGCATCAATTTATACTTAATGCATATGGCACCAAATCACAAGTCACACACAAGTCATCCCAAAGCAAACCCAACAGTCCCACCTGAGCAAGCACTAGGCAACAGTGGAGAGGAAAAACTCCCTTTAAAGGATAAACCTCCAGCAGAACCAGGCCCAGGGTGGGCGGTCATCTATCTTGACCGGTTGTGGTAAGTGGGAAGAGGATAGAAAAAAGAACAGCAGGTAACAGAGATCAATACAACAACAAGGAGCAGCAGATGAGTCACTGGGCAGGTTGATATGACCAGAAACAACAGCTCAAAGGTTGAGGATACCTTCAGAAAGACAGAGAGAGAGAGAGGGAGAGGATGAAGCACAACTAGGGGAGAGAGAAGAAACAAAGTTAACAACATGCAATCGATGGCATAAGAATGGACAGAGAGAGAGGAGGAGGACAGGAGCTCAGTTTAATGTGGGAGGTCTCCCAGCAGACTAAATCTATAGCAGCTTAACTAAGAGATGGTTCAGAGACACCTGGGTCATCTCTAACTATAAGCTTTATCAAAAAAAAGAAAAAGCTTCAAGTTTAGTCTTAAAGGTAGAGAGGGTGTCTGCCTCCTGAACCTGGATTGGGAGCTGGTTCCACAGGAGAGGAGCTTGATAGCTAAGACTCTGTCTCCCACTCTACATTTAGAAAGTCTAGGAACCACAAGTAGACTAGCACTTTGAGGATTGGAGGATTTTAAAATCTATTCTAGATTTTTACAGGGAGCCAGTATAGAGAAGCTAATGTAGGAGAAATATGATCTATCTTGCTAATTCCAGTCAAAACTCTGGCTGCAGCATTCTGGATTAACTGGAGGTCTTTTAATGCATTACTGGGACATACTCCAACCAAAGAGCCAAATGTGTTTATTAACTATAAAGTGTCAGTATCTTTTCAGGAATAACTTCTAAGAATCTGTGACTATGCTCGCTTATTCTAGATTGTGATAGTCTGCACTGAGTGAAGAGGAGTAACCGTCGATTTTACTGTGTTTGAAGTCAGGAGAATGTGCCCAGTAGGATCACCCTGTGAACGTGCCAAAGAAGGTTTCATGTGCATTTACACCTACAGTCATTTCAGTTATGTGGGATTGCTTGAGGCCTGTTAGCTTTGACTGTGCTCTCATATGGGAAATGTAAGTAATGTTCGTAAAGTATGTGTCAAGTATTTTATGTTTGTGAAAACCTGAAACACAAAGAAAGTTATCTGGGGATGATGCCTCCAAAAAGGTCATGCACTACATCTGGTGGGCACCCAGAGACAAAGTGAAAGTGCTTTGCCAGTCAATGGACATGACTGCTTTACACCAAAGAAATCTGTCAAATTAGTATTTTCCCATACACTCTGCACAAATTACTGTCCTCCTAGGACCGATGTGGAAATACTCCTGTCTTCACTTCCTGGATTTGGTATACAGAGGAATGTCAAGAGGCCAAGTAAAACTTTCAACCAATCCACAGATAAATAAATAGGCTGTCAGCGCTAACACAGTGTACACTTGCTTTTGTTTCTACATGAGAAATAAAAAGGTCCCCTCTTGTTTTAGTGTGACAAGATTTTGCAAGAGAGCTTCCAAACCTGCTACATGTGTTTTTCCCTTTTTTCAAAATGGGTTACACACGTCAAAGTCATCAGCTTAAGGAATATCTGTTTTTCTTTGCCTGGATAAGTTTTTTTTTTCTTCAGAAAGTACCATCAAATATTTACTCAGTATGTCCTGAACTGTTTTATTGTTTAGAGAAGGTTTCCTCTTTATTGTTCAAGGTGAGAATAGCCACCTACTAAAAGCTATTTTTCTCCTCAGAATTCCTATTCCTGATTCCAGAGGATCCGCACTCTCAAAATGTTCCTTAAAATACAGTCCGCTCTTCTAAAATGAACAATGTGGGCCAAATGTACTAAGTAGTGTGCTAATGGGAAGTAAGTTGGATAACTGTATTGCTGATTCTCTGGGGGACTCTCTAAGCCTGGTCCGCAACACATTATTATATTAACACCGTCAAATATGTTTCCAATAACCCCAAATGATTCTGAGGACTAAATGAATATACTAAATAAAGTTATCCATACACTTCATTTAGAAGTGTATTATAGATGCTTTCGAACTCATGCAGAAGTTCATTGTTCTTACAGACATATCAGACGCAGTATGGTCAAAGTCCACAAGGGTGCGGTGGATAAATCCACAAGCTGGACAGCTGGATTCAGACACATAAGGCAATGAGACAGCAATTCATCGCTCATGTACTGTAACTCAATGTTAATTTACAGTCTTTAAGTATCATTGCTTTAATGCATCTTATTCTTCAGACTGTCAGTATTTGGATTACTGATCTGTTCAATCATATTACAGCTCTTACAATATTTAACAATATTCAGACTTCATAATAACCTTTAAATTATTCTTTTGCTGAGTATGGATTCATTCATTGCTCCCCCCCAAAAAAAGTTTACGAGGCCATTTCATTATATTATAGAGAGCAGATGTCCTGGTTCACTGCATTTAGCCTTGATGCGGCCCGTCTCCTCAAATAAATCGAAGTGAGAATTTCTAAGTAGTTCCCAGGCAATTGAGACAGCAGGCTCGTTTTATTGTCTCAGAAAACTGGCACTACACATTGATTGATCCCTGCCTGAGATCTCGCCTGATGCTTTTAGATTCCCCCGTGGTTTCTGTGGGGCTTCTCAGTCTGTCTCATTTGTCATCTCTCTCACACATACACACAGCTCTTACTACTGTGGTTAGATAGTTAGACAGTTTGCAAATATTCCAGCGCCTCTCTTGCCTTTTATTAAAGCTGCAGTGTTCAACTTTTCTCAAAATGTATTGGATGTGTAATGTTAGTCTTGCCTTCCCTACTCTCGATTGGTCAAGGCCTTCTCCCAGTACCTGCCATTTCTTTTGATCAGTTGTCTACCTTTAAGAAGCATCTTTTTGGAGGCTGAGGTTGGTGGCAGCTGTGAAGCTACCACATGTGTGAGAGAGGCAGAGATCAAATGCATCTTTCTTCTACTTTACTTACTTAAATTTTCTGTTGTTGTTACCTCCATCCTGGGCCTATTCTGGTTCAATCTGAATGCTGACATTCTGATACTGGACAAGCTTGAAAAAATCCATTTATCTTAAATGCTGTTTTTGTACATTCAGTACCAATGTTTCTAAATTCTTATTACAATATATCCACATGACTACACGATGCATGTTTGTCTGTTTTGTTTGTTTTTTAATATATTTTGACTTTTATTTGTCAAAGGTTTTACACTGGATTACCTTCAATTCAATTCATCTTTATTTGTATAGCGCCATATCATAACAAAATCCATCTCAAGGCACTTTACATAGCAAGGCTTAGGACCTTGCAAAATATAAGTATATACAGAACTATATTGAAAATCCAACAGTTTCACTTGAGCAAGCACTAGGCGACAGTGTTTTCAGGTTTTCACAAACATAAAATACTTAACACATACTTTACACACATTACCTACATTTCCCATACGAGAGCACAGTCAAAGCTAACAGGCCTCAAGCAATCCCACATAACTGAAATGACTGTAGGTGTTAATGTACATGAAACTTTCTTAGGCACGTTTACAGGGTGATCCTACTGGGCACATTCTCCTAGGCAAAACTCCTCCAGCAGAACCAGACTCATGGTGGGCGGCCATCTGCCTCGACCAGTTGGGGTGAGAGGAAAGAGGGGAGAGAAAAGAACAACAGGCAACAGAGATCAAAACAACAACAAGGAGCAGCAGATGAGACACTAGGCAGGTTGGTAGCACCAGCGACTGCAAACTGAAATCACACAGCTCTGACGTCAAGGACACTTGCAGGAAGATATATATTTATAGAGAGAGAGAGAGAGAGAGAGAGAGAGAGAGAGAAAGAGAGACACAGAAAGGATGAAGCACAACTAGTGGTGAGAGATGACAGAAAGTTGATAAAATGCAATGATGGCATAAAGTGGACAGAGAAACAAGAAGAAGAAGAGAGGAGCTCAGTGTATCAGGGAGGTCCCCCAGCAGACTAAATTTATAGCAGCATAACTAAGAGAGGGTTCAGAGTCACCTGAGCCATCTCTAACTGTAAGATTTAAGTCTAGTCTTAAAAGTTCCATACACAACACCCCCACACACCAATCCGCTATACTGAACCCAATACTGCTTGCATACTGCTTGTCAGGTGAGCAGATCAGGTGATCATGAGGAAGGACAGGAAGTCCACTCACCTGCTCTCCGCTCAGACATTGCGTTTGTTCTCTGCCATGTCATGAGCTCCTCTCATTGATCATTGCTTCTATCAAGCTCATCGTTTCACCATCATCTCTCCCGTACCGTGAGTAGAATATTCTTTGTACGTCTCAGTTGGCTGGTTAAACGGTAACACTGTTTCCCCGTGGGATCCCCGCTTTGAGTGTTACAACAGTAACACGTGCATTTTCTAATCAGTTGCCGTTCCCTCCGCAACTGGGTCAATGTTGCACGCTACAAGGGCTGTGCTACATTCACACTGTGTCTCCTACACGCCTGACACTGCTTCACCACATAGAGGGCAACAATAGCAAATGTAAAACCAATTAAACTTCCTGGATCATTTCAAGGCATTTCTAGACCATATGGAATATGTAACCCCTCCACCATGTTCTGAGTTTGACCCAGGATCTCTTCCTGAGTTGGCTGTATCCAGGGATGCCTACTTAAGGTTTTCTGGGGACACATATAATCATATGCTTGCCACATCACCTAACTCTTGACAAGGTGAAGGGGCAGCATTTCCAAGCTAAGTTGCTCCTGGATTTGCAAGAGCTCCAGCTTTCTGTCCTTAAACGTGCACCAAGAGACAATATGAAGAAATTCAGGCTCATTCAGACACTCCAAGGAAATTTACAAAGCTACAAAACGTGCAGACTGATCTATTGCAAACTCTCCAGCATCCTTGCAAAGGTATAAATGTAATGTAATCTCCAGGCTTATTGGAAAACGGCCATATCAGCTGGTGTAATGTTATATTTCAGTCAGTTTTCTTACATACTAACCATGGCACCTCTCCAATACCCTGTAAGGTGCAATGTGATTGATAGACAAGCTACACAAATATGTTTTTTTTATTCTGCTGAATGATCTCCTGTTTCACCTTTGCACAAAAAAAATATTAGGAAGTGTCATACATACAACATGTAATCCACAAGAGACAAAAACTGAAATATAGAATTACATGTATGTACCCACATGCATATGTTGTACAACACACAATGGGGATAATATTGACTTGAATAAAATGCTATACAGTATTTGTGTTCCAGATAAGCATGGTCGCAAGAGTAAATTTATGGTATGTGATCATTTAGACAAATTCTGTTTTTAACTAGTCCGTAATTGCTGTATGCCCAGCACAAAACCGGTACTCTTGCTAATGCTAACTCTTCATCTAACACTTTTGTTTTAGATGAAAAAAACATTTGAAACTTTTGCAATAGTTTTGTAAGAGCTTGTTAAAATAAGTGTTACATATAATAACTAACAGCAATGAGAACGATTTGTGTTCATCAATATTCACATATTCACTCTGACATTTATTCCAGAGCCTTCTAAGACTTGAAAATCAGATGCTGCTGTGGTGCTGCAGTGAACTCCAGAACTCTCACCCTGTTGTCTCTTCTCTTCTGCCACACGGAATAAATTGCCTGAAGGATGCCATGCAACACAGTCCAGTGATATTTTGTCTTATTCCACAGGTAGAAAAACAGTGCCTGTAGGGCAGACAAATACATTTCATGAGTCAATGAATATGAGCAATTACTACTGTCAACAGAGCACACTCACAGGATGAACTCAAGTGGGCGGACAATAACCTTTTTCTCTGAGTTTTCAGTCGGCAGTGGACTGAATGCCGAGGCCTTTGCTTTCTAACAAATCAATAAAACTAAACACTGAGCAGGTGGTCAGCTTGTTTAAGTGGCTTCTGCCATTATTCTCCCAACTGTGGCTGGGTCCTTAAACTTTGCTGCACATAAAAACAGTGCTAGTGGATGGGCTTTTCTTCATGGCTTTTTGTAACAGTTCTTATACACTGAGTCAGATAGGCATTTAAAATTATATATATATATATATATATATATATATTACATTATCCTATCGTATTTAGGGCTGTATATTGTGCTGCAATGTGATGCAGGATTAAATATTTAATATAGTGCAATACAAGGCTATATAGTCTGTTTTTTTGTTGTTTTTTTTTGCAAATTTTACAAATAATGTCACAGTATCTAAACCTAGTACAGTTTATGTTGTTACATTGGATAGAAGTTAAATACCTGAAGATTACAGTAACGCTACACAAGACAAATTAAACCATTGTCTGCCATGAATGTAAACTATTTATTAAATATAGATAGTGTTTTTTAAGAACTGAAACGGTATCATACTAATATTACTGCGATGTGGTTAAATGTCCAAATTGACAGTTGTGACAAATGTCCAAGTGTTCCTTAAATATTGTACACACAAGAACTGGGTGACTGGACAGATAAACGGACAACCCCAAAACACGATCTCTATGGCCTTGGCTATCACAGGCGCAAAGACATAGAGACATAATATTGCAATACTCGAGTATATCAATATTGTTTCACCTCCAATGCTATTACACTTGGATGCTGAAATCTGTTTTATAAAGATTTAAAAATGGCAGAGATAAAAGAAACAGGAAATACAAACAAGTGCTGTTCAGCCCCAGTAGAAAGTGTAGGCATTCTGATTTGATCAAGCAAGATTTTTTTATCCTGTAATTAAAGTGATTTCATTAAATCAAGGAGTCTTTGCCTCCATTGCTAATGTTCCCGTGTTTAGGGGCTTTATGAGGTGAACAGGCGAAGGCGGTAATACAAAAATATTAAATCATTGAAGGAGAAAAAGAAAACAAAAAGGGAACACATTTATTCACAGGATGTGATTCAATTTGCATGCTGATTTCAAAACTGATTACTCCCATGGCACAAACCACCAAAGCGGCAGTGAACTTAATAAATAAATAAATAAATAAATACTTTCCAGCTTAAAGACTTTGGCACATTCCAATGAAGTTCAATTACAGTTTCCAACAGATGAGCATGCAACAAACGCACACACGCCCAAACAGAGACTTAACAGCAAGCATGTTCTTTACTTTAGCTGAACAGTGGGTGTAACATGGCTGTGGTGGAAATAGAGATGGCAGATGGGAAGTTCAAGCCATGATGTCCACAGCCTGGGCCCCAGCATGAGCTCCTCCATATTTAATGACACATTATTTCAAGTTTGAATAATGCTTGTGGGTGTATATATGATGAAGGCAGAGTGAGAATGTTATTCTTCTATTAAACAGAAAGACCCAACATGACAGAATAAGGAGTTTGACATACACTGATAAGCCACAACACTGAAACCACGGACAGGTGATGTGAATAATCTGATCAGAATGTCTCCTTTTCTGGACATGTCCAACTTGTAGGAAGAGATGGAGTGGATGCAAGACAGATTAAATATCTTATCTGGCGTGTGAAAGTTTGGTGATAGTTTATTGTGAGAGCAGTTACTAAGAGTTGATTATTCTGGGAGACTCTCCTACGTACAGAAGCCGTGAACGGCCGAGACATTTATGAAAGCATTACATCATCGTGGTTTCATTGTCGCTTTTTCAAATAAGTTTTTTTTCTATGCATGTCCTCTCTCAGCTTCCGTACCCAAGTGCAGTGGAGGAGAAGCAACATTTTTGACATGATTCAAACTCAAGTACAGTTATCATACATTGTGTTCAGTATGTTAATGATTGCTGTTACATTTGCCTTCATTTGAGCAACATGTTTTTTAATGTCATTGCAATTTGAAGTTGATCCTTATGTTATTTGCTTCAATATTTTTTGCAAAGTTGATAGTTCTTTTAATCTGTGCTACTGTTTTGAGGTTATTTTTTTGTGCACCCATATAATGACTAATGTAGGCAGAACATATTATGTAGCGAGACTTAGTAGGCTTTTTTTCTAGATTTAAACTGTTGTCTTGAATGAGAAATGACAGCATGCATCTGCTGAAACTACACTATTGCAAAGTCATGCCAAGTCCACAAAGTTTTACTGGATTTGATTGACACTAAATAGCTTAAATTGAGTCAAATGTCATTTTTTTCCTCTGAATGTCTTAAGTACAATGTTGCATTTTATCTCTAATGAACATTAGTGTATTTGCCCTATGGTGCTGTGTAGAAATTTCACCTCTCAGAGTGTACCCATTATTTTCCGATTATGTTTTGTGGCTGACTACTAGGGAAGCTACAAGTCTTCTATTATATTGGTATTCATTGGTATTCGTTGTTCTTTTCTCTCTCCTCTTTCCACTCACCTCAACCGGTCGGGGCAGATGACCGCCCACCTTGAGCCTGGTTCTTCTGGAGGTTTCTTCCGTTAAAGGGAGTTTTTCCTTTCCACTGTCGCCTAGTGCTTGCTCAAGTGGGACTGTTAGTGGGTTCTATATAGTTCTGTACTTACTTATATTTTGTAAAGTCTTAAACCTTACAGTGCAAAGTACCTCAAGATGACTTTTGTTGTGATTTTGCGCTATATAAAAAAACTGATTATGAATTGAGCTGCCACAGAGAATTTTAGCAGTGGGGCATTTACACATTTGGTTACACAAAGTAAGGTAAGGTGAGGTAAAGGTAAATCTCTACATCGGGAGACAGAAATCAGTATGTTTGTCCACTACATGATTAAAAGGCATACAAAGCCATTTTGGAATTTCACATGACTTTGTTACCTCTTGAGATGAGAGAATAAGAGTCATTTATAAGAATTGAACATATAGATAATGCTTGAAATATCTATCACAAGCACTCAAAAGTAACTACTAATAACTACAACGTCTGAGAGTTTGTGTGTTGGTAGTGATGAAAATGGGAAAAGGGCGATAACTTTAGGTATAACATTTACTTGTAAAGCAAATATCATACAAAGGTACACAGATACAGTCAAAGTTCTCCACACTTTAATAACAGACCCAACACAAATATATAAAATACAAAATATGTGAGTTTTCACTCATCACAAACCTCTGAATAGGTGGTCAAAGGCCATGGGTTCAAAAAGTTTTAAGGTAGCTTTTAACAGAGGGCATATGCTAGGTCATCTGAGGGTTTTTGTTAGAAGCTTGCGGCAAAATAACTAAAAGCAGCTTGACCACATGTCCATTTAACAGCACTGGAACAACAGTGAGGCCAGTGCCCGATAACCTAAGAGAACTGGATGACTCAAAACCAGTGATGAGGCCTGAGAGACATCATAGACAAGCGTCATTTATGAATTATGATGATTACGACTCATGATTCTATTCAGAAAGTATATTCACTATATTGCGAAGTATATATTACATTCAGATACTTTGATATGTTGTAATAAAACATTATCAAAATAAAAATAATATTTTACTAAATGGTGTAGTTTTGGTCTATCTAACCAAACCTCGAAATGTGCTGATGGTGCCTAAACAATTTGGCTGGACAAACTTTATTGATACGGTTCAGTATCAATGTATTTGCATCTTGCAATTTACATTAAATATCAACAATACATTAATACAAAAATATTTGCTCTTGCAGATCAGTTTTATAGAAACTCGATTCTGATGGGTGGTTTTTTGTTTGCTGCCAGCTCCTGTCAGACCTCTGCATTCTGTATAAGCTTACAGTTCTCCTTCCATGACTGTAGTAGAGCTCAGACTTTAAGCTGTAGTCTCAATCTATTTCCCTCCTGCTCTAAGCAGCACTGTCTGACATAAATTAAAAGCTCTTCTTCTATCACCCAGCCAGCCAGACTACTTCATCACACTACATTTAACTAGGGGGACTGTGTGTGCGTGTGTGCGTGCGTGCGTGTCTGTGCACGGGGCAGTTGATCACATTAGATGTAACCTGCCCACGCCGCCGGGCTATGCCTTCATTGATCACAGTCAGACATTGTCGACACTCATTTAGTTTCTTGATATCTAACTAACGTCCTTTGCTGGCCAAACAACATGAAGGTAGACAGAGAGAGGAGAGGAAGAAGGACGGAAACAAAGGATACAAGGAAACAGCATTCGCAGTGTGTGTGGCTTTTCCTCCTTGGCCAAGCTTAAATAATTTGAATCAAATACAGGGGAGATGAATAGTGTGTCAACATGAAAGTTTCTCCACATATTTCACTCGAGCCCTTAACAGCGGAGATACCATACACAGAGAGAGCTCTCTACCTCTCGTCTCTGCCTGTCTTCTTGGGTCATATTTTCTTAGTTTTGGTTTTGCTATTAGTTATGATAATGAAGGTAATTACTGAGACTTTGCTAAAAAGAAAAGAGACAGCACAAGAAACACGAGCAGACAGAAGATCATAGGTCACACACAAGCCAGCAGTTTATTCAGACGATTGAAAACCCAAATTCATTATGAGGTAAAACCAAAAGTATGTGGACCCAAAATGCCTTAAAGTGGTACTACACTCTAGGATCCCATTTCACCGCTATCTCCAAAATATTAAAAAACATGACGTGAGGGGCTGAGCAACAGATGTGTGCACTCAGGGATAGACGCTGACACATTGGTGGTATGGAAGATGTCAGTAAATGGTAGAAAGCTACTGCTGGTAAGGTGAGCAAGAGAAAATATTCACTAATGGACATTTTAAAATGAACTCATTACGAAAACTGTGCTGTTAGCCTCCCTGACAAGTGTTATAGTTTAGAGTGAGCGACTAGTTTTGTAATGTGTTTTTGTGGGGATGTCCTGATCACAGACCTGGAGCTGGAGAGTCGCAGGCAGTCAGTTGTGAAGTGTCAATTAAATTTGTCAGAGGTGTGTCCACATTGCAGACTTCAAAGCTTTCTAAGCTCTAACATCAATGCGTTTACATCAATCTAACGATCTAAAAGCAACTTGTAAGCGTTCTTGGGTGAGGTCACGGTTCTCTGCTGAAAAACGGTGGACTTCTCTCTTTGGGATGCCCTAAGGGAAGAAGTTTAAGTGCAGTGGCAAAAAAAGTGAGTTAACTGTTTGCAATGTGGGCCTTGTAAGTGCCTCCCATTGCCTTCCATTTCATTGTTGTTCTTTTTTTGTTGTCGGTTATTGTTTTATCTAAATTTTATACTGCAAAGTGCCTTGAGCTCACTTTGGTTTTGATTATATATATATACAAACACACTGAATTTACATGAATTGAAATTCCACTGGAGGCACGTTTGAATGGGAGAAGACTCTGGGCAAACCAAGAACACACTGGAGAGAGTATATGTCTCATCTGTCATTGCAAGGCCTTGGGATTCCCCAGGAGGTGATGAAGAATGTCGCTGGGGAGGGGCTTATGCTGAACCTGATCCCATTGTGACCTGATTCTGGAGAAGAAGCAGAAAATTGATGGATAGATAAATGTGGACATTACTTACATGTGCCTTTGTAGCAGCATTGGTTGGATGGAAAATCAGACTGCAGATCGTGTAGCTTTCAGAAACTGCTTTCACACAAGCACTTGAACCCTGAACTTCTCCAGACATTACCTGGGTAGGCAGAGAACACAATCGCCTGGGTAATTGTCCGGTGGATTCACTACAAGTGAGTGGACGTTTTAGAGTTTTAAACCTTGCTTTATGTTGTTGGATTGCACTTCTTTCCTTCAGGAAACCAGAATTACATACAGAACATGTTGTTTCTAGTCATGTGATGGGCTCTACTTTGATGTGCTGCAAATAAAAGGTAATGGATTTCTGCTGTGAACGTTTTGTGTCACATCGTGGCTCCTGCATGCTGTAATCAGCAACCACCCTTCACTAAAACTAAATGAACTACTCCCTGCTGTGTGCTGGGTATGTCAATGCACAACTCCACATCATGTCTGGACCTGATTCTCCACACATAGTCTGGAGTGCGTACATGAAAGTGGCTATAAGCTCAGTAGAGATGGGTGATGTAATGGACTAATGTTTTAAATGAAAAGACAGTATGTTTACTTCCACTGCAACTTTGTACATATCATTAATATCTCAAAAAGCATGCATGTAATTGTTGCTTAGTTAGCATAGTTGTACGGCCCCAGTCGTGATCTGTTTCATGTACTAAGACTGTACTGAATCCTTCTGTATGTGCTTCTTTAAATCCTTTGTGTGGATGTGTGGCTCTGAAATGGGCTACAGGTGAGTTTTGCTGTGTGGTTAATGAGTGTGAATGACTGCACGTTTTCCTAGGAGCTGATTGGTGGTAGCCTTCACCCAGTGGTTCAAAAGACCAGCTCAAACCAGGTCCAGCTGGGCTCTTATGTTCACTGCTCCCAGTCTGCTTGCCAGGACCTTGTGATCCACTTTAAAACTCAGTATGTTGTAAATAGTACCATGTTTAAATGTAATGGCTCTGAGATCTTGGGATCTTTGCAGGGGTGGGTTAGCTACTTTGGAGTTTCCTTTTCTCTTGTTTTAAGATAGGAGTTAAGGCATAGTTTGTAGTTTAGTTTGACTAGATATGATTAGGTAACATAAGGTTTGGTTTATTTAGTTTAGTTGGAAAGAGGGGAGTCTCATTCCATATTGCGTCAAGAATTCCCCCAGGTACATAACAATAGTTAATTGTAAAGTTAGAATTTAAAGTGCCAAACACTTTCTTTTGGAAAATTTGTTGAAAGAAAGGACAGACAGAAATTTGAGAGGGTATAAAAGGTCCTATCTATCAGTCAAACTCCAGCAGTGTGAAACGCTGTACTGCTCTAATCCACCTCTGCATCAGTCAGTACAATGTTTCACACTTTCTTTAATCTGTATTTGCCCTCTCTTCTTCACATCTGTCTCCATCTTGCTCAACCTTATTCACATATTTATCTCTCCCACTTTTGTATCTCCTGCTGTCTCTCTCTCTCTACTATGACATTGCCTCCTCTCAACATCATCTCAATCCTCCATCTTAATCCCCTCTCAGCTCGGCTGCACTCTTCTTTTCCTCTCCCTGTCTTTTTTTTTTCCTTTGGTGACTCTCTATCTCTACACCTCCCAATTTTGACTTCCTCTTATCCCCTCTCTCTTCATGTCAGAGACAGCTTTATCAGGTGGGACTCAGTCAGCAATACTACAGCCATTCACAAAGTTCAAGTATACATCTCGTCACTTTGCTGCCTCTTAATTTAATCATGAACAACTTCAACCAACCTCAACCATAAAACTCTTTAATAATGTTGGACTCGCATAGCTTAATTCTGAACTGCAACGTCGGGTACTTTCACAGAACAAAAACGTGTTGCCTGTGGACATTTCATTGATGTGATCCGTATCAACGTATATGCGACTTGTCATTTGCATTGATTGTGAACATACTGTAAGATCATTATGTTAACAGAAAATAATGACTGGTCACAAGTATGTTCCCCACAAAAAAAGTATTTTTGAATGCAGTTTGTATACCAATGTCTGTGAAGATTCTCAGTCATTCAGGTCATGGTTATCCTGAGAAAGGTTATTCAGTGGCAACTGGACTTGTTTTAGTTCCTTGAATACATTTTGCGTTTCATTCCAGAGGGCTTTCTCAAGAAAAAATAAATACTGAGGAAACTTGCTGACTACAGAAACCAGCTTTGGTTCAGTCTAAGGTTCAGACAACACAGACTAACCCCAACAGCCTTTGCCCGGGCTCCACGGTGAAACAGCAGATAAGATTCTACAAAAGGCACAACAACAGCTTCAATCCTATCGTTAGCAGCATCAATTCAGTCACATACAACATTGCCAAGCATCTAGCCACCATCCCAGCTCCACTGCTTATTACCTGTGTTTATGTACCACTGTTGCAGAAAATGCAGTTGACTTACTCTTGTGATTTACTCTGTTATTCATTATGTATAGTATATTCCCTAACACACAAGTGTAAATGACTTATCAAAGGAACACTACAGTTGCTGTCAATGTATTGCTGAAGTTCTTCTCATTATCTTTACATAAATAATGAGTCTTAACAAGAGTTTTCATTAAACTTGTGACTTTTCCTTTGTAGCATGTTCACACAAAATTTATCAATTCCACAATCACATTAAAGAGAAAACTAATATTAGTCTGAGAATAAGTTTAAGATATGTTCTCTACTGTAATCGCCACATCAAAACAATTCTGAAAAACTAAATGCATCATCTCCCATAAAATTTTTGAATCCAGTCAGTGGTAGATCTGCTGTTGCAGGTGATGGATGATTGAACGTACCATGGAAAATAATGCCTAACATTGTCACCCACACAAACACCCACACACACACACAAATGCACATACATCAATACATACGGAGGTGGAAGAATTTAATCGCTCCAGTAAATCAGTTATTTCAACAGCAACGACTCGGAAGAGCTACTGGAGCTTTTGATTGAGTTAGGTATGCTTGAACACACACATAGACACGTCCACGCGCCAGCACACACACCGGTGCACCAACAAACACCTGTCCAGGTCATAACACCTGTTTTTATGTGCCTGCTATTTACAGTCAGGCGTGGTGAAGCGCTGCAGGCTGATAGTACGGCTCAACAACACGGACGTTGTGTTCATTGTTTCACGCCATGTCGCCTGTCCTTCACATTACAAAGAGCCAGCCAGCGTACTGTCTCACCCTGACAGAAACACACACACACACATACACACATTTGACACACACACATAGCACAGACTGATGCACTGCTTTAGTGAAATAATTTCTAGATGAGGTTTCACAGATATTAGGTTTTAATTGTAACTGTACAATAATTGTATTTATTGGTTTTATTTTTTAAACTAAAATAACTGAAAATAAACTGAATGACAGATCTGTTTTTCCTATATCTTAAAAATTTCCATTGTAAATGGAGAAACTGTCCCCTATAGTGGACAATTTTGCAACAAAGTAAAAACAAAAAACAAACATTGCAACAAAAATCATATTATGATATTTATTGAGACTGGGAATCTCCAGCTTCTGCTATTTCAGCTTGATAATACAATAAAAAGAACACAGGCAAACCTCAAAGTATATGTAAACTCACTCACTCACTTTATACTCAAAACTCATATGCTGCAACGCCTGCCTACACTTCAGGCATACAATGTAAAATTACCAAAACTTCTTTAAGACTCAGCTCATTGTTGCAAAATGTTCTTTCACCCTGCATCTTACCACAATGACATAGATTACTGCAGAGGTAATTCCATTTTATTCTTCTGTCTGTCACATCTGATTTGTTATGCTTGACTGACAGAGATTACATGATAAAGTTAAATTATTTTGAAATAATGTCTGCTGATTATTTTATTTATTTGTATTAATTAAACCAATGATTGTGTGTGTGTGTGTGTGTCTGTCTTTTTTCATTTTCTTTGATGCTTTTGTTGTGAGGACATGTTGTCTTATCATCACAACTTCCAAAGAAGTGGTTGAGGTGGACAGTGTGTGTACACACACACACAAAAAAATTAACAACAGGTTGCACATAACCAAGAGTTATTTTAACTTACATAAGAAAAACTCAAATTCAAACAATCTGTAACCCAACGTAAAGGGCTGACATCACTATGACATCATGAATATCACAGGAAACTGCCCTCCCACCCCATGACTAGTGAATTTGAGTTAACCTAGAGTTAAATCAGTGGAATGACACTGAGCATTAACATGTCATTACTGAGCTGTTATGACAGTGTTTTGTTATTGATGTACAGTGTGTATGTATGGTGTGTGTGTGTCCAGCTCCTCCTTCAACAGACGTTGCACATGAAGCTAGCAGCCTCTATGTTGAATTATTCTGCACACACACACACACACGCACACACACACCGGGAGCTGGAATGAGAGAAGAGTACGACAGGGGGATTTGGTGTGTTCTCTCCTTTCAGCAGCTGCTTGGGGATAAAAAGCTACTGCTGGATTACAACAGATAGCCATTCATAGACTGCCATTAGACTCCTGTTAGCAGAGACGAGTCATTCACAGGGCAACGGCCTGCTGTGATTCTCACTTTTGAACATGTTAGGAAAGAAGGAACTCATTGGTAGAACAGAAATCTAACGTGGAAAATGGGGGGAAAAAATTTAACAGATAGAGAAGTTTGATTTTTGTTATCCTTTATTTATCAAGCAGTAAATCAGAACAGCAACCAATATATAAATTAAAGCAGAAGGTCAAAGTCATAGTGAGGAGCTCTTATGGAGACAAACATGACTCTAATAATTATAAATCTAAATCTTGGAAGAAAAATTACTCTCCAACATATGAATTATTATTTAATGAGTTATTACAGTGTATTAATTAAAATATTTACATTTAACTCTAGACTGCTCTAAAGTGGTTTATTTTTAAAGGACAGAAGGACATTTTTTTTATTATTTCACATTGTCCAAAGTACATTTAGCTTTGGCACACTCATGACATTCTCTCATCGGATTCATGAGGTAGTCACCTGAAATGGTTTTCCATTCACAGACTTTCTTGTCAAGAGTTCATTTGTGACATTTCTTGCCTTCTTAATGTGCTGAAGAAGCATGGGTAGAGTAGAGTCAATAGCCCTATGAGGGGAGTGATGAGTGATGGTGCTGAGTGCAGCATCTGATGACTTGGCCTCTAAAATAACCTGATCTGAATCCAGTGGAAAAGTTTTGGGATGGGTTGGACCAGATATGGAAGGAAAAGCAGCCAATAACACTGGGAACACCATTCCAGGTGACAACCTCATGAGGCTGACTGAGACAGTATCAAAAGTGTGCAAAGCTGTCCTCAAAGGTTATTTGTTTACTGCATAATTTTATGTATATTTTATGGATGTAATTTTCAACAGTGGCAAAGATTCAACAGTGACTTAAAGATCAAGATGAACCAAAAACACTGAGCATTTCATTTTATCATTAGTAAAGTGTTCTTATGTTATCCTGACTCTTGACATCAGAAGGCGGTGAAAGAAAATTGCCCTCGGTGTCATTGCAGAGACTGAGCCGGCAGCCAGTCGGGACGCAGCTGAGAGCGAATGTGTGTGACCAACTGCAGCAGCGAGTCTCCTCTATACAGGCAAATGTGTAGCATTGTGTGCCTCCACAGTACAGACGAAATCAGCCATGGGTGACATTACAGTCTCTTCCAATGCAGTTCACGGCAGCCGCGCACGCAGCGACGCACAGACATCCACCACGCATGTTTATGCGCTGACACGTGCTCATATACAAATGAAGCAAAGCTAGTGGCACTACACAGACACAGTGGAATACAGCAATATGCAAAAGTGTACAGCAAGTGGTTGAAGAGGCTACAAGGCTGTAGTGCATCAGTACATGATGTGAGCTGCTTTAGTCAGTGCATGGATAAAAGATGTTCTGGGAGGATGAGCGTGAAACATAAAATATGGACAACCAGCGATGCCTATGAATATTTTGGAATGCTTTGAATATTGATATAGCTAGGGTGTGCTACCCCAACACCTTCACCACCACCACACACACGCCACGACCACCAGCATACCAAACATATATACACACACACACACAGAGACACGCACACAGCTGTCTCCCCTCTGAGTCTCGCTCTGCATATTGAGTGCACACGTTCAGCTTTCTTTATCGACTCTCCCCATTGATCGGTACCGCTCCAGTGTTTGTCATTGCTGTGTGATATAGTGGGTTAGTGTAAACAGTTTTCTTCCTTCTTTGTAGAGTCTTTGAACGCAGCGCTCACAATCACCTGCTGGATCATTGACTGTGTTTACAAAAGCGCACATAATAACCAAGCTATGTGAAAACGTGTTCAGTGGCACCACTTTTAAAAAAAAAAGCTTTATTTCACTGAACATTTACAGAACCAACGTGTAGTGCGTGACTGAGGTTTGGAAGGTTTTCCCACTAACAGCCTCAAGAACAGTTTTAATGCTCCTTATCATAGATTCTGTGTAGACATGGTGTAAGCCCATAACTGCAGAATGAGCTGAAGACTGTGATCTGTAAATAAAATACCTGGGCTCTGTCTGAACTAACATTACACTCCACTTTCAGTACTATATTTCTTTGAAAAGTGTTTTCTTGTCTGACTTGGGGTGTAATGGTTGTGAAACCGACACTGGAGAAACTGCTACATACGCATTCCCACCCACTCTTATGCTGTCCTGTTACAGACATCCCACTTCACTTGTAGTGGCACATTAATAGTGGCTCCCCGGAGCACACAAATGTGATACAGCGTCCTGGAAATCTGATATTTCTTGTAGGATTTCTTGTAAGTTATTTTGCCTTTGTGCGCAGACTTTAGCACAAGAAGGTAACATCGTGTCCTGTGTATTTTTAACAGAGTGTAGGCCATCTGTGCTGTGAGGCATTCAACATATCAAACTTTTAGTTTGGCATGAACTGTCCCTCAAAAATCAAGCTCTGAACCAAATCTTTTTTATTCAGTTTTATTTAATAAAGTGTGGGATTAAAAATCCCTTTAGCTCTTTTACATTTTACACGACTATGTAATCCAACCCCGTCTCCTAAGAATTAGGTCTCTGCTGTTTACTCTATGTATGTTTTAGTACTTTAGTATTGTTTAATATGGACACTCTTCATGTATATCCTTGTGCTCTTTATGTATTCAAAGAAGAGATTGTCTCGAAGCATATTGATCCAGCTCATTATGTTCTACACAAAAAAAACGAATCACGTTCACATTGAACGCAATTTTTAGGTTGGTAATCAGGTTTTCCAGATAAAAGAAACACATGCTAATGACATTTTTATCTCAAACTGATAATTTTTATCATTTACACAAGTTAAAGTGTACTGGGATACTGTACATCATGTTACTTGACATTGAACTGACTGTGAAGAAGAATGAGAAAGACAAACAGTGACTGTTGAAAGAGTGGGAGCAGCAAAGTTGAACAAAGTGTTTTTTATAGAATGTTGGAGAAAAACTTTCCTCGTGGAGCTGAGGTGAGGTGGGAGGCGTACTGTAAAGGTCGTCTAGAGTTATCAGGAGGCAGTTACCTTAGAAACAGAGGAGTAAGGAAAGTAATTTCTTTTATTGACTTCTTAACCACAACTATCTTTGGTGACATTTCTCTCATTATTTACAAAAAACTATAACGTGTTACACGTAATGACGCACGGATGCCGAAAATAACAAGCAACTGATGAAAAATAACAATTCAGATGTAATAGAGTTTAAGGTTTGTTTGCTTTTTCTTTTCTTTTCTGTCATGAACCTGAAAGCGAAAGAAGAAATCTCACGTTTCATGGCAAAGTTAGTAAAAGATTAGATTAAATCATTGCGCGAGACTTTAAAAAGTTTCTAATTGTGGTTGTTAACACTGAATCGTAAATGCATCTCTTTTTAAAAAAAATATATATATATTTACAGTAGTTTCATGTGATTCATTGTACAGTATAATGAGTGTTTCTTTGCAGCTGGTTCACAACAATTCACTAAAATTAGCATAATAAGCACTTTATGAAGACACGTTTCTGAAAGTTTGTGTTCTGCTAGTTCAGGTGGAACTTTACTGTAGTTCAATGCTGAGACTGAGCTAAATTGATCCAAAATTCTCAGGTCCGACCTCTACTCCATTCTTCTACCACCCACTCCATCCCGTTCTTCCAGTCCCAGTGACTCTTTCCATTTATAAATGATCTTTTCCTCATTGTCCCTTGCTCGTCTCGCAGGCAACCACCACCAACCCAGCTTCAGCTGCCACCAGAGGGCTTAAAGGAATAGTTTAGGATTTTTAAGCTGGTCTTACTACAAAATTATATTTCTTAGTATATTTCTAAGCTAAACTTTGTCAGTATCTTTCAGTTATACTGTATTTGTCTTAAACAGACTTTAACTGACTTAATTTAGCACAGACGTTTCAAGTTGTCTTTGACATGCAGAAAGTGAAAACACAAGGAAGCAGAGATTTAATTTTAACAACCAGGAAATGTTTAAAACTACCGTATATTTTTCAGCTTCAGCCAAAACTTTATTTAAAAACATATACATTACATATTCTTGTGTTAAGGCCTCTTCTAGTTGAACACATATTTCACAAAATCCTCTTACAGATTCTGTATATATGTTTAACGTGGATTATGTTTGAATCAAAATATAACCTCATGTCTGTCGGCTCCACTCTGTGTGTGTCTGTGAGCAGCTCACTGCTTCCATCCCTGATCAACAGCTACGCGAATCCTTGTATCATGAGACTGTTGTTTCATTATAATATCTGAGACATAATGCATTACTTTGGTTTGCCATTGATCAAAATGTATGGCTTTATTTCCCTGTTGGTATTATTTGTATTATATATGGATTTAAGACTGTATTTTAATGGTTGTTGTGTATTACATCTTACATTACTATATATTTGCCAATCTTTCATCTGGCTACTGTACTGTATCAAAGGTGTGCTTTTACGCTGGCTTGTTCTGCCTGGCACACAGCAGAAATGGGGAAAAGCACAAAGCATCGTGGCCAAATCCAGCTCAGCTCTAACTGAGACTTCAGCCACTTTGTTTCATTATCACCCTCCCATCTCTTTGTTTTCTTCTCCTGCACTATCTCTCTCTCTCTCTCTCTCTCTCTCTCTGCCTTCAGTCTCCAGCAGCGTTGGACTGTCTATCTGCTCTGAAGTCTTCATTAGCGCTGCTGGCCTGCCAAGCAGCAGACGGGACAAATGGCTATTTAAGATCCTGCGCACCTCTCCCTCCTCCCCCAAAACTTGCTCTCGGCTCCCTGCTCCTTGCTGTTTCTCTTCATACTTCCTCCTGTTTTGTGCCTCTTTCGCCACATTGCCGCCGACCATCCGGCCTGTTTCCTTCTCCTCTGCTCGCTGGCTGGGGTCTAGTGAGGATTGTGCTCAGCAGATCATCGTGCTGTTCAGGTCTGGTCGGAGACCAATCAGGTGTGCAGCTTTGTGTGTGCCATTTGGTCTCCACAGTGCCCAGCAGCAGGGGCTCCAGGACAAACACACACCTATAGATATGGGAGGCCCTTGAACAGCTCAATAAAAATGTGTATCACACTGAGAGACATGGAGCTCACTGCAACACTCACACACAGTCTGACCTGAACATAGGTACACAGATACTGTGCTGGTCCTATTTGTCAGAACATGCCAGTCCCTCTGATCACTAATACTCACTGTAATACTATATAAATACTATAATAATAAGTATACAAATACTGCATATGTAAGAAGTCAAGTGGAGTTAGCAGCAGGAGAAAACTTTGATATGGATATAATCTCTAACCTTGTAAATACAGAATTCATGGCAGAGCTGTATTGGATTGCATTAGATTGTAGAGATGTACCTAATAATGTGATCAGTGAGTTTGCAGTATATCTATAATCCTAATGGCAGATTTGGTTAGGCAAGATTAGGTGTGATGCATTTTTTTTTGTCAGACAGTAAATGTGAAGGTTACATCACTGGATAGTTACGTAGTTGGTGTGCTGCAGTCAGGAAAGAAAAGTTATTATGCCTGAGGGTCTCCGGGGCCTGATATGAGTCTATCTAATGAAACAGCCCATGGAGGAACCTCAGACAGCCATGGCAATAACTGTACATCTTGGTTGGGGTCAGGACTAAGTGGGAGGACAGGATGGATGGTAGTCTCAAAACAAGTGTGGAACAAAAGGGCGGCTTTGTAAACTGCTGCTGAAAGTTAGTGAAACAGCTCAACAGCTATGAGATAAACTGCCATGTCAATGAATCCTAATGACTCAGATGATCTCCATATTTTCCTGTAGTTGTTGATTGATCGCTATGACATTTAGCTCACACATACATTCTACCCTCAGACCTGTTACCTCTAGGATGATCCCTTCATTTTATAACCAATATAATACCTGCAACACTAACCTGTAACAAAATCACCTGTAATTTGTCTTTAGTGCTAGGTAACAAATTCCATGCTAACATTACATTGTCAGATGTTCTAAGAGTTTAATGCTGGACAGCAACCTGCATTAATACCCAGAGGCAGTGAGAGGAGGGAGAGAGTTTTCCCAGAGTACGTGTCGGTAATACTTTGAAGTTCTCTTATTGGTTAGAAGGGTGAGCCTCACTCAGAAACATTTAGAAGTGAAGATGTGCACTGCTGGGAGTGTATTTTAATGAATCTGGGTTAGAGGAGGCTTTGGGCAGCGCATCTCCACATTAACATGAGTTTTAAACATATTTCTATTTTTAAAATACCACACACTGAAGTGTAGAAGCTGCTGTGTCACGTGACACAGCTGTGCTGTAAAATCACTAAATACTTCTAAGTAAAAACTAAGTAAAAAAAAAAAAAACTAAGTTTCTTAGTGTACTTTAATTGAATCAACTTGTGCGTCATATTTTAACTCCAAATTTTAACTGCCTGCGAAGAAAGGTATTCTATCTGTTTATGAAATGTAGAACAGGTCTGGACCACCCATGAATTTCATTTGTAAGGAAATTGGTGAATGCCACAAATCTTTTCACAAATTAAAGCAACAAACATGGTCAACATAGCACTAGAAACTGTGTGCACAACCAGCTTAGAATACAATATATATGTCTGACAACCACTGTGTTACCAGCATTAATGCTTACATTTCTTAAAGCAGCCCCCACCTGCTACATATACATAATATAGACACAGAATTTTGTAAGTTTGCTTCGCTTTGTTTGTGCGTTTCTCAATTAGCGCTTTGTCAACAGCTTATATAAATGGATATTTAGTGTTAAAGCTTTAAGTTTGATATATAAAGAGGTTGCATTAGAGGCGGAGAAACACGTTGTTAATGCACATCTCTGTCCTTATATGAATACTTGTACTTTCTTGTTTCTACTTTTACGTTTAACTTTTGTTCTACAACTGACAAGGATATCAGCCACAAATATAGCATCACACCACATCTCTCTGTTGTAACAAAGATTCTTTTTTTTTTACTTAATTGGCATTACAGAACCAGTCGAGTTTCTTTGCTTTGTTTTTCTTGTGTTTTATGCCCAGACTGATTCAACATAAGTGATGACGAATTCAAGATTTTTTTAATTGCCAGTTTGAATTAACTTGTTTTTTTTTAAAGATAAAAAGTGACTACTGACAGTTTCCCTCCACCCTTCACTCCGATCCAGGTTCCTGTCTTCTCTGAGAATCATTTTTCCAACTTTTAGCAATGTGGTGGGTGCTGACAGGAGTAGAGAAGGCTGCCTGACAGACAACAAGCTGCAGCACGGCTTGCTGCATAATTTATGAAGGCAGATGTACAAGGCGGGTTATTAGCTCCCCATGCTATGCTGCTCTCCTGATTTGCAGTTTAAGGAAGCAAGTATAACAAATAGAACACATAAACAAATCAAACAGGTGACAAGTTTGTTTGTCTGTGGGTGAAATGTGTGCAAAATGGAAAGAGACAACTAGGAGGGAAGAAAGAAAGAAGAAAAACACACATCGGCCAATTAGTGGATGTTGGGGTGATTTTTAATGACGCAGAGGCACTCTGCATTCTGGGTGGGAGAGGCGTCACCTCTGCTACCTCTCATTATAGGAGATGGATCTCACAAGTTTGCAGTGGCTGGAGCTATTAGGCAACAAATACTGTAGGTGGCTATCAAGCAGGACATGGGACCAAGACAGCTCCGTCTTAATGAGAGCCTTTCTTATCCTTAATGAGCCTAACTGACTCTCTCCCTCTGTCTCATGTTCTCCCCCCCATCTCTCGCTCCCTCTGAGGATTTCATTCAGCTCTCTCCATCCCTCTGGTTGCCTGTGGTTTATGATGATGAAGCTCTGAGGGTAATATACATTTTAATGCTTCGTAATGGGAGGGGATGGAGGGATGGCAGGGGAGGGGAACAAGGGAGAAGAGAAACAGTGGGAGGATTAGAAAAGGCCTCCTCTCTAAATGTCTCAGCTTTAAATTAATGAGGAGGCTGAGCGCACCACAATAAATTTAGCTTTTCATGTTTAATTATGCTATGACTGCAGTAGTTCAGTAAGGATAAATCACACAATTATTATGCTCCTCACCCGTTGGCTGTGTTGTTTTCTCCCTTCTTTCCGTTGTTTCTTTTCTCATCTATTTGTTGTTGTTGTTTATTCATGAGCTGATGTCTTTTTCTTAATAGTGCAGTGTGTATGAAAGGAAATAAGGCCTAATGTTTCTATTATAGGGAGTGAAACTGTCTGCAAGACATGCAGCGGGGAACAAATTGAGAGGGAAAAGTAGAAAAACAGCTCGACGTGGAGGGAAATAAGACAGAGAGAGACTGGAGAGACGTAGAGTTGCACCTTAGTGCCTGGCAACAACTTTAACAAAGTCAGTAAAAAAGCCTCAGATCACTGTTGCATCCAACATGCTTTGTCATTAGGATGATAACGTCACGTTTTTTGTGTCTTTTTTATACCATTCGTAGGGAGAATTCAAGATTACTTCTGTCAGTTAGCAAACCACTTTCCCAGTAGAGCTGTGGAGTGAGGCAGGTACAGTGGTGTGGTGGTTAACGCTGTCATCCCACACCTTTCTGTGTGGCGTTTGCATGTTAACATGCGTATTAAGTTGGGTAATTGTTGGCTCTAAATTACCTGTAGGCAGTGTTGTGTAAGTTATGATTTAATAAGAGCTTGCTCAAAGTTCATTGAACACACATTAAATTGAACCAGATGACACTAATTTCTCTGTTGTCTAGAATACTTGTTTCCTTGGTGGATTGTGTTATGTGTTGGACTATTTGCCTCCGAAACGCAGCTGACCTACACCCTGTACAGTCTGTGAACACCACACAAACACTGACTAAGTGATGGTAGAGAGGTAGGATGAAGGAAAGCTGGCAGCTGACCGGTGTAGGCACATCAAGTGAGTGGAACCTTTACTGCTCACATTCGCCCTGCATGTGAACAATGTTCACGTTCTCTAACAGAAAAATGATCTGTTCAGTTCATTGCTCAACAAAAAAAACTGAGCGCATTCATTGAGCGCTGCTCTTTTAGTGCATTCATGCACAACACTGCCTGTAGGTGTGAATGTAAGCGTGAATGGTTGTCTGTCTCTCTGTGATAGACCAGCTATTTGCCCAGTGTGTTCCCTGCCTTTCACCCAGGGACTAGCTGCAGCCCTCAACAACCCTTTAAAGGATTAAATGTATAGATAATGGATATATGGATGTAGTTGCGTGGTGTTAAAGTGCTCAGATACACAACAATGTATTTTTCCCTACGTGTTGTCTGGCAGTGGATACCATGCTCCACGCATCCATGCTCCATGATTTGCATAATGTTACACTGCAGAATGTGCCAACCAGCTTCAGCAATTTCTTTAGGCCTTCAGCTGTTACTCTTTAAACCTAATTGCTAATTCTGTGTTGTATCTTTGTAAGGTGTAAGTCAACTTAGCTGGATGCCCTTAAGGAGACTAGACTAAGTCTGGTAGTATACTAGATGAACTGGGAGGGTGTGTGGCATGGTGTCCTCAGTGGGCACTGGCAGTGATGCTGGATCACGACACCTTCAGGGAGCTCCGCAGTGGATCAGCAGGGTCACGTCTGATGTATCAACAGTACTGTTTTTTTTCTTCTTTTTCTGGCTGTTTGTTTTTTCATACTATCCAGCTTTGATTTTCCTCCCAAGCGCGACAGGAGGGAGCTGACCCACAGCACGATCCCTTTTTAAACAACTCCCAGACTCAAAGGAGGGAGCCCTGTTTATTATAAACAACAAAATGCAGTAATGGAGCAACTAATCAAACCTTCAGAAACGTAACATCATCATCTCTTTCTCTGCGATCAGCTCACTGAAGTCTCCTCTTCCCCCCTATGTGTACGATTATACTTTACTTACTATACTTTAAAATTTAAACCAAACAATCCAACTGAATAAAGCAACTTCTCATGGGTGATGGAGGCAATAACATTATAAATTGCACCTGTTTGTATTGCTGGTGTAGTGATATAAACCTGCTTACCATCAACCATCTGTAGCTCTGTTCTTCCCTGCCTCTCTTCCTGTCTCTCTCAGTGTGAGTGCAGTTTGTTCCAACAGATGTGAACGAGTCTGAGAATGTTACTGTGTTACAGTCAAGTATGAATCTCTGAAATGCCAAGCTACAGGTGCTACAGTGATGTAAATCTCCTCTGCACTAATCCCCGATTTTCTCTCCAAATGCCAGATGAGCTGCTTTTCCTCAGCAGGTCCCCTGATAATCACAGTGTTCCTTCATTGTAGTAGTCAGTCATACAATCCCATCAGCTACGAGCTCTGAGTGAAAATAGCATATAATTGTCATTTGAGATCGATTGAACAGGAAATATTTAATGTCTGAATCAGATTTTTGGGGTTGGCATTTTAGCCTTTACGATATAACTGAGAGTGAAGAGGTAAACAGGAAACGTGGGTCAGAGAGAAGGAATGACATCCAAAAATACGCTATTGCCATTTGGCTACTAGAGCATAACACAAAGTTCATTATTTATTTGAAAAGGAGTGAAAAACACTTCTCTTATCACATTTTACAAACACACGAGTACGAAGTAAAAATATATTTTAATGAATATTCTGACCTCTATTAAAGTAGATGCAAAATTGTAGAAATAGTGTCTGGTCTAGCGTATCTATGTGGAAAGAGACCGAGAAAAACGTTTTTGCACTGTGATCCCAGCAAAGACATGTCAACATATTACTCCAAGGAACTGTGTAGATATTGGACAATTTTGCACCTTAGTGTTCATTTCCAGTGCCAACATTTACTGGCAGTGCAGGAGGAAATGTGTCCCTGTGAATTTCAGGGTACTGGAAGAGTGTGTAGCAAAAACATTGGCATCTGATGTGATCCAACATTCTTTTGTCCATTGAAATGCTAAAGCCATGTTGGCTGCCCCTGGAAGCTGTGGTGTCAGAATGCACAATTATTACACTGGAGCGTCACATAACATTACAAAATCAAAAATGGGAGCATCTCCTTCAGAGCAAGAAACTGATTACAAATTTCAGAATAGGCTGTCTTGCATGCCGAGTGAACTTTGTGTCCCGAAGATAACAGTAGAGTAAAGCTTATTGAGTGGTCAAAACAGAAGTGGAGTTCACAGGAATTTTTAGCAGGTGACCAACGGCACAACTGCGTCTCATCGGTTCCTCAGTTCTTCTTTAGCGGTGCCTCAGTTAACCCTCGGAGGTGAAGATTAACACTTTACAATAATGCAGGAAATCAACACACATTAATTTGCCTACAGAAATCTCTCTTTTGAAGTCCAAAGCCAGTGCGATATGTAATTTGTAGGCCTGCATGGAATGAGTGCATCATCTGAGAGAGACGTGTCTACACTGTAGCTGTGGTGTCAGTAGTTGACATTGCATCAACCCAGCAATTTTCATTTGGCCTTGTTGCTCTCAAAGCAGCATGACAGCATTCTGCCCTGTATTCTCCTGAAACTGAGCTCTCTGACATGCATTTCAAAATATTTTCTCCTTTATCTCTTGTATCTGCTTGATTGTCTCTCAAACGTTTTAAGGTGTGCTGTGTGTTTTAAGCTTTGCTGCATGTTTTTTTTCATTTGTCTTTTTTTTTTTCCTGAAAGGCAAATCAATGTTGGTGCTTTTGACCAGCTTGGTCTTACCCAATTTCCTTTGGCCAATTTTGAGATTTGCAGTTTCAAATGAATTGGGGGACCCCTGTCGGAGCTGACTGATTGCATTTCCACAGAGCCTCAGTGGCATGTTGTGCCTGAGATCAACTTGGCATCCTGGCATGAAGGCAATTTCCATAAAACGCACAACTACCCCCATGTCTCTCAGTGTGTACTACATGGAGTCACAAGCCAGTGCAGCTACACAAATTAACACTACTACTACAACTACTATTACACACACACACACACACGTCCAAGGAATTCTGGCTGTACTCAGCTGTGTGCAGCAGTCTGGGGTAGTGGTGTGTACAATCCTCTTATATCTGTCATCAATATGCTAATCTGGGGGAATTAATGAGAGATGGGTAACTACTCCACTTAAACACACACCAAGAGGA
Organism: Ctenopoma multispine; assembly: GCA_034779795.1. Lineage (NCBI taxonomy): Eukaryota > Metazoa > Chordata > Actinopteri > Anabantiformes > Anabantidae > Ctenopoma > Ctenopoma multispine. The sequence goes on along the minus strand of JAUYWH010000012.1, from coordinate 24,842,609 downwards.
CAGCATGGACTTGTGAATAGCCACCCACTCAAACACACACATACGGAGAAAGAGAGAATTATAGATATCATATACACTGTTCTCGTGAAAACAGTTGTTCACTATATATAACTATGCTAGTGATGACTAAATGATAGTTAAATGTTTTGTATCACACATGTTACTGTGTTGAATGGAACAATACCATGTCCCTCATACCCATGTTTTAAACCTCCTTCATCTATTTATTCATTGCCTTCAGTGGTATACTGAGGACTTTGCTAAGTTGTCTTAGAGATACCTTGTTTAGTAGGGTTTTTTGTACCTTATTTTAGATATGAACACATACAGTGTATCACATAACAACACAGACTTTATAATGCATGGAGTAGAGTAAGAGTTTACTCTGTGTTACTATTTTTTTCAAGCTTTGGTCAACAACACCAATGTTCAGTGTCAGGACAACAAGAAAAGCCAACATCTCTTTGACTGATGGCTATTACACTCTTAATACTGAGTCAGTTTGATACATAGTCTAACACTGGAGCACACACCACCAATGGTCCACAAGTTATGACTCATGATCTGACCACATTCACCCTTAAGGCTCCAAATATGGTTCATGCAAGTATGTGAAAGCAGGCTCTTTGAGTCATGCAAGATCGATTTCATGTGTTGCTACCTTCCTTTGTCATCAACGTGACGCAAGTGCGAGCTGCCGCCTGACCGTGTCGCAAGGGGAGTTATAGCGTAAAACAGCAACAGAAAGCTGACCCCATCTGTCTGAGTTAGCTTCCCCCTCTTAACAACCACCAGCCCCACAAAGTCGTAGCTGAACATGTCGGTACACGTAGAGTAGACATATTTAAGATACACTGCAATAAGGATCCTGCAGCAGTACATATTCCTCATTTAGTACTGTGGTCATAGAAATGCTCTGAGCAAGCAGTAGCCTGTTGTGGCACCTTGTGGACTGAGTTTGATCAACTTCAAAAGGTAAGAGCATGCTTTGAGTAGTTCACCAGGAATGCACACTGGCGCTTAGTGAGGCCTTTGCGCCCACATATGTAGACAATGCAAAGCACAAAACACCATGTTTTATCAGTATGGCCTCACCTCCACCAGGTCTGTTGTGGATATGATAATGCATTCAATAACATGGTTTCTTCTCTGATTATATTTCCCTCAGAAACAATCAGAGATAGTATGTTTTTCTTCCTCTTCCTGGAAAATTTGGGATTGTTTTCATTGTGGAACAAAATAGCTGTTAAGTGCTGGTGGTAATTCGCTTATATTCAGCATCACTTGCTCTGCGAAGGTAAGAGCTTCTGATAAGAAAAAAAAGAGAGAAAAGAAAAAGAAAAAAAATGCTCAAGTGGGATAGCTAGCTGGCAAAATCCATTTGTAGTGAGCAAGCAATTGCTGCTCATTGACACGGCAATGTCTTAAGCCTGGTTGGTGAATGAATATTTTTGCAAATATATTGCATGATTTTACAGTAGAGGGCCTGCAGCAGATGCAAACATAGTAAAAAGCAAGACAATAATCTGTGAGGGAGGCACGGTGTGTGACTTCGATCGGCTTTTATTTCACTTTCAGGAGTCTAAACAATTTTTCAATATCATGTAAGATGCATGACAACAGGAAATTCTGAGCTGTAGAGACTGCGGCTGCAGTGAAATGTTTTCATATGGCACATGATTGTGACAGCAGGATGCTGAAGTAGATTACTGTTTGTTTCTCCGCCTCTGCTGTGTCTGCTGCAGACAGTAAACCTCTGCAGACATTATGCGCGCCCTTAAATGAAGAGATACTGTGTACCTAAAAGCTTACTGGCTCATCAAAGCCTTTTGGAGTCCCCCGCTTCTTCGCTTGCCACGCTCAAAGTGTCTGTTAGCAGAAAGGATCTCATTAATTTTTTGGTGGATGAAGAACAGCAGTCACTGCTGCAGAATAAACAGCAAGGTTTTAATAATAATAGGCCAACACCTGGGGCTCTTTGTCTCGCTCACTGTCCTCTGATGGCATAAGAAGTGAGTTGGTGTTGATTCACAATAGAGTAGCTGAAAATAGACTGTGGGCAGGTAAGAGAGGCAACCTGTGGAAGAGAAAAGCCGATCAATTCTCAGTACCACTTTCCCCAAGCTAGAGGAGTAAAGTAGAGGTTTTCTCTCATCCACAGTCTCAGAGCAAAGGAGATTTGGAGATACAGTGATAGTAATAATAACACATATGTTGTGTCAGTCTTTTTTTTTTTTATTAGTATTCTTAGGCAGGACTCTAATATGTTTTTCATTCTCATTACATGGGAACAAAAGTCACAGACCTCTGACCTTTCAGGGCTTGATGGTTACTGTAGATAATCTCAAAGTGAAGCAGTGTTTTTTTTTTAAATGCCCAATGAATAAATGCATTGATTAAAAATTAGTGTCAGAAAACAAGTCAAGGCTGAATTTTGCTGTTTTCATTTAAATTATCTGGAGCCATGATTTTTCTGGGTGCCAGCATCTAGTGGTCATCAGCGGCACTGCACTTGAAGATACACTTCATCCTTTGTACTGTATTTACCACTTTCACTGATCAGCCATTCAAGCCACTCTTAGGTAATCCGTGCATTTACAAATGTACGCACAGAGAGACTTCTACGCTGCGTGTGTGGTTTACCAATCCATTCTTACAGATTTCCACATGCTTGCATGTATTCAGGCAGAGAGTGGAATAGAAAGAGACAGAGGAGAATCAGGAGGTCAAAGAGGAGGTTAACATCCAAATCATAAATACATTACATGCAGTAAGAAATAAGCAAAACTCCTGAAAGCCATCTCTGGTTTCCTAGTGGATCTCTCTGTGGAGATCACAGGCCAAAGAAATATATCTACAAGATTTATCTGAGCTCCTCTCCAGCAAAATAAATGTCCCGTGTAATCCATCAGGGCCCTGGCGATGAAGTAGACGGGGCCATGTGCATTTTATCAGCCTGGTAATTGTTCATGTTGACACACATTGTCTTTTAGAGGATGGGATGGTGAGGGGCATTCCGCCTTATTAATGGTTTCTAATAAAGGCAGGCATTCATCAGACACTGCATGGCACTACCATGGGCAGTTTGAAAACACACGCTACCACAGAGCACACACAAGGCCACTCTCTTTGTCTCTGTTCAAAGATGTAAATTGTCCTGCTTGTTATTTATTGTAGGTCACTCACTCCTGTTCAATGACCTTTGACCTCTTCCCAGTGGATCCTGTGAATGGTTTTGGTTGGGGGCACAGGTGTGCCTTGATACTTCTACATCTCGGCCACTCATTTATGGAACCATATAAGTTACCCCAGCAGATAGGGGTGAAGTTGTCTTGGTTACAGATTAGCTGAGCTCCTCAGGATTTAGCTTCTTCATCTGACCACTTCCAGTTTGTTTGACAGGGAGTCACTAAGGAACACTCAGGGACCTGAATCTGCTACATTTGTTATCAGGTGTCTATCATGTGTTGAAATGTCAAAACCTATGTAAAGGAACTTCCTATAGAAGACTGAGGGTAAACTTAGTGATGTTCTAACTACCCAAATGATCAGCACCTAAATCATTCCATTCTGCCAATGCAACTACATTAAATAATTTAATTCAAAGGGCTGGAGGGCATTTCTTCACAAAAAAACAAGCGACAAACAACTATTCAGGGGCACTTCTACTCTAAACCATAAACTGTTCCTTGAGGGAGGATTTGTTTTTCAAATGTGTTAGCTTTCTAGGAAGAATAAGGATGGACAACTACACAAGGATTTCTGCTTTAATCTTGTCTTTCTCTTTCTCTTTCCGTCAATCACATTCCGCACATGCAGCCCTCTTTTACTGCATGTTGGACTTAAGATTGATTGACAAGCAGTCGGACGGACTGAGCTGTGAAGCTGTCTGGCCTTTCAACATGTATAATGACCAACAGCAGCTTAGTCAGTCTGTTGCATGTCTGACAGAGTAGTGGGGGAAAGGAGGTGATTTTCATATTCACACCAAAGCATACAGTGAAATGTTACAGCATGAAGCATACTGCACATATTATTGCTACTGCTAGAATTATTAGTACAATTATTAGCATGGTGTTCATTTAGTTCCTATTACTAGATGAACAACTTCTACAGTCCCCTCCTTTGCATTTTGGCACAAAACAAGAAAATTATGCTGTTTTGCAAACAAAGACAGGGCTTTCACACTTTTCAAGAAGGCAGGGATTGGAAGGAGCAAAAAAATGACTCCCTACAGTTGTATCCTCTTCAGGGTTGCAGAGGGAACAACAAGTCCTCCAAATTAAACCAAAGAATGCGTTGTTGACAAAATAATCACGGTCAAAGTCCATTCAGTAGCTGTTCTGGAGTTTCACATTGTTTTACATGATTGTCCTCATCAGATCCAGCTGCCAATTGTAATTCAATAGTAAACATTTTAAAGGGCTTGAATATGTCCTGGAAAAATATATTGTTTATAGCTTTTTGCTTTATCTCCTGCAAAGTAAATCACACTTTTATTTTGAGTGTACTGACATCTGAACTGATTCTCCTAAGGAGAAATATGGAACAACAGCTATGATGATTTTTAGAGAAATTACACCTGGAAGAGGTACAGGAAGTACTGTAGGCCTTAGTGCTTAGGTATCTTGTTTCAATGATGCTCCAACGACACACATTGGTGTTTATGCTTTTTTCTTTCTTTCTTTTTTTGTTTGTTTTGAGCATTGCAATGATCTTGCCAAAACAGACACCAGGTCCTGCACTGATGATTTTCCCGTAATGCATTAAGATGCGTTAGTGTTTACACTACAAGACACTATAAGACATGTGGTCAAATACATCCCAGACCACCTAAGCAAACAGTATGAGAGATCAGATCACAGTCTGTCTTTACACTTTTATCTAGAGCTGTCCGCTTGTGATCCGACTGCCTGAGATACATCTTAATACCAGATATAAACAGGGTCAGAGTTTCAATACGTGGATAGTTAAGAAACAGGGATCAAGCTGTCAACCACACAATTACATACATTGTTCTGTAGTTGGTCCATAAATAATAAATATTTCAAACTTTCTGTAGAGATACAAGCAAAGCGACCTGAAAAACAAAAGTGCAGAAGGGCCTTGTGAAATGATAAGATCACTATCAACCTATAATGTAGAACAGTGTTAACAAGCTGTTCTCTGATTGGTTCGGTCTGAGGGTACACAGACTTCCAATCAAGCAGATCACAACCACTTGACTGATGGGTGTGTTTGTGTCTTTATATCGACTGTTCTGCTGTGTGGTGCTGAGTTTGCCAGAACCCGGTGAAGATCACTGTCAGATCCAAATGTTGCTCTGTCAGATCCACTAGCAGCTGTGCAGGTCTTTGATTTGACGTAAGAAATGTTTATCATTTCAGACAGACATCAGATAGATATGTTTCGTCAGACAGAGGTGCTGTAAACGAAAATATCCAACAGAATACAGCAAAAATCTTTGTTTTGGATCTTCGTGGTACCTCAAAAGCTGAGATCTTTAAGACAAAGGTTGTGACTGTACATGTATAATACATATAATGTTTTAACAGAAGCACCAGACTGCTAACTGGATAAATAAAAGGCCAAAACATTTGTTTACATTAATTACTCCTAACCAAGATACAACAATTAATTTGACAAGAGCATACTGCAATTAAAAAAGAAATTACTATTCATATAATTAAAATTAGAGATAAAAAGATTTCATGAACTCCTGGTATTCTGTACTGCTAGCTGCTCTATGCAAATACACACTGAGATAGAAAGTGCTGCTGTATCACGTTAGCCCGTATGGTGCTAAATGTACTTTTTTTTTCCCCCAGCTTCTATTTACTTCATTCATCATTGTTCATTTTAGTTTGACTTTCCAGAGCTATATTGAGTTTACTCTTGTTCTCGCCGGGCGGAAGCTAAAGTAATTTCTTTGAAATGACTTATTGTATTGTGCTTTACAGACAATGTCATCATTTGTTTTAATAGAGAGCAGCTCCTAATAACATGCCCCAATGAAAAGGTCAATATTATCTCTCCGGTATGGGCAATATGAGCTAGGACCCAGGAGGAGGATTGGAGGGATAAGAAAGAGGCAAAATCAGAGAGAGAGAGAGAGAGAGAGAGAGGCAGTGCCTATTAACATTTATGAATAATTTAATCCTGCATAGCTGGCCAAAGTCCAAGTGCATAATTCACTAATTGCAATCAGAGAGGGAAAACTAGAAAAGCTAGGGAAGTGGAGAGCTGTGTGTGTGTGTGTGTGTGTGTGTGTGTGTGTGTGTGTGTGTGTGTGTGTGTGTGTGTGTGTGTGTGTGT
>JAUYWH010000012.1:24821575-24836194 GCA_034779795.1 Ctenopoma multispine | reverse complement strand
GTGTGTGTGTGTGTGTGTGTGTGTGTGTGTGTGTGTGTGTGTGTGTGTGTGTGTGTGTGTGTGTGTGTGTGTAGCTCAAAGATATAGAGGCTAGGGAACTGGCTTTGTGAATGTAAAAGGGAGAACTGAGCCTATCATCCATGCATGGTAAAGCGTGGACAGCTGCTATTACACCAGCCAACATGGTAGAGCCTGTGTGTGTGTGTGTGTGTGTGTGTGTGTGTGTGTGTGTGTGTGTGTGTGTGATTGTGTGAGTGTGTGAATACATTTATCACTGACTCAGTGTTCATTACAACATTAAAAAATGAATTAGAGCAGACATTATAAAAACATTTTAGTGATTCTACTGTTTACATACAGTACATGTGGTGTGAATTATTAAAGGGTAAGTCTGCTGAATTTTTCACCTGTTTTTAAACACATCTCATGTTCAGACTGAGGTAATGAGACTGTCCACCTGTAAAATGCAATACAACTCGGTAGGTCGTTTGTACCAGTAGCAGAAAAGAACTACAACTAGAAATTTAGGGAGGACGTGGTATGTGGGACAGGGAAGCGATTTGTGCCAAACCATAATATTTTTACTAAACTTGTCGGTTTATTTTGTGCATAAACCTAACCTTTACAGTATGTCTGTGTGTCTATACTCATTCAAACTGTTATGTTTGCAGAACTATCCAATCAAGTAATTCATTGTTTATGAATATTAGAATGACTGTACGCCAATTTCATGCCTGTCACCAGAGGGATGCAATTTCAACAAACACCTGATGTCATAGGGGTGCTCTTTCAGTAAACACAACACTGGGTTCTAGAGGGTAGGGAGAAATGATGTACAGGTATATGGTCGTTTAAGATGGAGGAATATCCTTCTAACAAGTAGTGTGTCTGTGTGTGTGTGTGTGTGCGTCTAGTTGTCTTGCTGAGTTTCTTCCGTCAGTGCGACAGTCTGGATCCCTCAATAACAGACTTCTGGTATCCCTCTTGTTGATCTCACTATAATTCCCAGTTTGACAACACCACCAACCATTTAGTCACAGAAAACAAAATCATACAGGCTTTTGTTTTCTCACACTATAGCTCCATTTTTTTCACTTTCTCATATTCAGAGACAAGTTCGACTTATCAACAACAATAGGATTGGATAGAATCTGAGCTACAACAAAGCTCTGTAGGACTGTGGGGAAACTGGCAGATTCCTGGTAAAAAGCCAGAGCCAGTGGTCATGTATACAAGAACCTGGTTAGGAGAGAAAGCTCAGAATCCCTTAACAGAAAGAACATTTAGTTAGAGGTGTTACCACAACCCCCTCAATCATCCATCAACGTGTCTGACAAGTCCCAAATGTCAGACAGGGCGATCCCTCAGAGCAGCACTAACTAGATAGCGACAGAGAACAGATATGGTATTGAACAGCGAAAAAAAAGTTCAGAGATGGTGCTTTTGTTCATTACAGTCCACCTGATAAATGGCTCACAGGTTCAGATAGTTTCAGCAAATCGTCCTCCAGTCCCTCCTGTCACCGCCAGCATCCTGCCAACAGGCCTGCCAGCCATCAGCAAAGAAAGTTTCCATCATTCTCCACACTTGTCAGCCAATCCTGTTGTGTCTTCCTTTTTTTTCCCTCTCCCCCCAGTGATGGACATCCAGGCTGAATTTTTAAAGATGACAGGCCAAAAACTTCCAGCCAGTGAATCTTACATGGGAGGAAGCACCAACATCAGTTTGACTCTTTGAGATGAGATTATTTCAAATGCCACTGCCCGAAATGTAAAACCGACTGCAGCCTACGCAGATCAGAGCAGACGGCCCTCCAGGTATCATGGTGTTTTTACAGCCTACCAGGGTAGATTGACACATTTCTTTAAACCATAATCATTTCTCATCTGATTCTTGAATGTATATCATCATTGCATCATCATGCATAATCTGTTAAGAGCACAAGACTACTGAGCATCACAGGATGATAGGGTGGCTCTTGTCATGCTTTGATTTTCTCTTTTTATCTTGGATTCGTGCTTCTCTGTGAACCAAGCTAATCTGTTTCTTCACTGTTTGGACTTTTCTTTTCTAAGCTTAAATGAAATAATTGCTTTTATAGAAAAATCATAAAACGATTGGGTTTGGTGAACACTTCATTTGTTCGCTGACTTAGAAGCCAAGAGGGTTAGTTGAATTGAGATACTTTGCACAATTAAAGAGATGTTACTATAGCAACAGTGAAAAAAAGGAGGGATGTTCCACAAAATGAAATTCAGTAACAGCCGGACATAACTTCAAACAGACAGCGTTTTTCTTTCCCTTTGCGCTTTTCTCTCCCTCTGTATAAAGGTTAGCGAAGCTTTCGTTGGGTCCACCACAGATCCTCTGTCCTCATGTCACCTCTCACATACAGCACCACTGCAACCTGCTGTGCAGTTTGGGCGGCCGTCATTTACAGACACTCCTTCTTTGCAACCTCAAGTTCACAGCGATCCAAAGTGACTCCTTCATACAGGCTGGAACAAAGGAAACCATGACAACAACATTCATTGATGTGCTCTTTTCAAACAAGGCAGCAAAACTGGCAGTGCACAAATCTCCCCAGTAATGAGACTAAAAACCTTGGCGCTTACTATACTAATGTCAAGACTACTCTATACTTTTGTGTGCTGTCATTCCAACATCAGATTTTTCATGTTCACATTAGAAGCCACATGTAAGGCACATCTAAAACCAGAAAACTGTATAATTTTACAATTTTAAATAATGTACTATTTTTCCACTTATCACTAATTTAGGTGACAGTCGCGCTTTCGTGCACACCATTGGTGAATTGCCTTGTGTGGTCTTTTGCAGACATCCGACCTCTCGCAGAAGTCCGAACAGTTGCCTACATATTAATATTGATTCCCTGACCTCTAAAATTATCTGTCTTTGTGCGCAGGTTTTAGTCGCATGAGGTAGAGTGTGTGAGGCGTTCAGGATCTGTACAGAGTCTTGGTAAAATTTGCACAAAAGTTGCTGCGATTGCACAAAATTAGAACGTTACACAGAATTCACTGGAATTATTTTAATTTGCATTGTTTCGATTTCCAAATCGCTAAATCCTGGAGGTACTCAAATATATCAGGATGTCTGCCTAAAGGACAATAGCTGTGTATCAGTTATATACAGTATAAGAAAAATGCTTTCTATTTAAATCAGCTTGTTTTTGTTTCCACACATCTGTTCAGTTAAGCTGATTTAAATGCAAAGGAAAAAACAGTAGCAGTGGAAATCTTACATAGTATATTGGCGTGGTGTGAAAGTGGCATGCAGATCTAAATGTTACCTAAAGGTTAATCTCCCATACTATTATATTTCTGTAGTCCAGTCTTTTCCCTGTGAGAGCTACTGTTGAATGAGAAGATAGTATTTGATGAGGTAATCAAATAATTACTTGGCAACAAGGGAAAAAAAAGGGATTTGTGTCTGTGTGGAGCGAGGACAGCATCATCAGATAGGGGAAAGTCCCATTTTTTACAAATCCATCCAACAAATTTAGATAGTGTTAAATAATTTAAATCAGTCCAATTGAAGCCACTGCAGTCTCTGTCAGCCTGGGTTTAGATATATATTCAACAAGACTATCTTTTTTACGTGAGCATTTCCGTAGCTTTGAGATATACAGTATGTGTACGTGACCTGAGTTTTGTGCTGCTGTTTGTGCCTTTCATTTCTTTTATCTCAGTTTGTTTCTGCAAGTGTGGGGGGGAGAAGGGCTGCGCAGGGTCTAATGAGCTTTGCTCCAACTCACTGGCTTAATTCCAGAGTCTGCATTCGGGATCAATATGCCCATCTGCATTAATGTGAAAACATACACAGCGGTTGCTTGGCTCCTTATGTTAAAGCCATGTTCTTGCTTGCATCGCCCTTATTGCTCCGCTGCGCTTGACCCACCCCACACCCCCTCTTAGTGGAAAAGGGGTTAGAACTCATTTAAATAACATGAAGAGAGCACTAGATTCCTTCCTCTCCTGGGTGACTGAGTCATTAATTCAAGTGTGGGGAGAAAGAAGGAGAGAAATGAAAACACATAGATAGGGATCATGTCATGTATAGTGCCTGTCCTTCTCTTGGTTAATGGCTAGCCATACATTATGAGTGATCCAGTGTTGTCACTTATTAAACCTCAGATAGATGGCAGCTCATTGTGTGGCTACAGCCTTTTAGCCTGGACTGCACTGACAGACATTTGACTCTCTGTTATAACTATCCCACTAATGTGACCTCCTGGATTTCTCTGCATATCTTGAGCCAGGAGATAGCGCTTGTCAGGGGTCAGTTACATATTAGCAGAAAGCACCAGCTTCACCTCATTTGGGAGCTGAGGGAAGCCTGTGATACTCAACCCACCTCTGGCTCTATTGCCACTGACGTTGCTGCTGATGAGTGTTTGTATGTCCCAGAGTTCATGGCCACAACCCCTAGACTGAAGCCATGTTGAAATTTAATGATGTGCTGCCAGACAAAGACTGTGCAACCCTACCGGAACTTGTTGGCTATGCTAAATGTCATTCTAATTATACATCTTTTTCATACTGAAGTAAAAATGTGCACAATTCTTTGCCATCTTTATCACTCCATTCTTTCATTAGGTTTTTACGTATTTACCACAAAATGGGTATAGATGAAAATCTGGCAACGAGTTGAAGTTGACATTAAGCATACACTTAATGTTTACTTTTTTAACATTAAATAATGAATACGACTAAATGTGAAGAAAAAACCTTGAATTTCTGGCAGGGTCCTAGCACCCTGGCACAAATCATAACCCAAGCTTTACTGACCAAAGGAAATCAAGTAGCCAAGAGCACATATCAACAAGGCTTAACAGATGTTCAATTTTCTCCAGTAATCTGCCAATTTAGTTAGTATGCTTCGCTGCTTTTGTTCCAGATGTTGTTCATAATACAGCTTAAATACATTTGTTCTGAGGCATTATTACAATAAGTTTTTCTTGTTCAGTTTTGTCATTGTTGTGACCTGCAGGTACCTCTCAGCAAGACACAGTTACAGCCAGTTAAAATTAACAAAAAGAGAGAAGCCACTCAGGCTTACTGATAGGCCATCAGACCATGATGATTCCCCTAGGCCTATACCAGCATTTAGACTAAGCCTAATAAGAAAAGAATCTCAAAACAATGAGACCAACTATATCAAAGCAAAACAACATCTATACAATGAAGAAGAAAATGAATACCAAAACACATAAAACGTCTTCCTCATTCATCTTTAACAATTTAATCAGCAGGTAAACCATCTTATATTTCACCATTAGCTTTTACAAAACAACTACCATTGGAAACTTAACTTAACTAAACTGAACAAGTAGAAAACCAAATTTTAGGACAGCACAAAACTGCAAGATGAACCTTTGCCAAAGAACATGAAAAGAAGACTTAACAATAAAATAGGGTCCAACATGTTTAGTGTAGAGCTGTGGCCTGGTAAAACATGGAGGCAGGGTTAGATGACATTAATAGGTAGTACCCTAAGTGAGAGTCTGCAAATCCAAATATTTCTTCAATCAAGCTTTGTCAAGAGATAGGAAATCAGATGCTCTTCCTCATCAGAGCGCTCTTGGAGGAGGAGAGTGCTCAAACCAGGATGACATTATTCCACAGCGAGGTACTGCAATTACTGGGGTATTTATTATGCTCACGTGCATTACGATTTACATTTGGACTGAGCAAATCTGTTAAAAGTGCAGCTGGTGAAAAATTATTACAATAGCCCTGTAATAGCTGACCATTGCTTAGTAGCAATAAAGCACAGTTCTATAGCGTTTGTGACAGGGAAAGCAGCAGTACTCGTCACCTTTGCTTGAACAAAGGAACCTGCTCTGGTGCTCCCACATTTCATATGCTGGCTGCTGTGATTCAATTCTTTTTGAAGAATCTGTGTTCTCTGTACATGAAGATATGATAAAGGCACGTCTTGTACAATACCAAGATTTAGAGTGTGTTTTCAGATTCACAATGTAGTTAGAAATAGTACATTTTTAAGTGTGACCGACAACAGAACTCATCAACACATTACTTCTGTCATTAAAAAAACTTCTGTTTTTGATCTATTATTTACTATTTGAATCTGTATCATGAATATAATGTCCAAGAAAAGAAGGAGAGTCTTCATGTCTTTCAGATATAAACAAACATTAATTGCAAAAACGATTTTAAATCTATAAAGATTTGCATGTTCAGTAGAAACCAGTGGACTTGGGAATAGGAGCCACAGGCGGGGTATGGAAGTCAGAAAATATTGACAGATGGAAGAACACACTGCTAGTTTGGAAAATTTTAATGGATTTGTTGACAATAGGAAAAATGTGGAATAACACCAGACTGATTTAAAGTTAATTAACTACAGCTGATGTAATCTGCCAACAATAATGTCTGTCAGGTTTATTGATGAATGCAACAGTTCTAGTGACAGAAGATCTACTACACAACAATCGCCAGGCCAATGACGACACGAAAGAGCACAATTTTTAATAGTGCTCCTACATTGCCAAAGTAAATTACAGGATGTATTCCCTGAGATATAACCATAATTAATACATAAAAGACAAAAAAACACTAAGGCAAAGCAAAGACAAGAAGGATGTTTTTTGACCACTGGACCATGGAAAGCCATAACAGACATGAAATGGCAACGCAAAGACATGGTGTCATGTGGACAACATTCAGACAGATACCCACTGTGCTGCTGGAGAGCACATTGCTTTGGCCCCTTGGCTGCTGCCATTTTGTCTTCACAGTGTGACATGGAACCTAAGCACAGCCACGACCTGCAGGAGAGGGAGAGAGAGAGAGAGAGAGAGGTCACGCTTGACCTTTCTGTGTTTCCCAGTAAATCAGGACTAGTCTTCATATCTAATGATGCAGAAACAGTCAAACATGACCTTTAAAGTTACAATACTGTACTGTGGCACTGTGACGCCCCCACCGAAACCTCATTATCCACCAGCACGTACATGGATTGCTGATTTCTACACTTACACGGCTTCCAAATCAAGACAAATGGTTAGGCGCACCAAACATAATCAGTATGTAATTGACATTGATTTGCGAGATTAAGCGTGGAAAGTGTTGCAAGGTGCAGAAAGGCAGGAGGTTTGATGCTGGTTAGGGCATGGATGGATATTGTAGGAAGGTGGTAGGATTTTCAGTTTTACACAGCAATTTGATTAGCTGTTTAAACAGGCTTACAAGACACATACTGTAGGTGTTTACTGCTAGGGGAAGAGTTTGCTGCCATGTTTGACAAATACAACTTTTCCAGTTGTTCAAATAAGGACAGAGAGATAAAAATGCAAAGACAAATTAAGATAGACACATAAGTAGAAAAAGGAAGACAGGGATTTAGAAAAACAGTAAAAAAGGTTTGTGCTGCCAATCAATGGTGGAGTAAAATAACAGCCATCCATCTCTCTTCATTACCAGCCTTTGTCCTTCTGGTGATTTCCCAGTGTCTGTCTTTATTGCTGGGGATCTGGCCCATCTGCCGCTATCTCCGTACTTGTTAGGAAGTATAGCCCTCGTCAAGAGGAAAAACATGGTGACATTTCACTGCATTGCATAAACATCCATTAGCCAAGTCCCCTTCACTATCATTACTGTTGTCCTGAGAGAGCATGAGGTGGAAGAAAGAGGTGAAAAGAAAAGAGGGGAAAATTAAATCAAAGGAAAAAGCAGCTTAACAATGAGACATCATCCTTGCTATTGTATAGAAATAACTTGTCAGTGTTTGTTTGTTCCTGGATAATTGGCCAGTGGCAAGGGAGGGTGAGAAATGAGTGTTTATGTGTTTCAGAGTTGTGGTAATGAAGACATATACTTCAACTAAATCTAATTATTATTCCTCATATACTTTAATATTGTTTTATTTTGGGTTGACCTCAACCTGCCTTCTGGTGTCCATGAAAGAAAGCTCTTACCTATGAACCACTGAGGGCCACAGGACAAAATCTACCCATGGACCTGGAATCCTTAGGATTAACAGGAACAAACAGCAACAATAATCAGGACTTAGAAGACCACTACAGTTAAACACACTGTTTCTAAAGCCAAGGCAGAGTTGGATCCAATTTCCATAAATGCAGCTACTCTGGCTGACCAAAGTCCAAGAACATAAAGAAAATACTGTAGATATTTTTCAGTCAGAGCTCTTCCAGAGATCAGGTTGAAACTTCTGTTATGGTCTTCTTATAAATGATGTTTCTTTTCTGTTCTATGGTCTGTCTTGCTTCATTCTTTGACCAGATTCTTCTGTTCTTTGTTAGCTTCTATATTCTTATTCGAACAGGACTTTGTAAATCACAGAAAGTATTCTATAAATACTTATGTATGATTATGTAGCATTTACACTGTAAGACTCATGATTGATAGTTGATAATTTAAAGTCACATTATTTTATTAAAAATTGGGTTCTACACATCCTGCACTGGTTAGCGCAGTATTTACTTTCCAAGACACATGGGGGTACTGCAGTATTGCAATCGTACAATCTTAGCTTCACTGCTAATGTTATTAGCAGTAGATCACCACCTAGTCTGTTTTTAAACTAATGTAGCCTGTGTTTGTTGCTTATAAACTGATTTGAATGTGGAGAAATAGATGCTCCTAACGGAGCAAAGTGAGAAAAGGAGATGCTAGGCAGAAGCTAGTGATGTTATCTATAAACCAAATCTGGCATTTGACAGTGTGCACTTGTTCATTTGATCCCTACTACAGGTACAGAGACGCTTCTTTCACTGGACCAAAAAGATCTTTACACAGCCAAGTCACCAACTCGTGTATCATGTCACAGTGTAATATAATTAGTCTGTATTGCATGGTTGACAATGAATCAAGACCTAATCTACTTTTTAAAAACATTTAACCATAGAGTCACTAACTAATCACCTCCACCTAGTGTTCTTCTTCCGGTCCTGTTGGTATACAGTGTCTAGTCATTCTTAGCACAGAGCTAATTCTCCAGCAGACCATGATGCTACCAGCCATGGTTGCTGGGAGATTTATGAAGCAACTACACAGCCTTTATTATGAATTGATGCTGCTTCTCCTTCTCCCACTTCTGTTCCCATCAATTTAATATTTCTTGTGGCTGTGTTCTGTCCATCTATCTGTTGTAGCAGTATGGCAGGGCCCTGCAAGTGCTGGAAATCATCCAGAAGAGCTGGATGATGGTGCAGCCAGTACAGCTGTCATTCAGCTCTGGTAGAAGGTTGCTGGGTCAAGACCATCTGTCTTTGATGGAGGGAAGGGAAGGTGTAAAGGGGAAATAAGAAGGAGAAATATAAGAGGACATAGAGAGGAGGGAGACGAAAAAAGACGAAGAAGAAGAAAAAAAGATGCTGAAAATAGTGGATCAGGAAAGTAGAAGAGGTGAAATGGAAATGATGATTGGACAAATAAGGAAAGGGGCGAGAAGAGGAGCAGAGAATAGCAGAAGAAGAAAATATGTAATAAAAAGTATAATACTAAAATAAATTAATGAAACATCATGAATGAAATAACGTTATGAAATAAAATCTACCATATAATAAGTTAAATAATTAAAAACTCTAAATTATAAAGTCTTATTTAACCTTTCTTTTTTGTGGCGGCAATAACGAATACTTTTGTGGACAGCATTTCCTTTTTGGTATTAAAACAAATTTACAATGTCACTGAGAAACAACCCTGTTATTGAACTTCTCAATTCAACTTTATTTACATAGCGCCAAATCACAACATAAGTCATCTCAAGGCACTTTACAGTGGAAGGTTTAAAGCCTTACACAATATAAGTATATACAAAATAATGTAGAAAACCAACAGTCCCACTTGTGCAGGCACTAGGTGAAAAGAGAAAAAAAATACCTTTAACAGAAGAACCAGCAGAACCAGGCTCAGGGTGGGCGGCCATCTGCCCCCAGAGGAGCAGTGGACAGAGGAAAAACAGGAGCAAAAACAACAACAATGAGCAGCAGACGAGTCACTAGGCAGGTTGGTAGGACCAGTAACTACAGCCCCAAGGCTGCAGAAAGATACAGAGAGAGAAAGAGGGGGAGAAAGAGAGGACGAAGCACAATTAGGGGAGAGAGAAGAAACAAAGTTAATAACATGTAATGATGGCATAAGAGTGGACAGAGAGAGAGAAGGAGGAGAGGAGCTCAGTGTAATGTGGGGCAACTATAAGCTTTATCAAAAAGGAAGGTTTTAAGCCTAGTCTTTAAGGTAGAGAGGGTGTCTGCCTCCCGAACCTGGACTGGAAGCTGGTTCCACAGGTGAGCTTGATAGCTAAAGGCTCTGCCTCCTACTCTACATTTGGAAACTCTAGGAACAACAAGTAGACCAGCACTCTGAGAGCAAAGTGCTCTGCTGGGATAATAAGGTTCTATGAGGTCTTTAAGATAAATTGGGGCCTGATCATTTAGTGTTTTTATAAGTGAGGAGCAGGATTTAAAACTCTATTCTAGATTTAACAGGGAGCCAATGTAGAGAAGCTAATGTTGGAGAAATATGATCTATCTTGTTAATTCCTGTCAAAACTCTGGCTGCATCATTCTGGATTAGTCTTTTGAGTGAGCTATTGGGACATCCTATCAGTAATGAATTACGCTAATTTAGTCTAGAATCAACAAATGCATTAACTAGTTTCTCAGCATCACTTTGAGACAGGATGTTTCTAATTTTAGCAATATTCATAAGGTAGAAGACAGATGTTCTAGATCTTTTATGTAGGAGGTAAAGTAGATATGCTGGTCAAAGATAACTCCACGATTCTTTACAGTAGCACTTGAGGCCAGAGCTAGGGTAGCAAAATTATTTTTGGGCCCAAAGAGGATAACCTCTGTCTTGTATGAATTAAGAAGTAGAAAATTACACGACATCCAAGTCTTTATGTATTTTAAACAAGCTTGAAGCCAAACAAATTGGTTTCATAGATAAATATATCTCTGTGTCATCTGCATAGCAATGGCGAGTGTTTCCATATAATATTGCCCAGCAGAGACATAAATAAAGTAAAAAGAAAATGGACCAAGCACAGAACCCTGTGGAACCCTATAACTTACTTCTAGGAAGAGGACTTATCATCAGTCATCAACATAAACAAATTGGGATCTGTCTGATAGATAAGATTTAAAACAGTGTAGTGCTGTTCCTTTAATCTCAATGACATGTTCCAGTCTGTGTAATAAAATATTGTCTATAGTGTTGACAGAACTGCCATAAAATGAATATAGACATAGGCCACATTTATGGATGTACCATCTTAACATCTGCAGTAACTGGACCTGTGCAACTGTTCTGTAGATCCTGCCTCATATATATAGAGCAAAATACAAAACTTGAAAAGAATCACTTGGGAAGGATAAAAAGAGAACGTTTGCCCATGGCCACTAAACACAGAACCATTTCATTTTCTTTCAGGGCAATGTCTTACTTTTACCTATCAATATCATCTGTTCTCACTTTTATTTGAACAAAATCACGTGAAATTTTTCTACAATCACCTTTGCTACTAAATAGATACGTTGAAATCTCTGATGTTCAACTGACTTGGTGTTATACTGTGATGATTAAGTGTTCCCTTCATTTTTTGAGCACATTTATAGACCAAGACTTGCAATTAAAGTAAACTCAGTAACATGAATCATTGAACTGTACTCTTGATACAAACATCAAGCTACTGCTGTGACAAAGCTTGTTACATTGAGCTAGGTGAACCAATCGGAACTGAGAATGTTGACTACTGTGTACTATTCCTGACGATGAAAAAAAATAAATTAGAAGTTAGGTGTTGCATATGTATATGCTGTTCTCAAAATGATACTGGAGTGAAAATGTTTTGTTTGAGAAATACAGTGTTTTCATTTTCTTGTCTCTTCCTCGTATCTCTTTCACATCCCTCTGAGGAAGAGGAGACACACTTAAGGGAACTGAGGAGCAATGTTAGCCAAATACAGAGCAGGTTCAAAGAGATAAAGATAAAGAGAACGCTCAAGAGCAAGTACAGCGGTAAAGAGAAGATCGGGGGGAGGTGAGAAAGGAATAGAATGACAGAGAAGAAGAGAAAGTTGAGAGGAGAAAAAGGGGAAAGCTTTTACAATAGTTATCCTGACTATAGTAAAAATGTCCACAGAGACTTAAAAGAAGCTGTGGCTGCAGAGGCCACTGAGTTCACTTACATCACTCAAGGCTAGTTACACAAGCAGCACACTGCACTGTAACAAGTCATCCTCTACTTCCAATAAGTCCCATTCTGCAGCACCGCAGTTCACATTATACATGTATGAAAATCAACAGGCAGCATGGTATTACATTTTGATATCCATTCATCAGCTATAAATAATGTAGCCTGTGTTTGTTGTTTATTGTCTGGGCAGAACTCTGCGAAAAATACATATTTCTAAAAAAGAAGGGCAGTATACAGCTGAGTGAATATGATGTCGAGGCACACTACAAATATGATCATATTCAACTAGAACATTAGGAAAGAAAAATCATTCTTCAGGTCTGTGACAATTTAGAATACAGTGCACAAGTATTTACTGAGGAACAGCTGAGAGAACAGAATGGGAGATGCTAGGTCAATACGTCATTAGGTGATTAGTTCGTAAGTATGTGTAGTATATGACATATGACATGGAATATCATCATCAATATAATACTATATTTAATAACAAATATAACAGTATAATTTATTATATTGTTTAAAATTTTACTTACAATTTATGATGCGATCTGTGTGATGACAACATTGTTATTTAGTATATTTACCTACACAAAATGTAATGTTTGCCTATGTAGGATGCATAGGAACGTAGGAAAATATTCATATATGTTGACATACTGGAACTGAATGAAGAAAATTAACTACATCTGTACTATCACATGTCAAAATGTCTGCTGTGAGGTCTCGTGCTACCTGGTTTAACTGTATGCAAGGTCAGGTGCACGTTTTTATCTGAGTACATAATGCATAGTGCTCTTGTCAGTCAGTGTGTCTTTGAGCCTGTTTTCACGGATGTGTTTATGTTCAGTTTGTCTTCAATTTAAGCCAAACCCTGCACTGTCAAACAACTGCAATGATCCTTGAACCTTTTACTGTTAGCTGTACTGACTGATTTCTCAACCCTCCCAACACGGCTGACATGTAATAGTACAAAATGTACGCTACAGGTTGGCTTCAGCTGCTGAAATTTCTGCAGCAGCCTTGAGTTTTGACATTTAAAAGGAGGAGAAGGCAGATAGCAAGCTGCTATTGTGTGAATATCCTTCCAATGAAGAAGCCAAACTTTAACTTATTGCCTTTATTATAAATCAGTGGTGAGAGACCGCGGGCAGTCTGACATTTTGATGGAGACGTCCTGTGTGTGATAACATGCAAATTCAAATGATGATGCTGAGGCTACAGCTCAGCTCATATATGTCTTTCTCTCTCTCTGTCTCTCTATCTTCCTCTCGTTCACTCTGTTCCTTCGCTCCACAGCTCTCTCTTCAAGGCAATGATGCATGATGCTATCTATTACACTGCTCCGTGTATTTGCATTCCTGGTCGGTAGCCAGCATTATTCATAACGTCACAACAGATGATGTTCTGCTGCCTGTTGGGGGGGAGGGGGGGGGTTGTCAGCACACATGGAAATAAGCAGTGCTGTCATCAAAAGGGGACGGTGGAGGGAGGGGAGTGGGTCATCTGAATTTTAATGACGTCTGTATTCATGTGGTGTGGGCTAGACAGGAGTGGGTGTGACTGAATAGTAAGGATAGTAGGATAGTACGGAAGGATGTTTGTATGTGAATGTGTCTCACTGTAAATTAAGCTTTTCAAAAAGAACATGTAGGCACATTTAGCAGCCATGTAAAGCCATATATTTACACCGCAGTGAGTAAAGACCATAAACATAGTGAAAAAGATATTAAATGCTGGACTTACATTCATCAAGTAAAAGCTAATTGACTGTAAATGACAAGTTGCAAATAAGCTGATGCTTAACATACCAATGAAATGTACATGAGCAATGTAATTTTGACCACCAAAATATCCAATTTATCAATATAAATTTTTTTTCCGAAAATATATCAGAGCTTGCAGTTCAACATCCCAAATTCAAACTATTTTCAATAGTTGGTTTTAGGCACTGGGTTAAGACTTCATAGAGAAAAATTCAACAGTCTTTTCACACATAACATCTGTATTCAAATTTAAACCACGACACAATCTTCCTCTAACCGAAAAGTGCTTTTCTTGCCTATAACCAGCCTCACACGAGAGTCTGGACTCCTCCATCCACCCCGAACACCTCCTTGCAGATTGCTTTCCATTAATAATTGTGGTGTTATGTTGTTGTGTGTCATTAGGTTTCATCACATAATAATGGTAATAATTATAATACTGACACTACAAAAACATAATCCAGGAAACAGGGTTGATTAGTGAGTACAGTAATAGTAACACTGTGCAGTGTTACTGAGTTATAGTCACTTCACTAAACAAATAACTCTAACAAATGGGGCAATTGGAAATTGTCGTGGTGCGAGAGGCTGTCTTTCAAAAGAACTGTAGACTCATAGCTTAATTTCAGTCAATTTATTATTAAGA
>JAUYWH010000012.1:24784568-24801804 GCA_034779795.1 Ctenopoma multispine | reverse complement strand
TCAATAGCCCACTTAGAAATCCCCTTACTGATAAAAATGCTGATGTGTCAAATACTTATTTCCCCCGCTGTATACTAGGTGACTAACATGCACGTAGATGATGACTATAACTGCCTCAACACTACTTTTAGTTCACTGTTCAACTAGTTTTTTTGAAATGTAAATAAACTCATTTACAGTTTTAATCATATTTTAAATTGAATTGCCGCTTGATCTTCTGACACAGTGTGTTGAAATTTATCTTTGAATAGTTTTGTCCCTAAAACCCTCTTTTATCTGAACATTTTTCAATAACATTTGAATTTAAGATGGACCCTAGATCATTTAGGAAAAAATCTACTACAATAGATTATTCCATCATTATTTACAGTACTTCAGTGCCATGTACCAACACAACAACAAGTTGATTATCTTGTTGATATTGTTGCAACCTTGATGCTGTTGCCTATAGTAAATCAGAGGCGCTAGCTCCATGGAACAATTCACAAATCCATAGCTTAAAGCAGACAATGAGAAAGTACTGGTTGATGTCACCAATGAGTCTTTCTAAGCTTCTGACAACTGACTTTTGTCTATACTTGTCTTGTACGGTCTGTAAGTGTTGCATTTGATACTATAGATCACAACATTTTATTACACAGACTGGAAGATGTCATAGGAGTAGCTATGATAAGTCTTCGATGCACATAAAAGTTAGTTATGGAGTTCCACAAGGTTCTGTGCTTGGACCAATTCATCTCTAAATTCATTTAATTCAGTTCAATTCAAAAACCGTTATTTGTCCCAGAGAGGCACACTGAGCAGTGACTCACTAACACAGAAGCTAACAGCAGGCAGATTTGAACAGCTTTTTTCCCTACATAAATAAAATTTTCCTTTTAAAAACTGCAATTTGTATTTGGGACTTTGGGTTATCTTTGTGTAATATTAAAATTTGTTTGATGATCTGAATGATTAAAGTGTGACAAATATGCACAAAAAAACAAGATAGGGAAAATACTTTTCCACAGCATTGTATATTCATATATACAGTATATACTAACTTGTTGGCATCAAATTACATGTTACTGTCTGTTAAGATGACACGTCAGATCAGATATTTTTTACTGGCTGAGTGACAGTGATAATGATGTTAGACTAGATGGTCTATAGTGGGCCAGTATCTTCCACATTTTGTGACATAAAGAAGTAATCAGAGGTTCACACGCTCAGAGTGAGCTGTTGGAATAATATTATTTGATGCCACCATGTGATATATTATTAACTGTTAGAGTTTATAAGTTGCATTACACTTCAAAATTAAAAATATTTTAATCTTTAAAAAAAATCCATGTCCATGTCATATTCTGACATAGACAATGATTGGACATGAAAGAACAGATTTGTGCTGGTCTCCAGCAACACTTCCATAACCCTGTGATGGCCACATGTTATTTTTAGAGCACTGACGGATGATAATGAGCATGTAAATGTTTGGTTTCCTTCCAGCACAGCAGAGAGAGGGAGCCAGCCTCTTTCCCCAGTACAGATTTCTCTGGTTAAATCATCCCAATTAGCCAACATACCCAGACGGTGTCTCTGGGGAACATGCTCCCTACAGGAGGGCCAGATTAAATGAATCTGACTGTGCAGCAACGCTTGTGTTCCTTAAAAAAAACAAAAAACCTTTTCTTCTCTTCAAAGTCTTTGATTCCTGACTGAATTGATTCCCAAGAGATACATTTTTAATGACTGTGTTATCCACACCTTTGTGACTCCATATAGGGATATGAATTCTGATCTTTGCTGAAATGTTTGGGACATTTTCACATCCTATAGTCCCTGTATGTACTGCTCTGAAGACCTGATTAATAATGAGGATCACCTCACTGAGATACGATCACACACTATTAAAGTCACAGTGTAGAATCAAATCTTCAAATCATCATGACAAAATTTTAATTTCATCTTATTTAAGCGTATGATTTTCCATAATTGAAGCTTTTGTTCCACTTGACAGTAAGACGTTGTCATCAGAGGAACCACAGACTCAATCTGCAGAGAGTTGTTTTTCAAATACTAATGTGGAATTCCTTGTCTAATATTTTTTGTCACTATGCCAGGGTATGGTTAGGGTGGGTGGTGGTGGCGCCTATCACACCAAAATGCATGGTTGACATCAAGACTCCTTTGTGTTGAAATCATAATCTTTTATTAAAACTGTGGTCACATTAACTGTAGTTTCATTTATTGTATCAACCCTCATTTCTGTTACAAAGCCTATGTTTTTGTGTGATTATCAACAGTGTGAGAAAATTGCTGTGCAACAGCCTTTTATCAACAGCCTTTAACATTTTAAGATTCATGGCATGATTGAATCACTCATTGGCCTTGTGCTGTGGGTGGCATGAAAGCATGCAGCGTTGCTCAACCTTCAGTATTAAACATCATTAATTTCACAATAGAGAAATGTCACGTCTAGAAAGTCTTTATAGATTATGTATTCTACTGTTTTTTGAAGGCTAGGAGTACAGTATACACATTAGATGTATCCCCATAGTGAGCTTTTTGGGACTAATGCAGGAGTGGCTTTGTGTATGCCAGTATCAGCTTCTAATGAATTAGATCTAATGAAGAAGGGACTCACCTGAAGATCAGGTCAGGGAGCAGCTATGGTATCAAATTACTACCAGAAAGATACTTACTGACAATCAGGAAAGCATGGTGACAGCTGGAGACAAGCACAGAGGCTCCAAAGGCATAGCTACCTGACTTAGACTATCATGAGTGAGTGCCCCACACTAATACAAATCGAAAAAAAAACTCACAGAGAGAATGACCAGCTCACAGGACATAACCGTGGGAAGGTGTTAAAGAATGAAAGAGGGCCATGTATAAACTTAGAGAAACAGAAGAGAGGCTTTATTCACAATATTTTTTAGGGGGGAGAGAAGACCACTGGAGCAGGTTTTCGAGCATTGTTGCAGAGTGGAACATAAGAACAGATATACAAAAGTTAATCTTTCCATATGGTTATGACCACAGACCAGACCTGCTAATCTGGTTCAGATCCCTTAAAACCATCAATTTGTTGGAACTGAGAGTCCTATGGCAAAAGCACAGAAAACCTACACTAGTAAAGGTTTATTGAAAGGATGGAGGGCGAGGTGCCATGGAAGAGCACGTAGGATGTTTGGGATAACAAGACAAAAGCACTGGAAGATGCTGCACAGTAGCGGCAGAGATGAAGAGGGAGTATCAGTGAAGCTGATTGAACCCCTCATGCCCATGTTGGGACCTGATCAGGAGAAGCTGAAAACACCTTCTCATCCTACAGTGTCACATAATGATACTTCCTACTTGGTGTCTCAGTAACTATGGTAACCGTTGACATCACTAGCTGACACATCAGCTAGCCTTTGACAGTACAATGGAGCAAATTGATGTTAAAAAAAAAATGTTTCCTATAATTTTAGAACTATTGTTTTTATTTCTTAGATTATAATGCACATGTTCTGCCATTGTCTTGTTTTATTCAGTACGTACTTAGCTCAGTATTTCCTTAACCTTTTCTGAAGATATTTCCGGGATGTTGTTGCCAGTCTTCAACATGAAATTCATTATAATATGTGATGTTTAACTGTAAAAACTCTCATTTAGTTACAATACAATGAATCTTTGTGTGGCAAACAAAGGTGAAAGTACAATACATTTTATATTTCTATTAATTTACTTTAAGAGATGTAATCTTGTTGTCAAGAAGAGTTGGCTTTGCATCCGTGTACCCCCTGCAGAGCATGACACCTTTTTCAGATATTCTTTGTAGCTCTTTTTTTAATTCCAGTTCTGGTTGTGTGATATACATTTCTGACTATACAAACCAATGTTTGTATTAGTTTCATATCCATCTTCCTTTCAGTCTTTCATTCTATATGACTCTATATTTCCATAAGATCATACTTTATGTTTTCACACATTTATGCTCACACAGGATTGGGAGATGCTAAATAATTTTACAGCGCTCATTAAAGAATAAAATGTGTTGATTCTTTAAAAGGAATTAGAGGCCAAGGGATGTACAGCAGGAAATTGAAAATCTAGTCACACCATGCTAAGTAACCTTTAAAACGACACTCTCCCCTTGATCAATCTCTTTCTCTAATATTCCCTTTGCAGCTTCATTAACACAATGTATTCGTCATTAAATTTCTCACAAAAGCCCTGGCAGAATACAAAACCAGAGCTAGAATAAAGGCACTCAAGCATGTGCCTGAAATAAACCTATTAACCAGCGCCACTTAGGCCAACATTTTGTTTTAGATACTATTGCAGAAGAGACCTTGTTAAGGCATCACCAAACGAGTGCAGAAACAGAAGGGTGAGTGTGTCGTGGACAGTACAAACACTTCCAAGTGTTGAGGAAGTGTGAACTAGGCTTAGATGAAAATATTTATTGGCCCTTTATTACTTATTTTCTGTTGCTAGGGTAAAGGAAGCCCTGCTAAAAAATTCCACATCATTATACATAAAATGGAAACTTGACTCTCTTTCAATTTTTTTCTTCCATTATTGCATTGCTGCAATGTGCCTATATCTTGGTTGCAGTCGTTTCTTTTAGTCACAACTATCCGTATATAGGGAGGACTAGAGTGGTTATGTGCCCAATCAGATTGCTGATGACATCTACATAAGCACAGAACATATGAAAATGGAGGCGATAAACCGTAAATAGATAGCTGCAAGTACAGTACTGAACACAAAGCTTCAGGGACACTGTGCTTAACAGTATGAAGAGATGCAGAAGTCCATAAGGACAAAAATGGAAATGCAAGAGTGGTGAATTCCGGCCACAAGGAGTAAATACATAAAGGAGTGAAGGGTTGGGGTTATATTTTGTTTAATTTTGCAGAAATAGAAATAACAGGAAATATAGTACATTGACCGTATATCTAAATTTAACAAGCATAATCAATATATCATATATTGCCTATGCAGTACCACAGGAAGACCAGAAGTGTTACTAGTCAGGGATCAGTACCTCTGGGTATAGCCACATAGGGATGTATGTCAGATTGTTAAAATGTCGCAGGAGACGTCTTGTGAGTGGACTACACTTTATTCTACAAGCACTTGGTAAAAAAAGTTTTTCACTTTCAGTCACTTTCACTTTCACAGTGAAATCATTGTGTTGCCTCAACTGAGGGTAAAGGAGGCAGCATCATAATTTATCTATCAAGTAAGTAGTGTGCCTGCATACACAAACGTGTTCACTCATGTTTGTCGCTGCATATTGTCTGCATGTACAGGGACTGCAGAAGATTCACATTGACCTCGTGGAACTTGGCAGATGACAGCATTGAGCTTTGTGTTTACTTGTGTTTAATTACTAATTTACTACTACAACTCGGATGAATGAGATATTGTGTTAAGGATCATGCAGTGCAAGTCAATTTAACTGATTTTAATTCCGATAGACTTGTTTAGGCTTACAGGGCACCATTGGGTGATTCTTTCAGCAGTTGATAGTATAATAAAGTGATTGAACATAATTTACTAACTCAAAGAGTGGATTTAGCACTAAGGTACTCTTTAATTACTTAATCTATTTGGAAATTACTTTTTGTATAATTCAACACAGAGGGATGTTGGGCGGCATGTGCAGGCTTGACAATTTTAATGAGACAGTTTTTAAGCAGATTTGACACAAGAAAGCCTGTATATGTGCTACTGTATGTCATTTTCTATTTTAAATTAATGGTATCAGTCTCCCAAAAGTCCAAACCCTGGTGTGAAATAACCCTGTCAACTGACCTGTTTTAAACAGAATATAAAGCCAACCATACAGATTTAATGAGGACAGAACTGGCAAAGTTTCACACTTAACTAATGGTCAGATGTATGTGGGTAACTGATATTTTCATGCCTGCTAGTGTGAAATCAGATCTTTGTTTGTCCAATGTTCACAGAGTAACAGATCCCAGCCTGGAGTACATAGCCCTGTGTATCTCATGTACCACACGTTGATAACAACACACCTGGTATCTTCTACATTGTAGCTATGGATCCAATTAAAACAGCAATGCAGTTAGATAGAAAGAAATATTAAAATGCGATAATATCAGCAATGTCTGCCTGTGCGGCTGCTGTTTTTTTTTTCACTGTTGACCTCAGTAACACCTCTCTACAGCAAGGTACATATCCTGGCTCTAAGACACAGGAAATTAAACTTGTTTTCATTCGCCTGATAGTTCCTGCCAGGAGATTAGATCACCATGGTGAACTCACCTCGCTCACTGATGTAAACCCCTCTGGTGTCACATTGTCCCTCAGAGGCCACCATAGGGGCCTCCCAGCCACATGTCTTTCCTGCCAATAATCACCCCATTAAAATGAATGATTTTGCCCAGACCGTGTACCGTACATAATCATCAATTAGCCACTGGCATCGAGATGGCACCTCTGCTAACCTCTAAGAGTCTACTGGAGCCTCATTATGGGAAGTGTGACTCACCCCTGATCACAGCCAGTCTCCGGGCAATAATAGGAATTGAAACATCAGCTTCATGTTCATGAGATTCACACTGAGCAATGAAACTGTGTGCATCTTCTGCAAGATCATCTAAATGAGACTAGGCTTTGTTAGATTTGGTTTGTTTTTTAATGATACAATACAAAAAATAAGGTGGAAGAGGTGGAAGGAGGCTGATGTTAACAGACAGAGGCATGGCATCAGCTTTAATACCTTTCTAATTTTGTATCTGCACTAGAAGAGGTTCAGACACATTTTTCATTACATGAATATTTGACAGAACACATCAGAATGTATCACATTTCCTTCATGTAAATGAGAAATGAAGCATATTCACTTCTTAAGCTCAGTTTTCTTTGGACTGAAAGAAGTAACTGCATTGATGTGGGTTTGGTCAAAGTCGGTGTAGGCGCCAAGCATACCCATCTGGTTGTACTACCCTACCCTCTCACATTGTGCATTCAACTCTCTTGTTGCCTGTAGCCTGAAATGCATAAAAAGAGCTTGGATACCAGCATTCAGAAAAGCAAAGTGCTTTTCAGTTCAACTTAAAAAAAGTACTTTAGCATTATACTCCTACAAAATCTGTCACAGTTGTCACTGATACATGATATGAAGTTTTTAAAAAATAGATCAAGGTAGGTGGTGCCTACATTATCCAGAATGCAACTCGGCGGTGGCAGTTTCATCCGAGTTTCAGGCAGAGATAAGGAGTAAGCTAACCTCTTTCTCACCCCATGCACCAGATTGATTTTTTTAAATCATTTTCAGGAATCCTCTGTCTACAAAAACAAACTATAAAATAAAACAGACACAAATTAAATGTTTAGTAACCTGCAACAACTTGTTCCTCTTTTCTGTGTGTGTATGTGACATTAGGCACAAATCTAGACTGACCTGAACTGAACCTCACTCATCTATGAAGGCCGCAGACTGTACAAGATTTGGATTTTACTGTGGCTTTAGGCTACAAAGAAACATAAAAAGCTTCTAAGAAATTTAAGCCTGTTTCTCGTTCCATAACTAATCAACTAACTAAACCTAGGGTGGAAAAATCACTATGGGAGGAGATGAAAGAAGCTGCTGAACTGAATCTGCATCAGGTGCACTCCGGCTGTTTGGTAATAGCTGTTTGTAACATCTAATCAACACACAATAATTAGGGTTTTAGTATGAATTGGTGGGGCTGAAAATTCAATTAATAAATATGCCGGGGTGTGGTATCTAAAATTGTCTTATTGTATTATTGTATACAATTGTACGCATGTCAAACAGTTAGAATCATACACAATAGAATAAAACAATGAGTAAAATATAAATAATAATGATCAGTACATTCATTGACAGTAGTGACAGGAGTTGGGGTATTACAGTGGTGTGAAAAAGTGTTTGCCCCCTTCCGGATTTTTTATGTTTTTGCATATTTGTCACACATACATGATTCAGATCATCAAACAAACTTAAATATTAGAAAAGATAACCCATGTTAAGCATAAAATGGAGTTTTTAGGTGATGTTTTTATTTATTAAGGAAAAAAAACTATTCAAATCTAACTCTATCTACATCGCCCAATGTGACATAGTATTTAAAACATGAAGTAACTGTGGTTAATCACGCCTGAGTTCAATTTTACTAGCCGCACCCAGGACTGATCACTGCCAGACCTGTTTAGAGCCATTATCCACAAATGAAGAAAACATGAAACAGTGGTGAATCTTTGACCAAAAATAACATAAAGACTTGTCTCACTTTTGCCAAAAAACATTGTGATAATCCCCAAGACTTTTGGAAACATGTTCTGTGGGCTGACAAAAAAAAGTTGAACTTTTTGAAATGTGTGCATCCAGTTACATCTGGTGTAAATCTAACATTTCATAAAATGAACATCATACCAACAGTCAAACATGGTGGTGGTAGTGTGATGGTCTGGGGCTGCTTTGCGGCATCAGGACCTGGACAACGTTGTGACTGATGGAACTGAAGGAGAATTTCCAGCCATCCTCAAGATGTAGAAGATGCAGTACACTTTGACTCTTCAGCAGGACAATGATACAAAACACACCAGCTAGCCCACCTCTGAATGGCTTAAAATTACAATATGAAGGTTTTGGAGTGGCCTAGTCAAAGCCCGGACTTGAATCTAATTGAGATGTCGTGGCATAAATTTAAAAAGGCTGTTCATCCTCAGAAACCCTCAAACAATTCTGCACAGAAAAGTGGGCCAAAATTCCTCTACAGCTATGTGAAAGCCTCAGTGACAGTTATGCAAATGTTTGATTGAAGATTGTAACTGGATTTGGGGGGGCAATTACTTTTTCACATAGGGCCAGGCAGGTTTGGATAGTTTTTCTTCCTTAATAAATAAAATCATGACTTGCATTTTGTGTTAACTTGGGTTATCTTTAACCCAAGCTCATAAAGCTCATATTTAAACTTCTTTGATGATTTGAATTATTTAAGTGACAAATATGCAAAAACATCAGGAAGGGGGCAAACAATTTTTCACACCACTGTATAGCTATAGTAGCACTGTATTGAAGCTTACTGCTTGTTTAAATTAGACCTCAATTTTCATAATTATTTTGTGTTTTTGAGGAAAATTTGCTGAACTGAATGTCAAGACACTGCGCCAGTTTGCTCCAGCTGATCTGACCCTAAATACACATAGTACTTACACATAGAACACATAGGAGTGCATCTTTGCACACGTCTCGATCCATCATATTACTGCATTATTGACAGCTGAAGTAGGGTGAGAGCATAGACATGTGGCTGAACAGAGCGTACACATATTAATTAATTAAGTAAACATTTGATCTTAATTACGCTTTATGAATTTCTGTTATCATTATTTAGCAGTGTTATGTAACACACCTGAGATTCTGCAATTTTTTATTGGTTAGGTGAGTCAAGCTCAAAAATTTAAAAGCTAATATATCTGTACTGCAAATAATGCTGTTCAAGAAGTTTGAGACACAGAAAAATTCCACTGCATTAGGATTAGTTTCATCACATTACTTCCAAAAAAAAAAAAAAACATCATTCTACTGTATCTTTAACTAAGAGATGGATATGGAAAATAAGCCAGATCAAAAAGTCCTCCGTGTACTGGCATTAATCCATTCTGGTTTCCTTCCAACCTTAATGGACGTTGTTTCAAACAAGATTGGAAATACCAGCATGAGCAGAACACTTAAAATGGCTGTGCCAGAGAAAAGAGTTACAGCAGACAAGTCACTAGTTGTTTAATTTGTGGCCTGGAGCAGGGTAGAAAATCATGATGTTGCCAAATTACTGCGAAACCAATATTAATGCCAGGTGAATAACAAGTAAGTGTAGATTTTGATGAGCACGCAGTGACAAGCACGCATAAGGGCAATCTTCTCTGCAGCATGGGCAGATAGGGCAGGAAGGAGAGTCGCTGCAATAGTACACAAAATTCAGTTTGTTCAAGGTCAGGACATAGAGATGCAGGAACTAGGATAAGTTCATGGCAACATTGCAGTCATTGTCAAGGTCTGGAGAAGTAGAAGTTAGAGATGGGGAATAGTAGGGTTAAGAGGAGAGGAGCATTTTATCTCAACACTGTGCGTGTGGTGTTGGGAGATCATGAGTATGTATATAACAGAATGTGAGGAGTGAAGAATGCAACGGTGTCTTTTTACCAGCGTTAGATATTTTTCAATCATAATGGCAGCTGTGGCTACAAGGCTACTGCCATGCTGGTATTCTAAGTGATGGATGCTGGTAGAACAGTTACTCTTTCTGTCTTATCTACAACAAGATGTTATGTAGTAAAAATATAGCAGAATCAGGTCATGGACTTTATCATGTATTGTTTGCTCTTTGATAGTCTTACAGTTTGAAATGCCTCAGATGACTTTTAGGGATTTATATATAAATTAAATCTGATGGAAATTTGCCCTTGCCATCATATTTAGCCACAGCTGCTTTTACATAACTGTATTCAGGAGAGATGCTTTTGTATTAGTATCATTTTAGACTTCATTCTAATGGTCTGTTCTGCTCATTGTGAATTCCTGAATTTTCTCAGTGGTTGAGAGGGCTACTGCATTATGAGCTTGTCTTTTTCTTCCACATGTGCCATTCCTTCAGTTCGGGAGTTTGCTCTCCAGCTCAGACACATGCCTCGTTTCGTGTGTTTAGCAAAAAAAAAAGTGCTGGAGCTAACCTACCCAAGGCTTCAGACTTCACACGTTTTTGTTCAAAGACAAAGACGTCTGGAGGCCTGCCCTCAAGTTTCGTTATAGCCAACAAAATCAACATTTCACCCACCCGTCCTCCTAGGAATGGTGCCCAATAACTCTTAATTGATAAAAGCAGAACTCCTGACTCTACTCCTGACTTTACCTGAAAATATCAGTATCTCAGAAATATAAGATTAAAGAGTTCCATAAAATGATTCATATTTCCAATTGAGCTCTGTTGAGTGGAGAAAGAAGAATTATTCACTATTACTATACCCGCTCTAATTAAGAGTTATCTCACTAGATGAATCATTCCATGTATGAGTTATACAAAATCTTTTTCTTTTAATATCCATTTTAGAATCATAACCTCATTAGAGAATTACCATTAAAAATATGACTGAAAATGTCAGAATTATGTACTGAGCAGTGTTGCCAGACGTACGATAATTATTGTATTTGTATGATAATTTTACCCTCTGTATGGTTGTACAATCATAATTCCAAAAATCATGGCAACGTTATTTTATTAGCACCACAAGGTACAGATCTTTTTTTTTTCTTCCTGCACAGACACACTTAGTTTGTTTATTCGCAATCGCGTCCCTTAACAGCCAATCACCGCACAATGCAACACGTGGTGACGCACAACAATGATGAGTGGTATGACCGCAGAGGGATACAGGTAGAGGCACTGCTCTGCCCATAGGTGGTTTTTAGAACCGTTCTGTACATAAAAATTGCATTATAGACTATTCTATGCTGGTACGATGCTTCAACATTTAACATCTGGCTACACTGGAACTGAGATACCTTGAAAACACAACTCCTTGAGCAGTGTTTGGAAGCTGCATTACACTGGTATTTATTCTCATTTGGCTAAACCAAATATACACTTTTCCCAGGTTTTGCAGGGTGGCTGGAACCTTTTCTGTAGCAGGTAGTAGTTGTGTTGTCAGGGAGGACAGTGACTCTGAGACTCTGAAGCTGCTCTCATTCACATCAGCTAACAGTAGACTGACAGGTATTGAATATGCTAGTCATAGCCAATAAGAAGCAATAAAAGACAACAAACAGAGGCAGTGGGGGAGATAAAATTACCAACAGCCACCTGATATCTCAATGTATGACATCCAGCGGGACAGAGCCTGGAGGAACCTGCTGTGCCTGATCGTCACTACACTTGATGGTAAAAAGGAAAGAAAGGAGGAGGAAAATACCCATGGGGGGAAAAAAACAGAAACAGTGCAATAAACTGTGAATGTTAGCTCCCCGCGCTACACTACCTTAAGAGAAAGATACTGCTGTTATTGAAAGAAATGAACTCTGGGTAGAAAAAAAGTGGAAAGAAATGGAAGATGGAAGAAAGAGGAAGTCAATAGTCTCCTTTATGGCATAAAGGGGTAATTTTAGACAGAGGGGGGAAAACACTCACTTTACTTCTCCTAAGAACACCTTCATATAAATTATTCAAATAGGCTGTGGGTGGAGGGAGTCATTTGCATATAGATAAAAGTCAGTTTAATATTGTAAATTACCTTTTTTATATGGCAATCTGGAAGATTTGGTTTTAATCTCTCAATAAATGTCTCGCTGTGTGTTTTCTCTGCCTACATGGAGAGTGTGAGCGGGTGAGGAGGGGTAGATGGGTGGAGGTATGGAGATATCACACAGCAAAAGGTTCCCCATTCAGTTTGCTGCCCTGCCTTTAATTAATAGATTATGTACACATGCACACTCCTCAGTCTCTCTCAGAGCTTCCCATTACCACTGTGACCTCTCTTTCTGCTGCCTGGCAACCTCTAACACACACACACACACACACACACACACACACACACACACACACACACACACACACACACACTCTAACTCACACACATATACAGCTCCAGGAAAATATTAAGAGACCACTGCAAATCAAGACCTTGTCATGGCCACCCCAATCTCCAGACCTAAACCTCATTGAAAACCTCTGGAATGTGATCAAGAGGAAGATGGACGGTCACAAGATATTAAACAAAAGTGAACTGCTTGAATTCTTGCACTACTACTCCCACACATAAACTATAACATATTTCCACCCCCGATAAATTCCACTAAGTTAAAACATTAGTAATGTGTTGTGTAAAAATGAATATGAACTTGTTTAGTTTAGTTTTTTTGCATTATTTGAGGTCTGAAAACACTTTTCTTGTATTTTGACTATTTTTTATTTTCTCCAAATAAATGCTCTAAATGACCATAGTTGTATTTGGAATTTGGGAGTTATGTTATCAGTAGTTAATTTTATTCAAACATATACCTTTAAATGGAAAAATCAGAGAAACTGATCATTTTGCAGTGGTCTCTTCATTTTTTCCGGGGCTGTGTATATCAGGCACAAGCATTTGATGGTTGATAAATGAATAAATGTGTGGATGAACAGGGGTTGGGAAAGTAAATGTGGTGGACAAGTACAATCAATGAGCCTTGGTGACAAAGAGGGACTGTTTAATTTAAACTTAAATAAAAGTTTATGTTTCAAGACTCACATCAGGATTGACAGGTAAAAGGGCAACGTGATCTGGAACTACCTGCAGTTTATCCCAAATGATAAATCCAGTGTGATGTTAATTTCCACACCACTAATTCCATTAGCACAACAGTCATGCCATGCTCACCACTCCACTACTCTTAAGGTCTCTTTTTAACAGACCTACAATTTTCATACTGTAATTAGTTTCAGATTCTACTTTGCAATATATTTATTTTCTGCTAATCTGCTATTAGTGGAAGTCGACGCTTCCTGCAAAGGTTCTACTCAAAAGCCTGTCGGGAAAACCTTTCAGCAGCTCAAACCATCTCTTTCCCAGAGGGCTTTTAATGAAACATATGTGCAGGAAGTGAATTGATCATTCATTAAATTAGCAAAGTAGACTGGAATAAACTTACCTACTAATTTAAACCTTAGTTGTTTTAGCAAAGACAAAACTTTTTGATGGTAAATATTACTGAAATATTATAGTCAAAATGTAAATCCTAGCAAGTCAACAGGTACAAATAGAAGAAGTGCTAAGTTTGCATTAAGCACTAACAACATCAACAGCAAACTGAACAGACTAAAGCACAATTTTCTCTCCACCCTTGCTGGACACATTATTCAATGGTGAAGTCTGAGAACTGCTTTAAAAGTAGAAAGCTCATCACAAAACATATGTACATTTGAAAAATCAAGGTCTCCTGTTTTAAAGCTTAAATAGGATCTATACTGATATGTTGTACAGTATATGTCAGAGCAATAGGCTTTTGAAATGTGCTATCAGTATTTGAAAATACAGTTTTGTGCACCAAAGCATGTCTGCTGTGACACGTGGTTTGATTGTGTAGGACAGTGTTCACAAACACACCAAAAAAAAAAAAAAAATTGCACATCTGTTGGTTCCACTAGCGATTCAACAAGCGGTATTAGTTGAAAAACCATAGATTAAACAGACAAAAACTAGGCCAACATGCGCTCACCTGTGGCCCAACATTGGATGAAGGCCCTTAAAATACATCAAGGAAAAAGGCGCTGCTTAGAGGCAGTTGAAGAGTACGGCGACCAAGGACAGCACCTTTACTTCTTAGGAGGTCTATTCAATAACTCTGTTCAGGTGCTGTATAATATTTTATTTAATAAAAGGGAGCGGATTGGTGGAAATATACTTCACCGTAAAGACAAATATACACACAAATGTGTGTAGGGAGAGGAGAACCCTGTTTTTACTGGCCCCTTTTCTGGACTTACAGTAAGCTCACAAATGTTCCAACATGGTTTGTGACTATTTTGGAATTTATCGGGGGTGGAAATAGTTTATGTATGGGAGTAGTATTGCAGATTTCTAAGCATTGTCTTCTGGAAAGCTTTCATAGTGGTGATTTTTCACCACAGCACAGCTGACCAATCATGACAAGTAGTTGATGTGATTGTCAAATTGTCTTTTTTGGACAAATGAACTCATAGAGAGGATGGATTTGACTATTTTCTTGAAATTCAGTAAAAATGTGTGTTTGGATGTGGGTTAAGAAGAGATCCTAAGAAAGCAATGTGTCTGGAAGCTGGAGAATGATTCTTCATCTCTCCACATGACACCTGACTGCTGTCTTTCTTTATCAGAAATATTCAGTGTAGAGCAGCTTGAATCAGACATGGAAGGAGAGATGAATCAGATTTCACTTTATCCATGTCCTGTGGTAGTGGGGGGAGGTGAGAAATGTCCTGATGATAATGTACTCTGCACGATAATGGTTGTACACCTTGATGATCAATGTAAGTCATAAAAGGAACACTGACATAAAGAACTGATAAATCTCCCGGGCCCTCAGTGAAGCAAGACACATAAAAGCAGGCGGCTGTGGGTTTTCATGGCTAATGCCAGATTCCTCTCCTCACCTCAGGGGCAAAAAATGCAAATAAAATACAGATTATAAAAAAGGATAATGTGTGGGCTTTGGATGATGAGGAATGAAAATATCAGCGGGCCTCTTTTTGATTTGTATGTCCAGCGGCGACACTTGAGATGAACGAACCATGTCTTAAATTACCATGTAATAAAATTTTTACCTCAGAAGGTGGGGTGTCTCACGCAAAAAAAAAAAATAGCACTGGCAGCTTAATGGTGCCAGACTGTGGGAAAAAGACCATTATATTTTCCCATCTGTGACAAATCCTATTAGTAATGTGTCATATAAAGATGGAAGTGTGCTGATGTTATGTCTAGTGGACATCTTATTCTGTTGATTTGATAATGTAGATCAATGGGAACATAAAAGAGTGCAATCAGCATTACGTTTGGCTCGTTCGTTTGCTGTGAGTGCGGTGGGCTGACTTAATCACTGAGCTGGCCTCTGTGCTGGCAGATATTCTATTTGTCATGCTGATAGAAACACAACCCTCTGTAATAAATTCAAACTCTCTTTCGTGTTATGCTTATTGTTATGTTGATTTGATAAATAATGTGATAAATGATATATTTATCACATAAACACAGTAATATATGTGATTTCTATTTGTATCAAGGTGATGTTTAGGGCACCGAGTCATTTCCAGTCATTAGAACCCAGAGCAGCTTTGGTTATTGTGAGCTGCCCATAGCACTGCTCATGTCAGCCGTGGGACCAGGATCAATTAACTAATCGTATAACTGGTTCTGAAATGGCAAAACTTTTGTCATGATGATCCACAGGACAGCTTTTGTGTGCCCACACAGAGCAGGACGTCTAGAAATTACATATTACCATACACATTTCATTTTTGCTCCCTTCAGATCAGTGTTACCACATTTGAGTGACACCAGACAGCGAAATCAATACACTGTTCAATATGTAATGTGTATGTCTTAATATTTTTACTCTTCATTGCTGTACGATGTGTTATAAAGATATTGCTATAATAGCAGTGAAAAAATACTTTACCATAATGGCCATTATTGCATTTTTCTTATGGTTATGGGAAGGAATGTGACCGTCGGAGTTTTCACATTATGTTCTGCAGTTGTAGATGACAAATGTTTTGAAGATGTTTAACATTCTAATTAATAATACAAAATAAAGAAACGTGACTTAAGAACTGTTTCAGTTTGTCAATTCTGCTATGAATGAGTATATATCCATCAGTGCACCAGAAAAAAGTGAAAAAACATTTTAACAAAGAATAATCCCTTCTTGGCCATATGTGTGGCTTTTTTTCTTATTTATCTTTGTGTAATATTAAAATTTGTTGTGTGATCTTAGTCATTTAAGTGTGACAAATATCCAAAACAAGAACATTTCACAGCGCTGTATAAATATATAATATATATAAACAGATCTTTTAATCTAGACAAAGTGTCTCCTCTTCCCCTCCTTCAGCCCACATGTTCTGACAGCCACTGGTGAAATTGGTGCCCGGCTGGCGCCAGTGCTACAGGAATGGGGAAGAAGGGCAGCCAGGCCAACCAGGCAAGCCATGCATTAAAAGACACGGCCCTGTCTGTGCTCAAACACAGACAGAAAGCCAGAAAAACAGAACAAAAAACCAAATCAATACCGTCATTACCAGCCCTCTGTAAGACTGAATTAGATGTGATACAACCTCCAGGTTAAAGTGGGCTTTTGACATATCTGAACATTAAAAGCACCTTGTGATGGAGACAGTTTTATATGTCTGTGTGTAGTGGCAACAGTGAAACTATATGTATGTGCATGTAAAAGTGGTTATCTGCTCTCGCAATCGGTTTCAGAAGGGAATCAGTACAATTTGTATACAAATGCAAATAATTTACAGGAAGCCTACAGAGAGCACCAGGAAGTTACCGGTTTCTGCAGCCTGTTGCACCAGCTGAATGCAGCTTCAATGTAAATTTAAGTGTAAAACATACATACTGTATTTTATTACACAGTAAAAATTGAACTATAAATACGGTGACTTGCGAAAGTATCCGGCCCCCTTGAACTTTTACACATTTTGTCACATTACAGCCACAAACATGAATCAATTCTATTGGAATTCCACGTGAA
>JAUYWH010000012.1:24728859-24784491 GCA_034779795.1 Ctenopoma multispine | reverse complement strand
TATGAGCATAATATATGTAAATAAATGTGAAAGTATAATAACAAAAATGATATGTATATACAACAATTTTTCTAACATATATACACCAACTTGAACAGTTGTTAAACACAAACATTAAGTCCTGATATTATTGTGACACTTTTTTATTTTAAATAAGATAAAACTTGCAAAGCCCAAAGTGAGAACCTCAAAAAAAAGTGAAAGTTTCAGTTAAAAAGGAAAAAAACAAGTTTGGTTTTGGTTCTTAGTGGTAACTAACTAAATCTGATGGATTAATGTGTTGGATAGAACACAAACATGGGCACCTTCATCACCATTAAATATTTTCCATCAGACTAAGACCATTGTCCAGCACTACATTGAAAACAACAGGTGCTTCTAATGCTATGGCTAATTAGTGTGTATAGAGAAGTATTTGGTGAACAGCTCATCATCACTATGCATCACTCATTAAAGGTAAGACATATATTAGGATTTCTATGCTCCAGCAGTTCTGGTGTATAAAAAACAATGAAATATTACACTGAATTTTTTTTTTCTTTTATTCAAATGATTAAAAAACAAAACAATTAGCAAACCCCCTCAAAGCTACAATCTTTCCTGAGGCTAGTTAAGGGCAACTGAACTATCGCACTCAATCAGGTGTAACTGGTTGACAGAAGTGGTACTTAACCTATTAAATCACTCTCACACCTAATGCAGAAAACGATGGCACCACATGGGAGAGAACAGTTTAAAGAGCTGAGACACAAAATGATTTCATTGCACCAAAGGGAACGGGGGTATAAAGAACTAGCAAATTCCCATTGTTAAGTCAGAACACAGGAACAAAAGTGAAACAAGAATTGTTTTGGGAGGAAGTGATTTTTACTGAGAAAAAAGTGAACGAATCACATACAGTAATCAGTAACAACAAATCGTCTAAGTTGAGCAAAGTGTGATTTAAGATTGAGCCTGATCATACCATCGAGTGTTGTGGTGGTGCTATGAACTGATAAGAATCAACAATGACACTAAAGTTAACCTGTTGTAAATCCAGCTTATCCAACTGGTGCCAGTGTCAAACCTCCAGTGAATGCAGCATAGGATAACACTTTTTTTTAGGTAAAGACACCATGGCATTTCCAGACTTTTTTACTTTGACTTGCTCACCACAACTAGCCTGCAGATACTCCACCAAATAAATATTTATTGACAATATGCCATTCTCCATTCTCGTTTCATTGTTTGAACTCCGGGTTTGTTAACACAAGAGTCCAGCATTTAGTGACATCAGAAGCTTTTTCCACTATCATTCTGTATGCTTCATGGGTTGTGTTCAATAATGATATTAAAGATCATGAATGTGTTTTATCAGTTTAGAAATTGTTGTTGCTATTGGTGACTTCAGTAAATTAACAATAAATAGAAAGTGCAAACATGTGCTGTACGCATTTCTATTTCTGTTCTTCTACCCTTGGGTATTGTTGGTCTATAATTATTGAATAATATTTAAAAAACCACCAGGTATTCTAGACCTTTGTAATAGTCACAATATAAATGTTCCTGGAAATGTTTCTGAATAAAAGCTTTTGTTTTGTAAATCCCTTGGGATCTAAGAGTGCTCTGAGAATTTTATGTAGTATTCTGAATATTATCATATTGACTTTAGGCATAAATACTTAAGTGTTACACCTCCTGAAAGCTTAATGGTCATCCTTTTAACCATGTCAGTCATTTTACGCTAGATTTTATGAAATGGAAATTATTGAGGATTGTTTTATGGCAGTAACCAGACAACAGTGATAGCATCTTACCCGTAAACTTTAAACAAAACAAGGAAGCAACTCTTCTTTCTGTTGAACCCTTCAGTAATTAATCATTTTTATATCCAGAAGTGATTAGAC
Organism: Ctenopoma multispine; assembly: GCA_034779795.1. Lineage (NCBI taxonomy): Eukaryota > Metazoa > Chordata > Actinopteri > Anabantiformes > Anabantidae > Ctenopoma > Ctenopoma multispine. The sequence continues at coordinate 24,782,605 of JAUYWH010000012.1, read as the reverse complement.
ATATTACAGGGAACTTCAGCATGTATAGAGTGTTTGACTCTCAATGACACCATGGAAATGCATATTTACCTCATAGTTTTGGTAATTATAAACAAATAAAGAAAGACATGGGTGGAATTCAGTAAACAAAAATAAGTTTTTATCCCAAAAGCGTTAAGATATGCAGGGTTTCTGTCCAGTGAAACACCTAAGGACTTTTAATTTGAAACTAATAGAAGAAGTGTTTGTATTTACAACCTGCTGGCTGCTATTGCTTGCAATATGAAGCCCTTCATGCGTGCCGATGCATCAGCTTGAATTGGCTTTTTTTTTTCTAACTTCTTCGTCTCCATTTCCTCTTTATCCATCGTTTGTCTGCTGGGTAAGCTAACTACGTCTGGCAAACCAATCTACCTGTTTATACGTGAGCCTGCTGGGCTTTGGGGCTGGGCAATAATCAGTGTGGGCTGACGGGTTATCTTCCTTCCTCTAAATCTTTAAATGACGGCTCTCCCTTTTTCTAATTAAATAACTATTTTTTAATCAATTGATACATTGATCAAAGTAAAATAATGATTTAGGGTTCTATCCTTTCATATACTGTACATGATAAATAAACACATCAGTTATCAGCTACCTTCAACTCCTAGTTCTGCCCTGAGGAGCTTTTTGCCTGCTGTATGACTGGGGAACACAGATAATACAAACCTTGGAAATGAAATCTCTACATGTTAATGCAGAAGTTTCAAAAGAGGAAAAAAATTCCCTGCATTTTTTCAGTGTTGCTTTTCATATTTCAGGACGTCAGACAGACAGGCAGGCAGACAGGAAACTGGCTGATGTGATTTCTTCTCTGAGGGAAGCAGCAGACGTTCTCCTTTTATGAGAGCAGAAATAAAGAGATGAAATAAAAGCAGCATCATCTCAACATACTGTAGCATCAAACCCATGAGGCCAAATAACATTTATTAACATAACCAATAACATTTGGTGGAATGTGAGAGAATTCTGCATGTACTCTCTGAGAAATGCCTTGAGGGGGTACAGATCCACTGTACACTCTGAAGAACACAGATGAGATGACACAGTGTTCATGTGTTTATTATGCACTCCCCGGATCCAGTGCACCAGACTTGATGTTTCCTACTGATGCAGGAGGAAAATTTGTCTGAATGCATACTTTAATTTCACACTAGCTGGACTCTTGAAAATTAAAATTTAGCCTTGAAGCAGACGTCCACTGACAGTTGTAGTCTGTCTGTTGCAGTGAAATGGTACCTTGTATTGAGGCATAGATTTATATTGGGCATGCTTGACTTTAACAACATGTTGGTTGAGTGTATCATGTTGACCTTGTGTTCCCTGCATGGATTTGGACATGTCATCAGCATGTACACACAACGCAATGCAGCATTTGACTGGTGGGGGAGTATAATAATGTCAGTAGTAAAAGAGATACATATATGAGCCATTCTCACAGCATGCTCAATTTCAGGGCCTGGCGTGTCATGCATGATGTCACCTACTCTGCTGTGTTCTCAGCATCACCATTATTGTAATCTGTTGTCTTCTTCCTCCCCTTGGGATGGCAATTCACAAAGAAGAAATTTGGTTTCCAGTCAGGGATGATTAGGCCTTAGCCTGCCCTCCATCCATGTTGGTATTCAGTATGTCTATGGCTTAAGAAGAGAAAAAAGCTGATTGACAGCTGTGAGTTGCAACTACAAGTTTCTGACCGCACCTTTCCGCATTAAGGTATTTTTGATTTTAAAAAAAAGTTACGTTACAGTGAAAGTACTAATAAGGCAATGCAAATGCAGGTTTCAGATTTAAAATAAACTACACACAGACTGCACACAGCTATATTGTACATTGCTATGCTCCTTAAGAATACCACATTCATGGTACATAAAAATAATGTGATAAATGGTTTGTGTTGTCATGAAAAAATGAACATTGTACTTGTAGTGCATTGGAAGGTTACTGAGGGCAAAAACAGCCCCCGTCACTCTACAGATATTTGACAAGCTGATATTAAGCAAACAAAACCATCTTCTGTCTACTTATATGCTTTTAGTACATCTTCCTTGTTATCAATGATTTTCTTAAAGTATTTCTAACTTTAAATAATATAACTATATGACATATGACGTAAAATAACCCTCAAAGTCAACCAAGCTTTATCTGCACCCGGGAAAACATCTAAAAATCAACTTTTCTCCACATTTGAGCAACATTATTGATCCATCACCAGAGACAAAAAACATAATTTGTGTGACTTTGGGAAGAAAATGCATCAAAGAACATCTTTCCTATATGTTCTACATTTTCATATCTATTACAAACTGAGATGAAACCAGATTCTGCAGCCTACTACATGAATGAGACTCTCTTTTTCCAGAACATCATTAAGTCACTAAAGTTTAGTTTGTAGCTTCCAGTTGCATGTAGAATGATTTCCTGTGCATATATTAAACACCTGTAGACATCAGTTCAGGTTCAGTAAAAGGATCCATATAAACATTTTCAAAGTGAGAGTTTCTGTGAACATTTTTGCAGGTGCCACAACAGCGGTAACTTTATAAATGATTCATAATTATTAATAACCCCTGACACAGAGTCCGGATTGGTCAGAATGTAACGGAAAATCATTTTGTGAACTTTTCCATGCGCCTTCCTCATGTGCTGGATCATGGATGTCTACATATTTAAATCATAACCGCTGCAAAACTACAGAACCAGATGAGAGAAGTAGTGACGATGGCCAGGACGTTTCAATCCAGAAAGTTATTAGGTAAGAGACAGGGTGCAGCCTGGACAAGTCGCCATTCTCTTCTGTCTTGATATAAAGACTGTTAGGAAACCAGAGTACCCAGCTGACTTGCAGATTTGAACCCAGGTCCTTCTAGCTGTGAGGGGACAGCGTTGCCCCAATTATTTATCTCCAAACAAAACATACAAGTGTAAACACATTTATTATTCAAATAAAAAGCTAGTCATAGCCAAATGTTTTATTAACAAGGATGTCAAAACCCATGAGAGAGGAAGGCACGAGAGAGAAGCCTTTCTCCCATCATCTGTGAATAGAGAGCAAGACCACAGTGTCCTGCCTCGGTGATACATTGGCTAGACTGGCTATTGATTTGCTCTGTCCTTCTGCCTTGATACATCATGTCATCTTTGTTTAGCGAGTGGGATCCAGGATGTAAGCACTTCCACTGAAAGCTTGCAAAATAAGCCCTTGCACTGGTAGTAAGCAGCGGTGTGTCTGCATGATGATGGATCAGGCCATCTACCTGGTCCCAGGGCCTAACTGTGGAGCGTCATCTTCATCAGACAACGACTGACAGGACGTCCATCATCACAAAGCCATGCCAATGGGCCCTGTCCCTGACGGAGCAACGCCTGCTCATCAACACATTGGCAGCAACTTTATCATTTTTAGTCATTTAGAGTGCAACACAAATTGAACCTCAGTGGTTGACTGTAATCATCAGGGTTCTTGCCTACAGGGTTTACCTGTTGTATGAGTTTATTTTTGTACTGTCCCTACTGTCAGATACGACTGCTGCATTTTATTGTTGATGTTTCATTTAATCTGTGAAATTCAGTGAATCAGTCTGTGAAAGGAAACCCCCAAACTTGTTCTGGACCACAGATAAAGTATTACACCTTCATTCTAGACAGATTAGTTTGAATATAAAGGCACCCTATGAAGTTTTTGACTAGTTAGCATTATGGTGCATTGTTTGCGATGGGATATGGGATTTATTTTATGCAATAATAACGTTCCTTCTGCCAGTTGGAAGCTATTCTATTGATTGGTGGTTAATGGCAGTAAGGCTCAAAGAAACACAGCAATTTCCCACATAAGGTGGGGAAGAAGAAAAGAAAATGCATTTGAGAAAGTATTTGTGCCATGTATTTATACTGTATTTGCAGGAATAAGGTATTTGCTGTTCTTTTTTATTAGCGTGTGCTCACAGTTATCCAATTAGATGCAATTAATTTGAAAATAAATATTTCAAACTTTGTGCCCTACTGGAGCCAGGACAAGGCTCTAGAGGTCATCTAAGGCACTAGGATTCCTTTTATATGGATCATGATTTCCGCACTCATTGAGATTACTGCTCAGGTTCTTTTATTTGACAGCTAACTATTGTATTGTTGAGATAACACTATCTCCAGCTTAAATCCGTTCACTTGAGGAGTAGTTTATGGTGTCAGTTTTAGATTACACTCCTGACTTCGTGGCAATATCAGCTGACACTCACAGACATTAGTAGCAGTATTTCAGAGGCATAATCTTGCAAATACAGTGAGATTCTATTTATTTACCATGCCTGTCATTAATGCATCCCAGCAGTCTCATTCACATTGCTCAAGCTTTTAAAGTATACTCCTAATGGAATCTTGCACTGAATATCGGCTGAAAGCTCCTGATTGACATGAGGTCATGTATGAGTTGTGTAAAGGCAGATATTCTGTATTTAGAAGCAATAATTTGCCAACGTAAAATGACCATCCTAAAGTAGAGGTGGATCTGTTGTTGGATCCACTGCCCTGTGTTCAGTCCACGCACCAGACTTTCAAACCTTGAAAAATATTTTAGTGGGCGAAGTACTGGCTGCTAAGTGTGGGATGTGCATAATTTAAATCAAAGAGGAAGCCAACATCTAGCTGAATACATGCAATGATTTTATTTATATTTGATTCCTGCATAATGGGGCTACTGTTGATGCAACTCTTGGTATAAGTCATCAGATAGTCATCAAGATACAGCTATAGCCTGGATTTTAGAAGTGCTGAGGTCATTAGTCCAGCTTCCTTCTAGGAAAACTTGGACAGATACCAAGAAAGAATGTTAAGATTTCTTATTATTTGTATATTTCATTTCTTATTAAGTTCAGTTGTGTCAGTGTTTCCCTTCCACCAGCAGGGAGCTCTAATGCAGAAAGCCTTCTTCATATGCCAAGAAGGGAAAAAAAATCTGACATGAGTTCAGGGCATTTACCTGATTTAATTGAGTTACCTCTGAAGACAAAAAACGGTCTTAAACAGCATCTGGAAACAGCATCTGTGTTCCCCTCTTTCTTTTCTTTTTGCTTCAGTCTCGCAGTCTAGCAGTTCCTGAGAAAAGTATCTGGAAGGTTAAGATGAACTACATTGTTGAGTGACCTCATTCACATTGCATACAGTCATTTGATGCATTTACACTTAAAATCAAAGTTATTTAACCCCCATTGCAAGTTAGGTGTATTGGCAAAATTTGGTGCAAAAAAAACAAAGAATGACTTATATAGCACAACACAACTGTTGTTTCAAGTGGTCCCCTCAAGTCAACACAAAATGCTACTGCAGTTAACCCCTGATTACAAGGGTCTTCAGTACTTAGTAGTGCACCCTTTTGCTGTTATGAGAGCAACGTTCCTGAGGAATCATCGTCCACTCCTCATGGGCAATGGACACCGGTTTACTTATATTCTTGAGTTTGCAAGATGTAGACCTTGGAGGACTTGGAGGTACACTTGGGATCATTGTCCTGTTGGAAGGACAAGGGTTAGGGTTGCCTTCCATCAAATTTGTTTGATGATTTGAATCATTTAAATGGGACAAATATGCAGGAAGAGGGACCAATACTTTTTCACAGCACTGTATACGGCCAAAAGGTTCCACAGACAGGATGAGCATGTTGGACTGCAGATTTAAAAACTGTGAGATCATGAGGGTCTTGTGGGAGTTGGAGCCTATTACAGCTGACAATGGGCACTCACATTCACACCTACAGGCTAATTAAGGGTGCAAATAACCGAACTTGCATGTGTTTGGACTGTGAGAGGAAATCCTTGCAGAGCCCTTTTGCTGTGATATGACAGTACTAACTGGTGCCCCACTATACAACCCCTTAAAAAAGGAAAGTCATTCAGGCTGTTAAATTCCCCCAAATTCCATAAATATCTCTGGGGACATTATCTTGGTCCCCTAAATAGTACATCAGTGTGACATTTTCTTGGAAAATGGTTCTTGGAAACCAGTGGGAGCTTGGTACTGGGCGTTCTGTCAATCCACATCTACAGATAAGTGACAAATTAAAGCACAAATCTACATGAGGTATAGATAATAAGGTGCCAGTATGTGCTGCCAGAATATTTTTAAAGGTGGTGAAGTGTGCTGTCTGACATATTAGTCCAGAATCTCTTATTGTTTGGGCTGAGATTGGCGAGGACCATGGCATATGATTCATATTATACTTATCAAACATTTAAGTGATCCCTCATGTCCTATGAATGGGAGTACTGCCATCCTAGAAGAGAGTATAACCCTGGAGTCTTAGTATAAATTTGATCACTGAGAACTTACTGATATGCAGTTGCTCTTCCCTCTAAAGGGACCCAAACCATTTCTCTTTAAATCAGTGCCACAAAGCATAGTTGCTATTTGCTCAGTTGTACTGTCCAGAAAACATTTTTGTATTTTTCTGTGCTCATTTTCAGGTTTTTCCATTTGTTTCCTTTGTGCATCTGTAGCTATAGCAAGTACTTAACAGATATACTTTAAAGGGGAAGGAAATGTATATTGGTATTATCCTTTGAAGATAGTTGTTCTTTGTCCAGCAATATAACAAGGTTTTAAATTGGCTTAACACATCCTATTATCTATGTGTGTATCAATGTTACTCAAAGATGATCTGAAGCTGGCAATATGCAAGCTAGGGAAAATGACAACTAAGGCTATTTATATAATTGATAAAGGTGTGAGAGCATGTGGGTAGTTCAGACAGATTGTCAAGAGAGCAGAGGTCCTTAGAGACTGATTAGAAAATAGGCAACTATCAGAAAAGAGAAGAGCAAGATATTAGAGGAATAGATTGTGTCAGTTGACAGGGTGGGAAACACATCAAGAAAATGTACTTCTTGTCCCACGAATTAGTACCATCAGAGGCTCAATCTGCCTTATTAGAGCTCGTTTTCAAGTGGCTCCAAAATGGATTTTGGCTTTCTTCCCACCCTGGGACTGAGATGGTTTCAGAAGTGAGCAGAACAGACAGAACAGAGAAGAGAGGCAGAGGAGGTGAATGCAGAGCTACAAAAGAGTTTTATTAGGCATGCTACAGAGGTAATGCAGAATACACAAGAGACCATGAGAGGGGAAACTCAAAAAGCAGGAAACCAAGTCGCATCTCCTTTTGTTAAAAAATAATTAATCCTTTAATTGTGCCTCTTCAGAACTATACCAAATCCTTACATTTTGAGCTGTATAAAATCAGATTTGGAGGAAAAAATATACACAACTTTTTTCTGAGCAAACTCCGCCAGTCAAGAGGTCTTGTATCAAAAAACAAGTGGGAATTAACACTTAAAATTCTGGGCATTTTTTCCAGATATTTCAGACATTTCAAATGCTTGTTTTTTGTTGTTAAAATGAATTAAAGGAACACTAAAGGCACAGAAACTTTGGTCCAACCGAGTAGCCCTCTCGAGTAAACTGTCACATGACAATGAAATCACAGTGGACATCTTCTGTTTCCACAGCATGCAACACTTTCTGTTGTTAGATCCTATTGTTACTATTCATGCTTAGAAAACCATTGTTACCAACATTTTCACCTCACTGTTACGGTAAAATCATGGAAGGCTTTAAAAACACAGAAAAGAAAATACTTAGTTATGAGCCATTTATGACAGTTCATATAATGTGTGGCCTCTGAAGTCAAACCTTGGGGAGAACAATCTTACACTAAACGTGGAATAAAAGTCTTAAATGCTGCTTCAGGAATAATCTCTCCTGTTGCTAAATCAGAAAGGTAAATATGATTGATCTAAATCTCTGGAACACAACAAAAAAGCTACACATGGTTGATGACAAACAGCTTGCATTCTCGCCAACCCCCAAAATATTAAATACCAATGTGCCTCAAAGGCATAGAAAGGTATTAACAAACATGTCCATCTGTAGAAACAGTTGATATTGTCTAGTAAGGCACATAAGTACTGTATTTTGTCAACTAAAGAATTAAACACTGATCTACATCAAACTATCATACATTGGAACAATCAATTATGTCAATATTTTGACATAAAATACAGAGGTACAATTAATATCTGGGAGAATCCAGTATCTGCAACATACTCAATTGCTCTTTAAAAAAGGATGCAAGTCAAAAGTTTCAGTCTCTCAAGGAATGACAGGATCAACAAAACTGATTGATTCAATGTGGTCCCCCCCACTCCCAACAGTAAACCCTGATGCTGTTAGGGAATTTCACATTCTCAAATGGTGGACTTGGAGAAAGAGACTCTCAGGTGCTGGTTTCCTCCCATGTTGTAGTTGTGGAGGTCAATTAAAGCCTGGATGGCCTCCTCCACTGTTGACATCTGGATTAAAGCCATTTTGCGATCCCTGGAACATGTGACACAGAAGTGAGTACAACAGGAAACAAACTTTGCTGAGGTACGACACCAAACAATTTTATCAAGATGGAACCTTTACTCGAGCTTTAAAGGTAACAGCTGCTCGGCTATGTTCAGAGAGGTACTTGTGACTTATAGAGTGTACGTACTGGAAAAACTTGAATGCTTTCACTGTGCCTCCAGAGTTGGAAAAGAGCAGCCTCAGGTCATCCTCTGTCACATCTTGTCTGTTGTAATGAAAGACAAATTCTACAGTTAGTAAGAAAATTCAGGCATGTCATAACACACTAACACAATTTAGTGTCTTTGAAAACTGTAGACAGTACAATATTTGGATTATTTAGCATAACAAAGATACGAGAAGGAGTTTCTTAGTTCTTTTACCAGAAAGTAGACACCTCAACAACTGGACAAATGAAGCCAAAATTAGCTGAATGGAATCATAAAACATAAAAAACTGGGGAAAGATTTCTCATCATTTGAGTGTACCGACCCTTTAAGTCAGATTGTTAAGCAAAGCTATTGTTTTCAAATGCTGTTTGATGTCATCCTGCCATGATGTTACATAGGACTGTAAGGATCAGTGAAGTGCAGTGATCCTAACTAAACTAAACTAAACTAAGAAGATGACCGAGTACTCCACAGCTTTGATTCATAATACTACGGTCTCAAAAGACCTTTCTCACAGCACATATTCTGAGCTACTTCCAGAGTCCTGGTATTGTCAAAGCTGGCTGACTGTCATGACTCACTGGGACATTTGATGGAACTGAGCCATTGTTAATACATTTCTTCCATCTGTGCTTTTCCTTCTATGACAAATCAAAGTGTCTGCCATGAAAAAAGGCTCTTCAGTTGTGTATTCCAACAGTCCTGAATTTGATGTTCAGCCCTGGTTATATGTAAGTTACCAGAGTACCTTGACAGTTATGGGTGTTATAAGAGATGTTAGGGACACAGCCTCCCCCCAACATCTGAAAATAGAACTGACTGTTCTGGTGCTTACGGGATGTTGGAGAGATGGAGGGTGGCAGAGGGCGGGAAAATGTTCTGGAAGTTTTTGGATCCAGGTTTTTTAAAGCGATGAAGCGGAGAGTTGGCGTAGTCCTTGGTCAGCCCCTGGTCATCCAGGCCGTCACGAGGAAGGGCCACCGTCTGGTGCTTGGACAACGTAACCCGGATGATCTTCCCGTACATCTTCTGGCCATTAAGGTGGCTCATTGCTTTGGTCCACAAAAACAAAGAAAGTTAATAATAAAGATAATGCAGTGTGTCGTTCACTGACTGTGTTATCGGAGTCCAGCAAAAAAAAAAACAAAAAAAAACAAACTCAAAACCAATGCAGTCAAAAATAGACCAATATTCAACTAAAATCATGTTCTTCATCATCACTATCATCAGACACAAGTAATGTGAAATTAAATCACCTAAGCAGACAGCAGTGATACTTATGAAAAACGAAGGTCTCAAAGTTCAAAGCTCAATGATTTGTGCTGCACGCAACTAAGTATTGATCATTAAACTAATGTGATTGATGTTTCTACAATACCAAGCTATTAGCTCATTAGATTTAATATCCATGATATCCTAAATTTTCCTAAAGGTGATTTACAATCCATGCAGTCTTTAGTCCTTAAACCCTAAAATGGGATAAGGAAAAACTCCCTCCCCCTTTAACAGGAAGAAACCTCAGGAAGAACAACAAACGAGGGATTCTGCTTTAGGTTTAGGCACATGCAATAGATGTCTTGTGAAGAGAGCCAAGAAACAACTTAGATTTACATCATGGACAATCATAAAGATACAGTTTGGATTCTAGCTACAGTATATACTGTTTGAAGAATATGATCTGGGATAAAGCTGTGCAACTTCCAGGTCCCGCCAATAAGCAGGACCTGAGCAACATCAGATCCTCTCCACCACAAATAAAATACAATTTAAACCTAAGTGATTGAATTTGGTTGCGTATGACGCCTGCTTACCTAGCTGAGCTTGGTTGGCGTCTGACATCTGAATGAGGGCGCTGTCCTTCTTATTGTAAAGAATTTTCACCCTCTGGACATCACCATATACTCCTGCATTAGAGTCGCAGGCAGGAGGACAAGAGGTGAGGTGGAGATAAAGCAGACAGTTAAGACAAATTAATAAAACAAAAAATAAGTTAGCACTCGAGACAAAGATATTTAAAGACAAGAAGCAAAGAGGAGAGTATAGAATACATAAGAAATTTATAGCAGACAGAGTGAGAGGTGTGTGGAAAAGAACAGGTAAAGAGAGAAGAGACACCCTCTAAACAGATAAGTTATCAAGCTGTGTAAGATGACTATAAATAAATAAAAACAGCATGCAAAAATAATAACTATACAATAACAGATTTAAGGGCAAAGTAATAAACAAACCAATAAACAGGGGGCAAATGTATTAACTCTTTCAAATAAGCTACAGTGTGGAAAAAACATATAAGTTTGTAATAATAATAATAACAACAATAACAACAATGACAAATGTTTTAAAGATAAAGTGGAGATAGAACAAAAAGAGAAGATAGAAGAAAGAGAGAGAGAGGAGAGAGAGCCAACGATAACATACCGAAGAGGGTAAACAGACTTTGGGGCGTAACCATCTTTAGAGGGAGAGAAGAGCAACAAGCAGCGTGAGACAGGTAGAGAGGTAGAAGAGTCGGAGCGGAGCGGAGGTAGAGATGGACAGATCGATCCAGAACGGAGGTAGGTAGGAGGAATGGTGGTTTTTGTATTCCCCCCGGAGAGTGATGGAGGTGGTGGGTCATGGAAGAGGGGAGCAGGTGGCAGAAGAGGTGTCATGAAGGGGGGATCGGAGGGAAGAGGGTGGGTTAATGTGGGAGGAGGTGATTTGAAGGGGTTAAAAATTTGCCACCAGCACATGGAGGAAAGGGGAGGCAGGATGAATGGAGAGAAGGAGGGATGGGGTTAGAGAGAGAGAGAGAGAGAGAGAAAGGGGAGAGATGAATAGGAAGGCAAATGCAAATTGGGGGGGTAAAAAAATAAAAAGTGAGAAGGGAGGAGGGACAAAAAATAAAATATAGGTCAGTACACTGGAATAATGCAGGTAGTTTGGTCAGAGACAATGGCTTGGATCAATGTTTCTTTAGTCAAAATACAGCAAATAACTTGCGCCAAAATGTATTTCACCCTGGACAAGCATGGGGTAAAGGTACATTCTTGTCAAAAATCATAATAAAATCAGCAATATAAAGTCACAATCATGGGATAAAAACAACATGCAGCAGGTCAGAAATCTGAAGATCTACAATCTTTCAGCCAGGGAGAATGATACTACAACAGTATGAGAAGCTGAAGGGGGAAAATTAGTTAAGAGACAATCTGGCATGCAAGAGTTGATGTGAAGGCCACATGAGTAAAAAGGTGGCGTTCACACAAGTCCAAGAAGCTAAAAGAAAGCTTTAAAGCAGTGTCTTAACATCAGGGGTTCAGTTTGAATGGCTCTGATACTGTCAAAACGCCCCAGGATGACACATTCAATCACAGCCAGAGAACAGACTGATGAGGAAAGACACAGAGACATCAGCTGAGACAAATTAGATACTATTTAAGTCACAGTTGTAAAAGAAAAGCAGGGAAACAGGGAGAAAAGATCGAGAAGCGAGTGTTTCAGAGGCAGGTATTTATTCCCAGAACAGAGATACAGCTTAGGAGACCATAGAATGATTTCATATGAACTTTCATATGAGCTGAGGAGAGCTTAGAGAGAAAAACAGAAGACAGACAGTTAGCAGAGTTAGATACAGTTTGACAAGAAGAGGGAAGGGCAGAACATCAGAGGAAGAAAGAGGGGAGGGTATTGGTGCAATGACAGGAACAACAAATCCCCCCCTCTCTCTTATGGGGATATAATGAGTCTTGACCAAAAGGAAAAACAAAAGTACAGCAAGGCACTGGGTGTGTAAAGGAAAACTAGAAAATACAGCAAAGAAAAGGTTAGACAGAAAATGCTTGCTTCATTTTAAAATGAACTATTCAGGCATTCAGTCAATTTTCCCTAAACAAAAAAAAATCTGGTTCCAAAAGTGGAACATCAGTTGTGCCCTAAGCCAGTAAAGTAATTAGTGAGATCAGAGCAGATACGGCAATTGAAACTGCACTCAAAACTCACAGCTCCTCTGGGGTTCTAAACGCTCTGTAAATACCTCAAACATGACAGAATACAAAAGGATTTTGTTTCTCAAGATCTGTAATAGATGCCATCTGCCTGATTAGAGATAAACACAGAACAAAAAGTTAAATCTATGGATGCATAAAACCACCCTCTCATTGTCACAGAATCTAACAGTTGTTGCTCTCTATTCCTGAATTTGTAATATTAAAAAATGTACTGTGTTGCATATCTAAATACACCAACTGTGTGGTTGAGTTTAAGTGACCTAACTTACATACAGAAAAAAAAATCCACCATGGACCTTAACATATCCTTAATGGCAGACACAAGACGATAAAAATGGAAATAGTAGCATAAGGGGGGGAAAAAAGAGGGATGAAGGTGATGGGTGTGAGTGGCAGATTTTAAGCCTCAGATGGTCCAACTGACTCTTGAGTTTGTATGTGGGTTACTGACCTCCTCATTGAGATTGCTGACCAGTAGGACCCCGCTGGATCCTGCTTGTCCAGCTAGGGCCACCCTCCCTGCAGCTGCAGCAGCCGCTGCTGCTGCGCTCAGAGGGTTCAGGGCTCCTGACAAGAAGCAGATGAAACAATGATGGAATGGAGAGCAGCACTTCCACGAAACCACAGTATTACAAAACTGAGCAAGGATGCTACTATTATACCAGACAAACTGACTGATATATATGACAGCAATCCAGGAGCAGTCAATTACTCAATTTCAACAGTTTACAAATTATTGTAAATCTATATAATTTGATAAAAATATCAGAAGAATTCATTCAATCTAAAAACATGGTATTACAATACTGGTCACAAGTTAAATCATTTAGCCAGTCGGAGATGATAATAATGAGATAAAAGGAGAAAAGAAAAAGTGTGATCTACCTGGGATCTTACCGAGGAGGGAGTTGGAATCTTTGCTAAATGCAGCGGCCACCGCGGGGTCAATGCTGGGCTGGCCATCACCAGCAGGCAGCTCAGGTCGTGTGTAGTCACGACTCTTATCGTTGTTGTACTTGACATTTAGGTTGACCAGCTTGGAAAAGTCGATTCGCAGTGTACAGCATGAGTTGTAGATGTTCTGGCCATCCAGTGCCTGGTGAATGGAAAAATTAAAAATAAAGATAATTTTACCACCGTGTTCTGGTATTGTGCAGCATTAATATACAGTTACCCAAAGTATAGGTGACTGGTAATAAAAAGCCATAACTAGTGGGAGCTCCAGGTAAATGACTTCTTACCAGTTTGGCTTGATTTGCATTGGAAGGATCACTGAACTGTAGGAGGGCCTGGAACTGATTGTTCTTGGTGAATGTGATTATCTTCATGACTGTGCCAAACTTGGAGAAAATCTGTCAATAAAACAAAGAAAACACAAATACGAATATTCAGCCGTACACATGTGAATATTCCATAACATCCCAACTGAACAGTTACTGGCTGCACAAGGTCAGAGAAACGTGTTACCTGTTGAAGTACATCCAGCGTTACAGGGTAGAACATGTTGTCGATGATAATCCGCAGCACAGGACTAGAGGCTGCAGCGAGAACTTCCTGCACATCTGAGGTTGGTGAGCCGCCAGACTGGACTGCCGACACCGCCTGCAACACCGCCTGTGTCCGCTATAACCAAGCACGAGCGTCAGTTGCCATTTTTATTTTCAATTTCAATTTTCAACTACTGAATCATAGACAGCATAACAAGCACTGACATATGTCCACATTTGCCAAATATTAAAACTGTATTGTTAGACATAATCATCATTTAAGCTTAAGACTTCAAGTATTATAACTGCATACCATTACCAAATAATAACAAGATGAAAAGATTTTCTGAAACTAAAATGACCTGTATTGTTTGGGTAAACTGAAAAAAGACTGCTTTTCTGAACAATCAGTCAATAAAGAGAAAGAAAAAATAATCAATTAGTCAATTGTCAAGCTTCTTTAATGTGATTGTTTGACCCTTTTATCAGTATTACATTGTGGTAAACTAAATAACTTTGGGATTTTAACCATTAAGCTATTTGTAGACATAATTTACGCTTTGGGATATTATCTTCTTTTTTTCCTCTTTTCATACTAATCCATCAACTAGAATAATTAACACATTGATCAATAATGAAAATAATTGTTAGTTGCAACAATACCTGATTGAGAGCATCAGTTTTGAGCTCTTTGTGATTGGAGTACTGAATAAAGACGGGAACATTGCGGATATGAGGATTTACTGTGCTGTAGTAGTTAACCATCGTGATGGCTGCCTCCTCTGTCCCCATCTCCAAGAACGCCTGGAAGTGAAGAAAACAACAGTACTTGTACCACTCTTGGTTATTATTTCATAATTTCTAAAACCTTTCACCCTTCTATTGAGATATCTTAAGTAAACAAACAGACTTAACCTCTATGGCAGAGGGTACTCCTGTGATGCAAACACAAAGTGAATTGTAATTCACCACTGTGGTGGCAACATGATCAGACACACACAGATGAAGTTGTCTGAATGCTGAGATGAGGCAGCTGCAGATCGATCGAAACTAGCTGACACACTGACACTGGTACAATGAGGAGAACAAAGCAGCTGTACTTGACAGAAATCTAGGGGACAAAAGCCAAGTATTTCCTATAGCCCTCCTCAGCAGGCAGACAATAAGCTTTTGGCCAGCTTTTGTATGGAGTTGTGGGCATGTTTCAGATACAGCCCTTGATAGAAAGGCTGAATGTACCCAATGTACTTTTGTTGTACAACATCATACAAGCTGAAGAAGAAGCCGACACGTTGTTCTCGACATGTCAAAGTGTCAATTTTGACCACTGCCCTCCAGAGAAAAAGAATCCCCCCTTGCCTGGCTCTTCATGTATTATATCAAACAGGAATTCTAAAAATACACTGTCCATCTATTGTCTCCACTCACCTGATTCTTCCCCTTTAGTGTCAGGATATTGGTGACTTTGCCAAAAGGCAAACCGAGGGCGATGACTTCAGTCTCTGAAGCCTCACTGGGTAGCTTTCTGATGTGGAGCACACGAGACGGCGGGGCCTCCTCCACCCTCTGCTTTTTATTGTCACTGCCATTGGAAGCCCCGTCTAAAATTTTAGCATAAATACGGATTATCTTTGCTGATCAATCCAATGATAGCCAGCCTCATCTGAAGGGCACGGCTTTTAGTCAATCTCTAAATCTCTTAGATTTTCAAGGATGAGGCTAGAGGTAACACTGTGGTTCACTGATGTGTTATTGAGTAGATTATAAACAACAGAGTCTATGCCGCAGAGGAAGACTTCAAATACGTGCACAATACTTGACAGGAACGTAAGTTCAATGTCAATTTGGCTCTGGACATGCCAGAAGTTTTATGTCCGTTTGTTATATGATGGAAAAGGAATATGTGTTTTGGGAGACTGTTCTCTCTGTGTGTGTACACATGCAGTTTCTTTCTAGTTTGATAGAAAGCCTCAAGTCTGAATTCTTCTGAAGCTGTTTAACTGCTAACCTTTGTCATTTTAATGATTCTGGATTTTGTTATACATTTTTTACCATGTGGGTACATAATGGGTGGTGCTGACTGCACACAAACACAGACATTTAGATTCTTCTCCATCATGCAATACAATCAGAGATGCATCTGATCCATCCCAAATTCATT
This sequence comes from Ctenopoma multispine, assembly GCA_034779795.1. Classification (NCBI taxonomy): domain Eukaryota; kingdom Metazoa; phylum Chordata; class Actinopteri; order Anabantiformes; family Anabantidae; genus Ctenopoma; species Ctenopoma multispine. The sequence continues at coordinate 24,766,407 of JAUYWH010000012.1, read as the reverse complement.
CTGCACCACAACAGTGTCAGAGTGACAAAGAACTATCATCAGTGACAAGAAGAACAAGTAGTCCTGCAACAGATGGTATGGCCCCCACAGATCCCTGAGCTCATCATCATGGAATCAGGCTGGGATTACATAAAGAGACAGAGGACACTGAGACAGTTTAAATACACAGAAAAACTGTGGAAAATTCTCCAAGATTCTGAGAACCTACCTGCTAAGTACCTAAAAACCTTTGTATCTAGTAGAATCTGGGCTGTCTTAAAGGCAAAGTGCGGCCACGCGAAAGAAAGACTTGATTTAGGTATTATCTGTTCATTGTATCCCGTTTTAAATGAGGTTTAAACTGAAACTACTTATAGTATCCTTATGTTAATTTTAGTGCCTAAAAAGTGATGTAAGTAGGGGAGAACATGTCAGTTAACATGAATAGCGACATAATTTAAGCTTCAGTTGCGAAAGAATGGAAAGATTCTCAATTCAAAAATGTAATTGGAAAAAGGCTCTCTTACTGAACAAAACCGTGTCACAAACCAAAAGGTATCTAATTACAGCATAAATTGCTTATCCGTAATACCTACCTCTTGTTCAGGAATAATTTCATTCAGGAATCATTTGAACCAATGTGACCTAGTCCAAGTCAGAAACACCTTCCACCATCACCTGTGGTATAAGTGGACGCTATAATCCTTAGTCAAACTAGCCTAAAGTGATTAACAATGTTGCCTGCTCATATTTGATGTTAACAATAATCTTTATCTTACTTTATTAGGCACGTCCCTAGGGTGACATTAGCTCAATGGCTGCATTATGTGGCAATGGCAGACTGGGACTTTGATTAAACAGCCTGCCAAAACCCTTGTGTATGCTATTAGCATTATTCTTATTTAATCATTTAACCTTGTATGTCTTCTCTTAATTAATTAATTCTGTGGCTTTCTTTGAGATGCTTCTGATATCATCTAAAAAGTGAGGAGGCATTGAAATGCTGTGTTATCCGCTATGTCTGTTCCAGTCACATGCTGTGGTGTGTGGGTGCCCACCTACTGAGGAGTGTGATGCTATTCAGACACTAAAATGCTCCCATGAGAGAACAGTTCAACTCACGCAGCCTGTTTCACTTTTCAAACACCTATACTTTGATTCCTTTTACCGCTGTCTGTCCCTAAAGATCAAATGGCATCATGCTAATTCTGTCAATCTTTTCCCTGTTCAGGGGTGGTCGGAACGAACTCACCACTGATACTGCTCATGCCAGAGTTGGGACTGTTGTACATACTCAACTCGTCAGATCCTCTCTGCAGGAAAAAAAGAAAGACAAAGACAGAAAGTCAGACACAGCTGTTGAATAATGGGGAAAACTATTTTCATTTTCCAAACAGGCCCTCAAACACAACCGTTACAATTGAGCTCCCTAAAGACATTTTAAAGGAACAAAAGGAAGGAGAAGAAGGTGCAAATAGACATAACAGCTGAAGAGTGGTCTGGCTCCTCCTTTGCTGGTGTGGGTTTAATCTTGCTGAATTTAAGATGTCAAGATGTGTCATTTCATCCTGAGCTATACTAAGTCCCAGAAGGCTTGCTAGAGCTGACGGGCACCCTGTGCTCTTAAACCTGACTGATGGGATGATGAGGAACCTGGCTAGGGACCCATTACACACACAACTTTATAATAGCTTCATACACCCCCTCCTTGTTTCTGTCTGACTGAATTTGAACCAATTGCTCTTCTGTCACTAGCATTCTTTATGGTTACGATAAACTAGATGTTGTATGCCCTGCTATAGACACATGACACTAATAAATTGAAAGGGTAATAAAGTTGTCTTAGACCAAAATGTGAGCACAAAGTATAGGAGCTAAAAGAAACCAAGAAATTATTTCTCTCCCAACAGCTGGCAACCCTCTCTGTTTTATCTATGACACTGAAGAATTGCTGAAATAAAATTGGTGGTGAAGACCACCATATCAGAGGAATTAGTATTTTATGACTGTTCCGTTTCCCTTGAAGAGAAGACTTTAACTTTGTTTTGTCAACATGAAAACGCAGCTGGCATTCAACAAATTTGGTTAGGTAGCCAGAACATTAACACATTTACACAAGAAAACAAGTTTGTCTAATGCTATAAAAGCCTGACTTTTTTTAAACCTGAATTTGCACCCAGAATGACATGAGGGTGCAATGTAGAGGAAATGTTTAATCCTGAATTACAAACGGTACTGGTTCCAGTCTCTCAGGTGAGAATATTTGCAGATTTCTTTTTTCTGGTTTGGACTTTAGATCGGACAGCAAGTTGGTAAAATGTTCACATTTATCAAGTTGTGTCCTTTGTTTAAATATTTATCTACCATCTAACACAAAGTTCAACTTTTTGATAACTTGAGAAGGGCGAGTCTCAGCCTACTGCCAGACTTGCACCATGTTTTGTGACCTGTAGCAGTGAGTTCATCATTAGGTAGCTTAGAGTGCATAATACAAGCAAAACATTGGAAAATAATTTCCAACGATTTAAAAAAAAAGATAAAGTAAAAGTATTTAATATCAGTATAATAGTTATTATTATTTTGTTTTTTACTTTTGTTTCCACCGCATTAAAAACCCAGTCAGCAGCAAATGCATCAAAAGGGACTATAAGCGGAGATGAGGTTAAGATATGTAGAGTAGGGTAAATACACCCTGAACTGTATAGTTGGTGTAACTAAGGCATTTTTGTGCCCATGCCTTCTACCCAAGCATGAAGTAACAGGCAAGACTGTAAGTCTATTTTATACAGTGCTCAGATCTTCAAACACAATCTAACATAAATTAAAGGCAAGCTGATAAAACACAGAACACAAGTATTAAATAATAATCTTTTTTGACTCATCAGTCCATAGAACATTCTCCCAAAAAGTTTGAGGGTCATCTAGGTGTGTTGAGGCAAAATTCATCCATCCATCTGTTATCTAAACCAATTGTCCTCTCAAGGGTAACAGTGTGCTGGAAACCATCACTGGGCAAGAGGCGGGGTAGACTCTAGACAGGTCTTCAGTCTATCACAGCGCTGACATACAGAGATAGACAACCATTCTCACTCACATTCACACTTATGTGCAATTTAGAGTCAGTTACTTAACCTAAAATGTTTGTCTGGACAGTGGGAGGAAGCTAGAGCAACGAGTTCTCCACGCAGATGTGGGGAGAACCTACAACCTCAAGTTGTCAAACCCAAGGGTGGGCGGTTCGATTCTCAGTCCTGGCAGGCTACATGTCAAGGTGTCCTTGCACATGAAACTGAAACCCTTACTAGTGCAGCTATGTATTGTCTGGCAGCTGTTCAACAACAATTTCCATAAAAGGATTAATAAAGCATCTATTATTACTATTATTCTGGGTTAGCATTGATTTTCACCTTGCCACTCTCCCATGGATGGCATTTTTACCCAGTAAGTACTGGGATGTTTTACTTGGACCTTCTGTGTCTTCACCACGCTCTTAGACTAATTTTGGCATGTTGGCTACTTCTGTGAAGGTTCACTATTGTATTGTTGCTAGTTTTAACCATTTGTTGGTAGCATCTCTTACTGAGGATTTGTCCCAGAGCCTTAGCAACAGCTTAGTAACCATTCTCAGAGTGAACACCACATTACATCACCTTTTAGCTTAAAAAAATACAATTATGTTTTAAAATTTGTATTTTCTCTTTGCTCAGGGAGTCTTTTTTTTAGTTTAGATTTTGTTTAAGATCTGAAACAGTTTAGGATGAGACAGACAAAAAAAAAAGAAATCAAGAGAAGGTTGAATATTTTTTTCAACACTCAAAACTAACTAGAAGACATTAGTAATTATGTTGTAATTATGAGTAAAAACCAATGTACCACAATCACATAACAAATTCACACACCACAAATGACAACTAACAGTTTGGCTGTTCAATGTTAAGAGCAATTTGGATTGGAAATGTTAAGATACACCTACAAGAATAATCTATGACATGAATACTTCCTATCAACACTGATTTCTTTAAGAAAAAGCAGCTGATTACTGGTAATGCTTAAATGTATATTTTCTCTAATCTCATGCCCTTTTTTTGTTGTTTAACCACAGCAGTACACAAGCAATTAGAATGTGCATGTTGTTTCATAATGCAACAAAAAAACACCTACAGTGTCCAAGGCAGGCACATGTGATTTGTGCACTGGACATTAAGCCAACACCAAAGCAGAAAACTCACCTTCACTCCAACTGCAACATCACTGATGCTGAAAGAGAAATAATTTTCATTTAGTCAAAATGAATACATTTAAAATGGAAAAGAATCCCATATAAATAAGACAAAAGACAACACAATAGTTACATGCTGTGATGTAAATAATAATTTTTGAAAAAGAAAACATCTTAATCTAATCAAAATTTTAAAAAGTGTAATTCAATTTTGTTATGATTCATAGCATAAAATTACATAGCAGTTAATTTTTTTGTTTACTTTATATGAATCCATGTTTGCCTAGATGGCAGATTTGCACACAATCGACAATATCAATAATGAGCTTTAGGAGACGGTTATTCAGAGTATGTGTTGTCAAATATTAGCTGGTGAAATTTCTTGCTATCCTTATGTGTTTGAGACCATCTTGCGCTGAGGTGTTGGAAAACAGCAAGTAGCCCTTTTCGACTACTGTAGTAATTTATATTATGGTTAGAACCACTAAGTAAAAAGAAGGCATAGTCTACATGACAGTTAGTCAAGAGCAGACACCAGCAAACCACTAGACACTATAATGAAACTAGTTTGACCAAGAGTTAACTCTGCTGAATCAATGGCACGTGAGATTAAAGAAGACACTGAAATCACAGATGCATCAAAACATCAAGTGTTTAAAGGAGACTATGTGAATCAGGCCTACATGGTCAAACTGATGCAAAGAAACCACCACTGAGAGTCACAGAGAAGACGATATTATCTATCTGTGGTTACCACCATGAAGCACGGAGGAGGTGTCATGGTGTTGGGGGGGCTTTGCTGATGACACTGCTGCTGATTTACTCAGAATTACTAACTCTACCACAACATTCTGCAGCAAAAACCCCATCCCATCTGGTTTGTGCTTATCTTAAGACATAAGAAACAAAACACACCTAGGTGCTCTCTGACTGAAAGAGGTGGAGTGCTTCATCAGCTCACCTGGTCTTCACAATCACCTGACCTAAACCTAACTGTCATGGTTTGGGATGAGCTGATTCGCACAGTAAAAGGAAACGCAGCCAACGAGCTATCAGCATGTGGAATCTCCTTCAAGATACTGCTGGAAAAACACGCCAGGTGACTATCTCATGCAAAGCTATTATCTTAATAAAATGTGGCTACTAGGACCTAGCATTTACGACTTTTTTTGCGCCTTGTTTACACTTTCTTCGTTAATGCACAATTCCACATATATTAGTTATGACGCCTCCTGCAATAATTTACAGAGTAGTAAATAACATAAACAAAGAAAAGCGCCTGACTGGTGCTGTGTTGATTTAAAGGTAGATGCGTCTGATGCTCATTAGACGATTAACGTTACCTAACCGAGCCGCTCCTTTAGGGAGCTATTGTTACAACACAAAGGATCAACTGTACTGTAACGTTACATTTGTTAGCATAACGGTCTGCTACACTTTACTAGCCGCTTCGCTAGCAAGCTGCAGAAAAATACGACTGTTGGGCAGAAGCAGATGGTGAAACGGTGTCAACGCGTCTGTGTGAGACATCGTCATATAACGTTATGCTTAGCATTTTTGTCAAAGATGATTCTTAACGCAGTAAATGTTATATGCACAGGGTGTTAGCCACGTTATGCTAGCATTAGGCACTTTCTTAATGGAAGGGAGCGCGTGGCTATGGAAACCCGTTAACACAGACATGCGACGCCTCCCCAGCTGCCCCATAAAATGACGCATTCACAAAGTCAGTGCTACCGGCAGCCTCATAATGTGTCAAATGTAGTGTTGAGAGAATTGGTGATAAAATAATAACGTTACCCGTCCATTTCTGTAGATATTTCTCTGTGCGTCTGCTTTCGGTCCTGTTCTCTCTCCAGTTTACACCTACACTGCGCACGCACTCTACACGAAAGCAAAATGGAGGCAATCTGAATTGCCAAGACGAAGCTATGGCGGAAATAGCCGAAACGGTCCGAAGCTATTGAACGCACCGATAAGGTGACCAAAACACGCTTAAAATTGTGGTTTATTTAGTGAACGTGAACAGGTTAATGTTAATGCTGCTTTGTGTTTCTGGTCTGAAAAGGGATCTGTAATGTGTCAAGAATGTGCTGCAAACATAATATTCATTTAAATCAATTTGCCACATCATGATAAGTTTATCTGTGGGACCTAACAGAGTTGGTGGTTATGAATTTGTTATTAACATGTTTAATATCAAGGGGAAACGTAACCAAGAGAATACAGACCCTTTTAACAAGAATACTGCTCTAAGAAGCTTTATGATTCATTTAGAGTTCATCTCCTGGAGATTGGTCAATATAATATATAATGAAAACATTATTTTCCATGTACTGTATATGAATATGTTTTCCATGACAATACTTTCCTGACACATTCTAACGCAAGAACTTTACACTATAGAAAAATGTTTCTTTGGCCAACATGTATATGCCGTCTAAAGATGATGGAGCAGATGTATTAGTGAACAGTCTGTTTTTATGTTTAGACATCACCCAGCAGACACAGGGTAACTTTCATTTAGAGTTGTGGGCCAGACAAATGTAAATTGGGTATTGGAGGTTCAGCATCCACTCATTTTAGTTCTGTTTTAGTCTCCAAGAGAAAAATATTTGTTTCTTCAGTTGCTAAATGTTCTAGTATGATCACCAGCTAGCCTAACTATATGTGTCTGGCTGGTGTACTGCTGTGTGTTTATCAGAGCTTTTCACTGAAAGGTGATATATTTAAAAAAAGGTAAATCCCATTGAGATTAAAAACCTCTTTTACAAGTGAGAACTGGACAAATCGGGGCCCCAAAATCATACATGAGAACATCAACCACATAAAAAAACATAAAAATTGCATGCAAGGGGCTTCTGGTCAACAACATGACAAAACGGTACAAAACCTAATAACCTAAAACAAGACAGCCAGATGTAAAGAAACATATAAAATTAATTGTTCCATTCGTCGAGCCATTGCTGACATTAAAATAATCAAACTATATTAACTCATGCAAGAACTGGTAAGAGACAAATTAATATCAAAGTTAACTATACAGACACTTCTCAATAAATTATAATATCAAAAACTTAATTTATGTCAGTAATTCAACTCAAAAATGTGAAACTCCTATATAATATAGATTCATTACGCACACACTGATATATTTCAAGAATTTATTTATTTTAATTTAGTTGATTATGGCCTAATGCTAATTAAAACCCAGAATGGAGTATCTCACATAATTAGAATATTACATGAGACCAATTTTATAAAAAAAAAGGATTTTTAATTAGAAAATGTGGTGTACAGTATATGCACTCAATACTTTGGTATTGAGGTTGGGGCTCCTTTTTGCATGAATTACTGCATCATGGCAGCATGGCATTGAGGCAATAAGCCTGTGGCCCTGCTGAAATCTTATGGAAGCCCAGGTTGCTTTGATAGCGGCCTTCAGCTCATCTGCGTTGTTAGGTCTGGTGTCTCATCTTTTTCTTGGCAATACCCCATAGATTTTCTATGGGGTATTACCCCATAGATTACCCCATAGATTTTCTATGGGGTATAGGTGAGGCGAGTTTGCTGGCCAATCAAGTACAGTGATATCATGGTTGTTAAACCAGGTATTGGTACTTTGGGCAGTGTGGGCAGGTGCCAAGTCCTGCTGGAAAATAAAATCAGCATCTCCATGAAACTTGTTAGCAAAAGGAAGCTTGAAGTGCTCTCAAATTTCCTGGTAGATGGCTGCACTGACTTCGGACTTAATAAAACACAGTGGACCAACACCAGCAGACATGGCTCCCCAAATCGTCACTGAGTGTGGAAACTTCACACTGGACCTCAAGCGTCTCGGCTCTTCCTCAAGTCTCTGGGATCTTGATTTCCAAATGAATTGCAAAATTTACTTTAGTCTGAAAAGATTAAAAGCAACAGTCCAGTTTTTGTTCTCCCTTTTTCTCCAGGTAAAACACTTCTGACGTTGTCTCTGGTTCAGGAGTGGGTTGACAGAAGGAATTTGACAGTTGTAGCCCATGTCCTGAGTACACCTAGTGACTCCAGCCGCAGTCCACTCCTTGTGAATCTTAAAATTATGTTAGGGTTTTGTTTCACAATCCTCTCTAGACTTGTTGCTTGTGCATCTTTTTCTACCACACTTTTTTCTTCCACTCAAATTTCCATTGATAAGCTTGGATACAGCAGTTTGTGAACAGCCAGCTTCTTTAGCAATGACCTTTGGTGGTTTATGTCAATGACTTCTGGACATTTGTCAAGTCAGCAGTCTTCCCCATGATTGTGTAGCCTACTGAACCAGACTGAAAGACCATTTAAAGTCTCAGGAAACCTTTGCAGGTGTTTTGAGATTTTTAGCTGATTCAGGTGTGACACCATTACTCTACAACATATAACTTTATCACAATATTCTAATTATCTGAGATAATGAATTTAGGGTTCTCATTTGCTGTAAGCTATAATCATCAAAATAAAAAAATACAAACACTTGAAATATATCAGTCTGTGTGCAATGAATCTATATATTATGTGAGTTTCACAATTTTGAATGAAATTACTGACATGAATTAAGTTTTTGATGATATTCTAATTTATTGAGATGTATCTGTAATGCCAAATTTTATCAAGAAAACCAGACATTTTAATCTCCCTCTGTAACTTGTTGCATCTATCAGAAGTTGAAAACCAAGAAGCTTTCTTTACCAATTTGGTTGGGTCACATTGGGCAAAGTGAGAAGATAGGTGTCTTGTGATCTAAGTATTCACTTTGATTAAGTGTAAGAAGAAGAACCATACCCAGACAGTATTAACACCAACACAAATACTAAAATATACAATATAGAAATAGGTAATTTTCATTATCAGTCTGTAATGTAGTGGAATGATAACAAAATGATGTCCCTTGATAAATGATGAATAGACTGTCATCTGAAAAACAAAACAAAAACAATGTGTGGGGGTAATTTACCAAGAATCGCTGGTGCTTGCTGGTGCAGATGAACGTAATAAGACTAAATCAAAACAGTAAAGCTGTGGGTCAAAACCAGAACAATAAAGTGAAAGAAGTAGGAAAGTTATGTAGAGCTATCCTGAACAGTTGCACACAGTCACTTTGTGATTTTATTAATATAAAAATGTTGATTAGTGCAGCTTTAAAATAATATAAACATAAATACATAAGTGTTCACAGGATATCAAGGGAAACCCTACACTATAATTATAGTATATATTTATCTTATGATATATTTATGGCCTTGTAAAAGTGTGATTCATTCACAGAATGTCTGTTGAAGATCCTGAAAATATCTGATTAACATTATGAAAAACAGTCCCAGGATGTCAGTAAAACCATACACACAAACAGGGACTATTCATTTGGTCCATTCATGTGTGTTTTGTTTTTGTTTTTTTGCTGGGCAGTTAGGGATTCCTTCTGCATGCAAGAGAAATGAGAAAGGAGAAAAACAGGGCAATTTTTTTACATAATGATTAATCTTGACAGACATACGTCATGCTCCCGGGCTCCTGACAACGTCACGCCCTGGGTGAAATTAACGCCTAACTGCTTATCTTAAAGGACCTGGGATTTAATTAAAAATGACATTTCCCCAAAGACTTGTGCTTCTGAGGCTGCCATGTTGAAATTAGCTGATGAGGGGCTCTCTGAGCCAAAGGGAAATAAGCAAACTGTCAAACGCTGAGCAAATCACTGCCGTTTATCAGTCCTGCTCGCTGCTCAGGAAATAACAGTGGACTGACATCCTGCACGGTGCCCGCTGTACCACCGATACAAGTCATATTGTTATTAACATGACGGAGGGGGACAAAAAAAACAAGCCTGTCAAATGTGATATGGAAACAAACAATGTGGTTGGGCTAAGTATGGGAATAGGTTGCTTAAATGAGTCCTTAAGTAAACACAGATATATTTTGCTGCTGACAAAAGCAAACTTTATGACTTTAAATTTCAGCATTGTGTAATGACTGCTATTCAAACAGTCCACAAGAGAATTAAACAAAACAGAGAAGGAAAGAAAATAAGTGCTTGTAAACTGACGTGGTCACTGCATTTACACCTACAAACTGCACAACAGGTTAAGCCGTAGTTACATTTACTGGAACTCTAAAGATGAGGTCTAAAGAGGTGCGTATGCAAATGAAAGAAAAAGACAGACCAGTTCTGGAATAAGTTTCTCTGGACTGATGAAACCAACCATAACTTTTACCACAATTTTGGGAAGAAAAAAGTATGGAAAGGTGCAGCTCATGATCCACAGCATACAACAACATATGTCAGTATTGGAGGTATTCTTATAGCATGAGCATGTATGTCAGGTGAAAAACTGCCTTCATTACTTGGAAAAAACCTTTGCACTCAGTGACATGTCTGAAGTCTGGAACCAATGGACATGACGTTTCCTGCCTCAAAATGCTTTGCTGGGTCTTTACAGACCTTTACTTCAGTCTTAAGTGAGTAAAAAGCATGCTCTGGGAATATGAATATATGAATGAATGTGACTATAAAGCAGCATCCTATCAGTTTTGCTTCATTTTGCAGATGAAAACTTACACCAAAAACTACCCCAGAGTTTCTCAAGGCAAAGAAATATTATATTCTTCAATGGTCAGATCAGTTAATTAATATCAACCCGACAGAGCATGCTTTTTCTGAATACTGAATTGAGAAAGAAAGCCCTCTGGAATGGATGTAGAAACGCCTTCAAGGAACTAAAACAAAGTCCAGCTGCCACTGAATAACCTTTTTTTTTTGGATAAACAGGACCTGGATGACTGATAATCTTCAGACATTCTTCTTAAGAATGTTCTAAACTTTTGTATTGGCCATTCGTTAGCATTTGTTTGCTATCTCTCATTTTGTTTTTCCAGACAAATGGTGGTCTTTTTTTACTTGCATAGACATCTTGTTGGACATCATGCTGAGAGTTCCAGTGAGCAGCTACCAACACTACCAACCCCCATCAGGACTTTTATCTGCTTGGTTAGTTTCCTAGTTTAGGCAACAGATTAATCAAGGAACTTGAACAACTTTTTCACAATTTTCCCTACATCTGAACCAAGTCCTGTGAGTAAGATTAAAAAAAAAAAAAGTTGAGTTACTACTGTAGTTGCAACAAGCCAGGGCTTATGAATACAAGTGAAATGCATTGTGACCGTAAACTTTGCATCTCACATATGGTTAATCAATATACAGTAAGCTCGTTGTCATTAAAGAATATCTCATCCACACTGATATTTTTGCTTGAACTCCATCTCTTAAGTCCTCTGGAGCTCTCAGAAATCAGCACAAATGTGAGTAAATTCCAGGTTTAAGAAAGTTAGTAAAATGTTTTTACCAGTACATGCAAGACCAAAAAATGCATCACATTAGGACAAATCTATTCTTACCTTGCATATTAAATACAGGTCTAGACTGAACAGCAGCATGTGGGTGTAATGATTAAATTATTTTATATGGTCTTCTTAAAAACAGGGTGTCATTTGAAATCTATGTATACAGATCCGTTGTCTCTATCTCACTCGCAAACACACAGCTTTCATCTCTCGTTGACAGAGGTGTCATGGCGAAGGCATCATCTGGAGGAGGACTGTGACAGGTTCAGTCAGAGGTGATGTCATCACAGTGCGACCCGTGAGAACAAGGGCACTCCAATCCAGCCGGGCTGTCTGTCTGCGTGGGGACAAAGGACTGGATGTGTTGCTGGAGGTGTGAGGTGTGTGTCAGTGGGTGTCACCTCCAATATGTCCCTCACCTTTAATCACATTAGTTTTGAGTGTGAGTTGATACACATTCGGCTGCTTCCACAGGACGTGCAACACACACAAAGCCACAGTCACACACATAGTCAGAAAGTACGCTACAGTGAAGCTGAGTGTCATTGTTGATGCACGGTTGATATTCAGGTTGGTAATTTTGCCCTGCACGTCTGAAATTGAAACATTTAAATAGAGAACAGTAATGTAATCAAATGCCATTTGCATCATGGCAACTGACAGGAAGATAAAATGTCATCTTGTCCAAGAATGAATATTTCCGCAGGGTCGCAGAACCCATTTATTAAAATCACAGCACCGAGGCCCCTCTGTGCTAAAGAGACAGTATTGCCAGTCATGTTTCACAGTGACCCTCAAACTTGACATTTTGATTTCTCTCATTTTGTCCTTTCCAGTTTTCTCTTAGAGTGACAGCACGATGTGTGTTTAAGTGTGTCATAGACTAAAAGCAGCCCATCCTAAAAGGCAACACAAAGTGAATGTCAAAAATGTCAGAATGCTAAAATGGCCACTGGCGAATTGGAGGATGGGGAATGTGCCCAGCATCCCTGGAAGAACATGTTCCCACTCCTATTGAAGAGTTCCCTCTCATGATGTTTGACCTCTTTTCTCACTGCTTTTCAGTAGAGGTTTTGATCCTGAGACGTCTTGAAGATGGCACAAGTGAGACAGGGAAAATATTGACTCCAAAATGCTCTTTTCAAAGCGCACTTCTTCATGTCTACATGCATTTGAACGATCCATCATTTGCTGCATGAAAAATGTCAATTTGATATTATGCAAATGCATTCAGTAAAATATCACAAACATTCATGGATTGCGATGCGTTGCAGAATGTGAATTTTATGTGCTTTGACACTATGCTGAATAGCCAATGATGTGGGGCCAGCCTGTTTGCTTGAATGCCTGTCACAGAAAACTGTGCTCTAAGCTGTAGTATGAAAGCTGAGCACGGCTGCAGACTTTCTCACTTTATTTGATCAAACACATAAGTTACTGTCAAATCAAGCTCATTCATTTTGACAGAAGTAGGCTTTCAGACCAGTTCTGACTGACATGGCCTTTATCGAGGTTTGACATAGACACACATTTTTTTTGCAACAAATACCAAATGTATCTGTAACATTCCTGCTTTTCCATATAGAGCCTATCACTCCCCCTAGTGTCCTGGAGCAGAGCATTTTTGCATGCATATATATATATATATATATATATATATATTTACAGTGCTCAAAAAAATTAAAGGAACGCTTTTAAATCAGAGTATAGTATCAAGACTTGGTTGTTATTCTGTGTCAGCTGTTTTGGTGTTAGTTAAATTAACAACAGGTGCACTAAAGGGGCAACAATGAGAAGATCCCAAAATCAGGAATGGTTTTGCAGGTGGAGGCCACAGGAATTTTTTCCCTCGTCATCTTTTTTTACTGTTTTCCATTTGACTAGGGTCAGTGTTACTACTGGTAGTATGAGGTGATACCTGGACCCTACAAAGGTTGCAAAGGCAGTCCAACTCCTCCAGGATGGCACATGTACCATTGCCAGAAGGTTTGCTTCGTCTCCCAGCACAGTCTCAAGTGCATGGATGAGATTCCAAGAGACAGGCAGGTTACTCTAGGAGGACTGGGCCATTGAACGTCCTTAACCCATCAGCAGGATCAGTATCTGCTCCTTTGTGTAAGGAAGACCAGGATGAGTACTGCCAGAGCCCTACAAAGTGACCTCCAGCAGAGCCACTGGTGTGATTTTTCTGACCAAACCATTAGAAGCAGACTGCATGAGGGTGACCTGAGGCCACAACGTCTTCTAATGGGCCCTGTGCTCACTTTCCGGCACTGTGGAGCCTGACTGAAATTTGCCCAAGAACGCTGGAATTTGGCAGGTCCGGCACTGGCGCCCTCTGCTTTTCACAGATGACAGCAGGTTCACTCTGAGCTCATGTGACAGGTGTGGAAGGGTCTGGAGAAGCCGCGGTAAACGTTATGCTGCCTGCAACATTGTTCATCATGATCGGTTTGCGGGTGGGTCAGGGTTGGTCTGGGGATAGAGGATACAGGATTGACGATGGCACCCTGACTGGCGTTAGGTATCGGGATGAAATTCTTAGACCCATTGTTAGACCCTTTGCTGGTGCAGTGGGTACTGGGTTCCTACTGGTGTATGATAATGCTCGGCCTCATGTGGCAAGTGTATGCAGGTATTTCGTGGAAGATGAAGAAATTGATACCACTGACTGACCTCCACGTTCGCCTGATGTAAATCCGATGTAAATAGATGTTTAGGTCCATCCAACACCGCCAGGTTGCACCTCAGACTGTCCAGGAGCTCAGTGATGCTCTGTTTAGGATTTGGGAGGAGATACCCCAGGACACCATCCGTCATCTCATAAGGAGCCCCGACGTTGTCAGAATATGAATACAAGCATGTGGGGCCTCCTGCATCAGTTTTTCAGTTTAAATTTCTTGGTAACTTTGAATTAAGTCTACGTGTGTAAAATGCTGCACAGAAAGCTGCAAACCAAAGTATTTCTACAGAACATAGAGACACACTGTGTATTACTGGAGTATGTACTGGAAATTACAGTTCAAACAAACCGTATAACTTCTAGTGCTACTACTATGCCTAGTGAGCCTAGTGAGTGATGTAATTCTGGTTAGTGATGCAATTTGCAGCCATGCACAGGGTTTTGCCCCATTTTGAATGAAGCGGGTCATGGAATGTCAGATGCATAGCATAAGCAGAATATAGATTAAATATATAGATATTAAAATTAGAAGTGCATCGATTGCGTGACACTGTATCAAAAAATGTGACTGTGCTAATTGGGTAGACCACGCATTAGAAGCTCAATTTAGGGGCTAGAATTAAGGTCCCATTTAAGAGAGGGAGCTGTTGATAATTAGCTCTACTTTTAACTCTATAAATTACTCCTTTAACAATATGATTAGTAGCGATTGTTAAAATAAAAAAAAATAGATCAGTGCAGCTCTTCAAATAGTTGAGAACTAAGTCTCCTAACAGATTCTTATTGTCTCACCTTCAAACATTGAAACACTAGAACTAATTATAATCATTATCCTCATTATGTGGAATTTAATCAATGCTGTCTTCCAATAAGTTCAGGTTAATAAAACATACTGATCTCATTCAGTTAGAGATCAATGACAGTGACATCATGTGATCATGTCACACAGTCATTAGTTATGACTGTATAATCAGCTATTATACAGTCATACAAGCACAATATACATCGACATGCATCTTGTTCCTCCAGACTCCCAATCCTGACTCTGATATTAAAACAAACTCACGTTCCACATGTGATTATAAACACATATTGATTTCCAGCGTGACTTCATGGAAGTTCCCATGTGTCTCCATGGGGACAGAGACTCAGAGAGAGCTGTCTCTTTTGCCGCTATACTGTACTGAATCAATGTGTCGCTATTCAGGTAATAGCTTCAGTATTCCCCCCTTCTCTGTTTCCAATTTGGTGCTCAATTGGAGACATCATTCTTCAGTTGTCCTCACAGAGAGTGGCTGTCAGTGGGGATGTTAGTCTATCCACTAGCCAGTGGGCTGTGGAGGCGGCACTCCATTTGTATTGTGAGTGCATGCAGGGCCTCTGGGTACTAAAGAGTGCTGTATGCTCTTGTGTTCTTGACCTCTATATAAACACTGTATAACAACAGAAATCTCTAACAATATATAAGTATAGACAATGCACATATATAGTTCTCCTCAGCTTTACTTTAGTGTCTTTTAGCTTACTGTTGTGTCTTTGTGATGCACTACTTTCCTGATCTGGTTCTGCATCGGCAGTAGCAGATTTATATACATATAATTAAAAAAAAGCCAGTCTTGCCATTACCCAGTATGAGCCACAAACGTGTGTCCCCTTGTTCTTTTCTAAATGTTTCTTATTCATTATTTAGTCTTCTACATTAGACGAAACAAGGCGAAATTGTACCGTAACACTCAAACATAAAAAAAAATACCCAGCCTCCAGTTCCATCACTTGTTTTCAGAGCGTACAGTATTTGGTGATGTATGTGCGTCTGTGTGTGAACATGTGCTGGCAAATGTCTGTGCAGGGGGCTGCTGCATTTCATATTCCTCACATTTTTTTTATTTTTTTTTATTAGGTTGTTTACCAGTGGAGCTGAATACTCAGCAGTCGGGGGTAGTGAATGAAAAGTGAGGGAGGGCGAGTTGGGGGTGCGGACTGTTCGAATTGAGAGCCATTTTTCAAAATTTGATCCAATTTCCGTAATTCTCAAGCCTCCTGTTTTCAAAGGTCCCTCCACTCTCCTTTACAGTCTGTGACAGACAGAGAAGCCAGAGCGCTGAGGCTTATAGAGTAATATAATCAGCCACCCGCCCACCTACCGCCCACCCTGCCCGACCGCTGCCCACATACACTGATGTGGGGCCCATTTGCACAGTATTGGCACAGCTGCAGCACCCAGGGTATCTTATGACTATGAAGATGAGGAGAAACGGAGAGCTGCAAGCTGTATGCTTTCTCCTGGGGCCCATCATCACCTCTCTCTCTGTCACTCTCTCTCTCAGAGATGCAGGTGGATGTACTTCACTGTTTCACCTGATGCTTTTTTTAACCACTGATTTATATTTAGTTAATCTTTGCATTGTTTTATTTGCATTTTTTTTTTTTCAGTTTGTCACCTTTTAGTCTGTCACCTTTTAGTTTGATACAGCTTGACTCACAGAACTATGGCTCTATAATGTGAGAAAGTCTAATGTCACGTTCTCAGTCCCAAAGGTAAGTCAGTTCTGAACCCATTTTGTCTGTGTTAATTTATGCACAGATGAGTGAGGGAAGCTCAGATCATGGCCACTGTGATCATGCTTTAAATCCAAACATACATGCATACAGTGGATTTAAGGTAGTCCAGGATCTAAATGTATAAAACTAAAACTATGTGTGTGAAAAGACCAAAATATGCATGTGTGTGTTTTTTCATCATATTTATTGACTTTTTAAATCTTTATTAAACTTAATTTTTATAGACGTACTTCCCTCCCCAGGACTCATTACACTTACCAATGTGATGAATGAATGTCAAAAAGGAAAAGCTGTTTTACTGCTTAGCAAGGTTTTGTCACATATGACTGTTATGCACAGCGTGAGGACATATATCCAGTAGCTCCCCATGGGATTGCTGAAAGAACTAACACTGCTTTGATATTTCAATCTAATATTTTTTTTTTACCTTGGAGGCATCCCGACCAGATGCCTGAACCACTTCAACTATGCCCTTTTGAGAATCTACTCGTGTCCTTTTGGTCCTAAACAAACATCATGACCATAGGTGAGGCTGAAAGCTTTGCAAATTGGCTCAGCCCCCTCTGCAACACAGCAGATTGGTACAGTACCCACATTACTGCGGACGTCACTCTAAATCCCTGGTTGTCAAACACATGCATTTTTCTTCAGTGTGAAGAGAACATGCACATTTTAGTTTAACTTGGTCTTAGAGGTTTTAGAAAACTGACCTCTTGACAAAAGATCTGAGCAAGTAAACAAATATGCTTTACTAATTATAAGGTAGTATAATGTAGTAATCCTTTAAATTGGGAATTATTTTGCAAGACACAGCATCTGAATTGACATCAACAGTAGGTAATGTTGCTTAATGTGAACACAATTTTTTCAGACAGCAACAACACACAATTAAAAACAATAATCGCATTGCCATTCGTAGCAGCACCGATGAATTTTCTCTGTGGTCTGAATGGCTTGTAACTGTTCTTTTTCTGAAAGTGATGGCTTATTGAAAGCAGAGTGCCAGTGTGACTCTGGTGTATGAGCCAGAGGCAGTTGCAGCAGAGCCTGCAGACGAGCCATTAGGCAGTGACGGAGGCTAGATGGGGCCACTGACCTTCATATGCGTCACTCAACGCTGCAATCACAGCGAGTCCTGCGCTAAAATAGCCAATCCTCTGTGCAAACTCAGGCTCATTCCATACCAGGAAAAACTGTGTCTTTTACAGGGAAATGATCAGCATTCATGTTTGACAGTGAGTGTAATATAACATAAATCCCTTCTTGTGCAACTCATATTTTAGCAAATAACCTGTTTGAATAAATTATGATTGATGGTGAGGACATTTGCTGCAACGGCACTTGCACATATCCAAAAGTAATGTAATTCAGATCAAGGCATCCCACATTTTAAACTTCCTTCACACCAATATGAGCTGGAGCTGAATTACATGTAATGAATGATTTATTTTTGCCCTCTGGTTTTATTCAGTGCTTTGATGGTCCTCTGGCTCATCTTTTCTTATATGGATTAGACAAACCTGTCTCCTTAATAAAATAAAAAAATAAAAACACAACTAAACTGAAAACACAAATACCAGATTACATTTTCTGTTAACATGATAACCATATGTTGACAATTAGTGTAAACTGTAAGTTGCAAAGTACCATTTGCCACAGTGATCCTGAACATAACAATAAATAGATAGATAAGGTTATACAGAGGTACTCACAGCACTTCATTAATTTCATTAATTTTATTTATATAACAAAATCACAAAATTCATCCCAAAGTAAAAGTTTTGAATTCCCAGAAACAGCCCTGACTTCCATCCGTGTGTAAATGGTTCACACCAGCATCATAAGAGAATGTAATTTATATTGATATTTATCTACTATTATGAATACATATTAATATCCCTGTAGAAAATAAATGTTTCAAAATGGAAGTATCTCACCTGAAGGTCCATAGCTGTTCTGGAGCTGTGAGCAAAACCTTTGTACAGTGTCAGTGTGATATATTTGGATAATTTCTAACAGGTAACAGTACTGTAGTATTATTTATAAATGTCTATAATAAATAATAATAACATTATTATTAAAGGAAGATGATCATATCATTCAGAGGTGAGCGTCACTCCCTTATATAGGATTTGTATTATGAGCTGGGCTTATTGACAATCCAATATTTAATCTAGCACTCAGTGACTTAGCCTCACACACTGACAGTGAGTAAGTCAGTGTTTGAGTTGCTGGGTTGACATACTGGTGCAGGAAAAGCTTGATAATGACATTTTCTGTGTGTTTTAGCTCATGATTTGAGTTTTCATCTTGACTGGTGTATTTGTTTTGCGTCAGGACACTTTTACCTTCACACATCCTTCATTATTTGATCACTCGCAACAATGATACGAGGGAAGAGCTAGCTGTACAATGAATCTACTGAATCCTCTGATATTCTCAGCTTCTGTTCTTCAAACCAGTCAGTCCAACACTTAACCATATCACAGTTAAGTAAAGAAAACCTTCTTTAAGTACTCTTTGGCAGAGCAAGAAGTAAGTATTCAAATCTGTATAAGCTCACACCAATTTTGACCTCACTAGCGAAAGTATAAAAAAAAAACCCAACTAAATCCTATCAGTCTGGGAACAATTGTCTCACACATACAGACGCCACATTAATAATCATTAGGCTCATTTCCATATGTTTTCTATGCAGGTGCATCCAAATGTCAACTGAGGAATCAGTGCAACTGCAAATTGGAGGTTTGAATTCCTTAATATACAGATTGCCATACGTTAATGAGAGGTGAAGGTTACAATTGAATAATGCCAAAAAAGAATTCCCATAAAGGGAGAGGGTGAAGCGAGCGGGGGAACACGTTCATACATAATCATTTCTCTCAGTGCTGGATCATCCTGAGCACCCCAAGTACAACTGGCTCCTCTTTAAATGTAATATATTCTAATAGAAAATACACTGTAAGGACGGTGGCTCCGTGCACAGCCAAAGTGATATTTGTGTAGTGAGCTTTGCTATTGTTTTTCCATAAAAGAAAATTAGCCTGTAAATGAGCCTGCACAATATGTGCTTTCTAAAGTGCAATTTGCATCCCTACCCAAGGGTGATGCTTTCTTCTTCTTCCTTTCTTCTTCTTCCTTTCTTTTTGTTATTTGGTGCTGTTGGGGATGCTTTATCTGAATTTGAAGGAAGCACATCTAAATCCCAGCACAGCGATATGAAGCACCTTCGTGGCAAGATGCCACCAGCGCTGTTTGTTCTTCTCACCAGTGCCATTAAGCGCTCTGAGCAAAGCAAATCTTTTCTTGTACTTCCATTTACAGCCACCCAAGGCTAACACTCAACACCTGCAGCCCATTATAGCAGTCAGGGTGTAAATTCTACACTAAACGCTATCTTAAAACCAGTTGGTTTGACACTAAAAGCTGCATCTTCAGATAGTCTGTGACCCTGTGTTTTTAATAAGCTGTGTGTGTGTGATGCTGATGGTATGATCTGTATTTCTGTAACACAATTTATTTTTTGCTTAGTAGATATGTTATGTATAAGCTGTATTTTTTTTCAGGTTATCACACAGAGAACAAGGCTGCTTTTTCCAATACAAACCTACAAACAGCAGACAAAGCAGACATAGAGCACAGCAGTCATGCAAAAGCGCATGCAGTACATATAAAACATACCACAAATGAAGGTTTACAGTCACCTACTGGTGCCCAGAGAGGTCCAGCCATTTTTGCACTTCCCTTTAATAAATGTACCTAGCACTTATACCAGCCCTTAGCTGAGCACTAATTTTATTCCCCCAGAGTTGATTCAAAATTTTCAGGAACCTCATTTGCTACTAACGAGTGAATAAAAAAGATATATGTTCTTTTTAAAATACTGCATTTCCTTGGACCGAAATTCTTTACTTCCTTCAGATTAGAGTCATATCCATGATACAGTGAAAGCACCACTATGACTTCCATCTGTTGTGTTAATTTGTAGGACAGGTACAAATTAAGACTATAAAAACATCTGAACGACTGCATTGATATAGAGAAAGATTATCAAATTTGCAGCATCAAACGTGTCTTGTTTCTGCTCTTTCAGAAATGTTACGCTCCTACTGACTGACAGCCATCAGCTTGGTGTGTCACGGCCTGTATCTTTAGTAATCCTTCTGCAGCTGTCCCTGAAGATGTAGTAGAACTTGTGTTCAACATTATTGATTTTGAAGCCAACTTATTTTTGAGACAAACCAGTGGAGCCATCAAGTAATCTCCCCATGTTCTATAAGCGGGGTTACAATTTTTTTTAATGACACACTTGCTGATCTACGAAGCCATTGGCTCAACAGGACATCATGCTGTCCATGACATTACAACTTGCCTTCTTTTCTTCAAATTAATTCAAATAATGACGCGTAGGCGACGTGTGCAAGTAGTAAGATGACCCCCTAAACGTACCCCCCCAAAGCTGGTTGCATAATGTAGGGTTAAAAAAAATTAGGCCCAGCATCATCAGATAACCTCTGCTAAGTGATTGTGTGTCGTTTGCAGTTGAATTTGTATGACATTTTAACATAGCAGATTGAGTTTATTAATTTAAGACACTGCAGTTATAACATGAAACAGGAGTGACTCTGGTCCTGTGTGAGTAAGGCTTTATTTTCTCTCTAGACAAGCTTTTGTTCAGATGTAAGATTAGCTGATGTTGAAGGCAGATCTCTGAAGACTGATGTTTTGCCAGCAACTGTTTACTTTTTGAATTTGTATGGAAATGCGATACTTAGGATACTGTATCACAGTTCAGTTTTTTTTTTTGCTCTAACATTGTTGTTTAAAAACCACCTTCCAAAAAGCGAGTTGGAGCTGGTGCAGGTTTGGAATATATCTTCACAGGCAGCAGCGATGCATGGATTATTTACAGCTCAGGGAGTGTTTATCCAATAGGCCACTGAGACAAGTTAACCAGACACCATTTCTCTCATTGTCCTGTGACATTTCACTTATTGATAATTTATGTACTAAAAGCATTGTGCGCCGATTAGCAGTGCGGGGAGTAATCACAATTTATAACCTTAAAAGGGCAGGCCATCAGGCCGCTCACAGTAAAGGATAAAGAAAAATGACCAGTGGGCTCCAAATCAGGAACACTGAAAATTCTATATCAGACGAGAAACATGTATTTATCAGGAGAGATGGGTGAATTAATGTTTGTACCACATTCTATGATTCACTGCGGTAGATGGACCGGAGGTGGTACAGTAAGTACATTTTTGCTTGGTTAGACTTGAATATTTGTTGCTCCTAGTGCATATTTTCTGCCCATTCTGTTAAAAAAAATTATTCAATCAATGAAAACACACAACAAAACAAAATGTAGACTATTTAAATTGTACATGAAAAAGACTGGCATCTTGATACTTAGGGTAATACATGCTAGAGAAAATACTGCAATAACACTGGTTTGCCTTCAATTTTTGTGTACTGACATGATAATCACATGGGAATTTTGTGACAACACTTAAAGGAATAGTCTGTCATTTTGAGGAATATAGTTATTTGCTTTCTGGTGGAGCAGCTCAGTTGGTAGAGTGGTTGCCCATCGACTCTAGAATTGAGGCCTGACTCCTCCTGGCCGTATGTTGAAGTGTCTCTGGACAAGACCCGCTGAACCCCCAAGTCCTAAGACAAAACCCAGCCAGTGCACTCTGGGTGCCAGTCCCAAGCCTGGTGAAAATGAGCAAAGGTTGCTTCAGGAAAGGATCTGGCTTAAAATCCTGTGCCAAACAAATGTTTGGACCAAGATCTGCTGCGACAGCCCCGTGGGATAAGTCAGGGAAAACAATTCAATTGGGATGTGATGATGTGAATTTCCATCTAATAGGCTAAACAAATTTTTTTTTCCCTGGGGGATGGATCATAAAAAAAAAAAGTAAAATAATGTGAAAAGGTCAATATTTTGTTGTATATTCTTTAGTTCTCTTCAGCAGACACTCCTTTCCAAGTAGGTATTTGATGACTATGTGATCCACCATTGCAGTTTCAGTTCTCACGAAGTAACCGCTCTTAAAAGTTTTTTATTTTGGCTGGAACAGCTTCTCTCTTTACCTCTGGCCAGACAGAAGAGTATGAGGATGTCATGAATGTTATTAAAATCCCAAGAAACCCTCACAACTGTCCATCTACTGTACTGTGTTTTCACTGCACTCACGGAGCAAACAAGCAACGCTCCTGAGTCTTTTTTACACTTCAGTCTGCTGCTGTGCGGTGGGTAATAAATCATGTCTCCATCTCCTCGTGGAAGGCCGCGGACGTTTTAATCATCCCGAATTCTTGTGTGTTTGGCCATAATAATTTGGCTCTATCATGCAAAGACAGTCCTGCTTGTGATTTATGTGTGCGAGTGAGGGAGCGGAGGAAGGAAGTCGAGGCGGAACCCAACCGCTGCTGCCGCCGCTGCTTCTGTTGTTTGGCTTATGGTTTTTTCACGTCCTCCAATCTTTCATCCTGGTGTCTGTGTTTTATCTGTTCATTTTCTCTTTCTGTTTCCCTCTCTGTCTCTGCCAAGCAGGCATCCATAACAGTCACTGAAGTGGTCAGTATGCTATGAGGTATATTGCACGCCTAAAGACAATGATGCCACAAATCTGTAACTTTGTGGTATAAAGTAATATAGTTCACAAATATAAAGATTTTGACTGCTTTAATTATTCCTTTAAGCCTCCTGATGTCTTTTATGGCTCCACGCTGGTGACAGCTGTGGTCACAGGCATTATGTTTTTGGGTGTGTTAGGTTGTGTGCTTGTTGCGATCGTGATATCTCAAAAAACACCTTCAGGGAATATGTTTTAATTTGGTTTGAGAATCCACTTGCACTCAAGTATGAACTGACTTGAATAAGAGTCTGGACAGAGATGAGTGTAAAGTCCAACTTGACTGGTTAGTGGAGGTGTCCAGTCACACTGGTTAATGCAGTTTTTCTTTCTTTCCTTTGTATGTTCACACTGAGCTTTCTGTCTCGTGCTTTAGGAGTTGTCTGTGCTGTGTGTGTCTGTGCTGGCTGTTGTCTCAAATGTATAAACTTTTTGTCTTACTGTGGGCTGATATACAGTAAATGATCTGAACTCTTTAGAGATTACACAATAACCTTTTCCACCTTTAAACAAATCAATAAATCTTTCTCGTTGTCTGGAGACTTAAAATTATGCTTTATTCCTCCTCTGCCCTTTTCTGGTTCTAGTTTGATTTATTATGTAAAAACAACTATATATGCAGCGCAAATCATCAGTCAGCAAAAAATAAATAAAACAAATCTTATAAAACATGAGGTTAAAGAAATATAACCTGGAATTAAATTATAAACCTAAAATGAGAAATAGTCCTAAGTTTTACAGAAAGTGCAGAGAAGAACTGAATGTGTATGATGATGATATGTGTTGCCGACTGTTTGTTATAAATAGATTTAGCACAGGTCGAGCCTCTTTGGAGATCTGTTTTTTCACATTTCATGTGTTAGACCAGTCTAGACCTGTGAGTTTTGGTTCTGAGAATTCAACACTGACAAAATGTAATGAAATGCTGTGAAAAAAACTGAGGTAAAGCTTTATGTTGTTGTATATAACTTATTTAGACTATAAATAGCCAACCTCATATGTAAATGACATGTCTGTACTTTGCCTGTTGCCTGTCATTTCCTTATGAACAGTTGGCTGCATAAGTAAAACTCCACCACGACAACTACCACTATTTTCTCTGTTTGACTGTAAGAGACGAGACTCCTCTTGCATCTGCAGCCAGTTAGCACCATCTCGGCACAGTCCTCTGAGGTTTAGTTTAGTCGCGTAATAAACAGTCAGGTGAGACAGGGAGCACAGCCAATCAGGCTCCTTCATGTGCCAGCTGATTAGGTGTTGCTGCCTCATTAATCACAAACAACAGTCTGGTCCTATTGTTTGCAGAGGAGTGTGGCTGCTGGTGGTGGGAGAAATTACAGGGCTTCAGTGTGAGACCTGTCTTGGAAAGCTCTAATTGAGATATTGGCGGCGTCTAAATTAACCAGATGGGTTGAAAGAAGTAAGAGATGACTGGCACCAAACACAGTGGGAAGACGGACTTCTTCATTAACACACTTCCACTAACAGGGGAAGTTAGGCCTGAGTGGCAGTGCTTACCAGAGGATACTAATGTACTCTAATCCGACTCAGCTGGTTCTGCTGGCAACACGGGACGTTTTTAAGTCCAACACATTTCATATTTTAGGTTCATCCAGTGAAAATGACTTGGCAGCTCCCAAAATACACCAAGGTTTTCAGTCTGTCTGCAGTCCAACACAGGACAACATCACTCCTGATGACAAACAGCAGACAGGCCTCATCAGGCTCTCTGTGTGTGTGGAAGAGTGTCATGTAGTGGGTCTTCTGTGGTATTGATATGTTTCCCTCCTTTCCAATATAACCTTTATCTTTCTCTTAAAATTGCACGTAAACAGTGCTCTCAGTAAAACAGCGGTAATTTCTGTCAATATGCAAAACTGTGTTCACAGGCCCCCTTTATGGCTGTCCTGTGATGTGTTTTTGAGATATGCAAATATGACATTTCTCTTCTGTGATTGCTCTTCAGTCTCTCTTCTCCCTCCCCTTTTCTCTTTCTCTCTCTCACACAGGCAGAGAGAGGTGAGACATCACCTGTTCAGCTGTTCAAAACATTGCCGCAGATTGCACCATCTGTTTGGTAAGACCTTTTTTTTTTTTTAGCTTGGTGATATCGCTGGTGTCTATTTTCATAAACTAATAACTGGAATATTCAGATTTTTTTTTCCAGAGTAGAGTAGTTTAAACAGTTTTTTTTCTCCTAAATTTCAGAGAAAGTGTTCAGCACATTGGCTTACATAAGTAAAGGTACCAATACCCTTGTCATTTCCACTTTAACAGACAATAATAAGTGACTCTTCTTCACATGTACCCATGGTTAATGTTAGCTGCACCAACTAGCAAACAGGAACCAGACCAGTGTGTCCAGAACTCACTACTGAGCATTAACACCTGTTAAGATAGTGAACAGGCTCATAAATGTCAAAGTAGTGCAAGTTACTGGAAGTTGTATTACTGAAAATCAAACTGTGATTTATTACACTCACTCCCGAAGAAAGTAGTATTATTGCCTATAACATAACTGTACTGTTACAAATAATTTGCCATTGTCCATTTTTACCCATTCTCCACTATAAACAAATGGTCACATGCTGCAGCTTGAAGAAACTGGGCATATTTCTCAACCTATAAGGAAATATTTCAACCTTTATGTAAAAGAATAAAATAAAATCACCATATTTAAAGATTCATGTTCTTAATTAGAGAGTAAGAATATGTCAAATTGTAATCTGAAAAGTAATACCTATAGCTTTCAGACAAATGTGTTAGAGAAAGTAAAATATTTCCTTCTGAAATACAGTGGAGTAGAAGTAATAGTTAAATTATCCAAGCTGAGTACAAGAACCTTAGATTTGTATTTATAGACAGTAACATTTACATTACACTCAGTAAATGTATCTAGTTAATTATTGTATATTGCTGCAGGTGCTTTATGTGCTTTATATTTCCTTTTTCTTTTAACAACGTATGCCCTGCATTTCAGGAGCAGTGACATGTGGTAAAAGGAGTAATATTATAATATAAACATAATCAAAATCATAATCATCAGATGTTTAACTACTGTTTTAATACTGGAGAATATACAGTATACAGTATATCTATGTGTGTAGAAATATGTAGAAACATTGCTTGCTTGAGTGTTTGACAGAGACTACCAGAACTCTTTGTGCCTCAGAGATATTATTAATTCCCTGCCAGAGTTTTAAACAGTACTGTGTTGAGGCGGCACACGCTGACCTCCGTCCGCTTTCGCTGTACCTTCTGACGGGAATACAAATAGGGTTTTATACAGCTGAATAAACAAACGTTTAGTTTAACTGAGTGGCCTTTTTACAGGGGACTCACTGCCCCACGTTTTTACAATTTCTCCCGTTTTCTGAAATGTCAGCTCTCCTCTGCTCGCTGTTTATCTAACCATCTAATTCCTGTCACAGGGAGAGAGAGGCAAATAAAGACAGCCTGGTCACCAGCCTCACCGTTTTTTATAGGGCAGTTATGGAGGGGTTGGCCTTTTTGGGGGGTTTGAACAATGTTCTGGGAGCACTCTGTCATTTCTCACTCTGTGACTTTTAGGAGCTTATGACGGATGGTCCACCGCCTCCCGCCTCTTCCACATTAAACTGAGAATGGTATCACTCAAAGTTGGCCTGTAATGCGCAAATAACCAGCAGCCATTTTAGAATAAATGCATGGCTGTGGCAGCGGGATGCGGCAGACCTTTGGGTGAACCCCAAATGGAGCCTTCTGTTTTCTATTAAGCCAATGCCTGTGATCTATCATATATACATATATACAGACTCCCCTTTCCCCATTCTGCCACTGAAAGCTGTTTTGATGCTTTACTGAGGGGTTGAGCAGAGAACAGCCAGTCACATCTGATGTTACACAGATATAGTGATTTTCAGGTATATAAAACTAATTTAAACTTATATATATATATATATACATATATATATACATATATATACATATAGATATGTTAGTTAGCTCTCCCTCTAAAACAATGAGTATGAGCAGCTTTGAGTTCACCACTGAAACTGGAAGGTGGTGTTTATACTCGCCCGCTTGTCCGTCTGTCTCTGTGTTTATTAGCAATATCTCAAACATGTACTCACACATTTGGCTGCTATGTGGTTGACAGAGTTCTCAGTGCAAAGATCACTTGATTCATATTTGATTAGGAGCCAGATCTGGGATGTTTGCCACCATAAACTGTTTCGTAGCAATATTCTGTAAGTACTATGCTGCGTTTGTGGAAAAGTTTGAAAGCTCTCTTCCTCTCTGAATAAAATCTGTAATGATTTTTGGCAAACAGGAATAAGTAATGTGCACGTGGCTTCTTCTGTGAACCTCAGTGATGTCGCAGAGGTTCTACTTCACTCACCCAGCAGAATCACTATTTGAGGATTTATAAAAAATGTGTGCAATGAAAATCCAACCTTTTATATTAAACAATACACGTTCACACGTCATATATATATATATATATATGTATGATTGCATCACACATTGAACTGGCCAATGCATTTTACTTTATTGGAAGCTTCTTGATTCAAATGCTGGGGATATTCTTAGCTATGTAAAATGTATAAGCTTAAATTACTCATCATTATAACAAACAACATTATTATTATAATCATAATTTAAAATATATGACATAAACAAATAAGTAGATTATTAGATAGATAGATAGATAATTGCAGTTACAGAATATATGAAATGTCTATGTAAACGATCTTATCTCTTTCTATTAGGTGTTTATCATTTGGTTAGTTTATCCACCTACACCACGACACCACCAAGCAATAACAACTGTTGTTCTTACTGCCTCTAAAATGACGAGTGATTTAGGTTCACTCCCCATAATAGTATATTTTGGTTAGGTTTAGGTAATTGCAGCAACCAAAGATGTTTGCTTTGTGCTTGGGCAGGTTACAAAAGAAACTGGCACAGATTCTTGGAATGAAATGGAAAAAGCAAAACCCAAACACCTCCTGCTTTTAACTTCTGGTTTTGAGAATCCACACAGTCACTTGTCAAAAAGTCACAGCAAAACATTAACAACCACGCTGTTATTTTTCTGGTGTAAATAAGTCTCTACCTGTATTTCTCTTTTTATTTGTCTCTCCATATTCCTCACTCGAATAGTCAGAACAATCTAAGGGAGACATTTTCTAGACCTTTTCACACTAGACAAGACCAGAAAAAACTATAATGTTTCCAAGCGATGTTTCCACCTAAGATAAAGTCCAGCAGCTTTGTAGAAGTCACATCTGAACCACCACTCAGTGCCTGCAGGAGATGTTAACAGTTGCCTGGATGAATGTGCAGTGGCACATTCTCATTTCATTCTAGCAAATGTTATGTTAATGGTGCGCTCCCTTATTTTCGTTTATGGTGCCCCACAGTTCCCAGCTGTGAGTTTTCAAGAATATGAGACAAAAGTGTGTTCAGACAGACAGATCCTTACATCTTCACTCATTTCAGGAATCCCCCAGTATTTAAATTTTTTTTATATAGACTATCTGATGAAATAAAAAAGACAAAAGCAAGTGTTGTTGTGTAGGTGAATAAACTAACCATTACTACATTACTTTCATAAACACCCAACGCACTGATAAAAATACTTTTTTTTTTTATATATCCTGTAACTGCAAATATAAATCCAATTATTTGCTTATATATTCTAAACTATAATCATAATCATGTTTTTTGTTGAAATGACAATCGTCCTGTTTCAATAACACTGATTTTGAGTTACTGTAGTCATTCTAACCAAAGACCTTTGGGACATTTCTGACTTCAGTTACATGGATATTTTAAGATTTTAGGTTTAGAAGAAAATCCAGGGGATTAATATTTTACAGTGTTCAGCATAGATCTGGTGCATATTCTCTAACAGTCCCCATTAGTGGGTGGAAACTGGCTCTGATCACGGCAGCTTATTGGGGAATCGTGGGCTGCGCTGTGGATGCAACGTGACGAGCTATGAAGTGAGCTGCCTGCTGGGTGATTGATATACCATGTCTGGCATATCCATGCTAGATAGGGGGAAATTGCTTTTGTCCGTCTCATTTGCACTCATTGATCCATTTGAAGGATGGAGGGAGGCAGAGATGGAGAAAGAGAGAGGAATGGTTGATTATCTTTTAGTGTCTCTCCATATAATCAAGTAGAAATTCTGTCTAGGTTACTGGTGTTTCTTAACACAATGACTAAATATCTACAGAAGTCAATTTTAGCTTTTAAAAACATTTATGTCTCCATTCCATAATTTGCAGAATGTCTAAGTGAGTATGTAGCGTTTGTGCGATGAAAAAAGTGTAAAAGATAAAAGAAAGATATCAAGGATTTCATTTAACATGATTTCTGGTGTTGTATTGCACTTCTTCACTTCTTGGTGACTCCAAGACTAACACGAGCGTTAACCACTTTGGATTAATGTGTAAATACTCTTAAATTTTTCCCATTGCATCCTATTAATCGGATGGTAATCCAACCTTTCCTGCAACAAGCCAGTCATTTCTTGAAATATGGCACCAAATAAAGGGATTTGGGTTTGTGTTAACTACCTCTTTAATATTACAGGACATGGTTAATGATTAACCCGATCGTGTTTACAGCACATAGATTCAATTGTCCTGTGGGAAAGTCCTGGGCTATCCACCCCTACCTGCCGCCAAAATAGCATTCCTCACTCTGTATCCATTTTTGCATGTATTTGAATTTTTTTTTTGTTTATTTAACAATGTATAAGTTTGAATCTCTCATGCAACATGTGTGTGCTTTTAAAATATCAGGTCTCTGCTGAATAATAAGGTGACTGTAACCAGCCCCATAAACCAGAGCTTAATGGCTCGATGGTGGCGCTAGATTACATATATTACAGCCATGACTTGACATCGTCGTCCATCCAGTACACCTAAAATGTTCTTAAAGATGTTTCACCCCTTATCTTCATAGGCTTTGTATTCTGAAGATTTACCATGTAGGCCCAAGTACAAATCTGGAATTATGTTGTTTGCATGAAAAGTACCACAGACAAAGAAAAGACTGCTATACATAGAAACACAACTTTCATTGGCCTCTCCAACTGAAAACTGACCTAAATCATAAGTACATTATACTGCAGACACTGCAGCAATTATAGCTTAACATGAAGACAGAATCAATGAAGATGAAGACAAAAGCAGGCCGATACTTTACTGAGTGGTTATGGCATGAACTATTCTGCTTGTAATACACCACATGGTATTTAACATTTTTAGACAGAAAAGATATAACGTCCAAATTGGCACCTGCATCATGTATAAATAACATTTCAAGTCACGTAATATAGGTGAGACAATTGTTTAATGTCGTAAGTGTAGTTGCAAGCCAGCAGCAAGGGAAAACAGTTTGTGTACAAGGCCCCGAAGTGTTCCTAAGTAAGGCGTGGTGTGCCAGCGGGGAGCCAGTCTCATTACACTTGGCCTTACATGGGATGTTAAGCTCTCCAAAGCCTCAGCTCCTCATTGGTCCAGGAGGGGACTGGGAGCCACAAAGGGAGATTGAGACTTAAACCTCTGTCTCTTCAACCTCACTCCTCCTCATCTTTCTGCACTCGCACAATCTCCCTAAAGCTCCCCGGTAGAACAGTGGAGGCAATATTTTGTGACAGAATCTCTCAGACTATTAGGCACCCAGAGGCGCCCCTGGGAGTCATCTCTCTCTCTCTCCTTCCCTTCCCCTACCTCTCTCTCTGCTACTCTCCTCTCTCTACCTCCCTCTCAATCGCTCTCTCTCTCCTGGCGAAACAGCTGTTATCTCTCAGCGATGAACATTCATGTTCACACACACACACACACACACACACACACACATGTGCACACAAGCATTCCCTCATGCACATATACAATTCAGCAGCTCCCCAAACACACACACACACCAGAACCATTCACCCACACATTAACCCCTATCTAAACACACACACTAAGACACACACCGCCTTCGGCAACAGTAAACTCATCTTCACTTTATTCTGCAATTCCTCACTGCAGCAGCTACGGTGGAAGAATCAGAGTGATGCATATGTTAAAGAAACACAGACGTGCTGAGGGGAAGAGAAAGAAAAGACCGGATGAAATGGCAGATGAGGAAGCAGCACACTTTACTGCTGCAGAACGTGTTAGAACACATTAGAATTTGTGAGCTGTGGGTGTAATGAGAACATTGGTCACGAGCACTGATGGGGGAAAAAAGTATCAAAGGGTCAGTTAACCCAAATTACAAAAACATACAAACAAACACAAACAGCATACACACCAATCAGCCACAACATTAAATCCACCTGGTGGATCAGTGTACCTTCTCACACATCAGGTATCTTCGTCATAGTTTTGGTTTTACATGACCATTTCTGCTCTAAGCACTGACAAACCTGCTTGTCTAGTAAAATGTTCCCTGGCAGTGTGATTCGTTTCTCAAAGTATCTCCCTGGTCACTGCAAGGACAAAATAGTTTTTATTCACCAAGTAACAAACAGAGGCTCTTTCTAATCTGGACCTGATTCTCTGGACATTGTTTCTCTTTCAAACAAGAAGCACATAACGGGAGATTGTCCGTGACAGATGCGTGTTGATCAACTGGAAATACTCCATTTGGTTTAGTCATGTAATGGTGCTCGGGGACGCATGGCAAAGGAAATTGCAGTGTTTCGTTCGCAGTACAATCGGTTTCGTACCATTTGCGTGACAGAGACATCGTTAACGCGCTCCCCCACTGTGAATTCTCTGCACGACGGCCTGCTCTATTCCCACATGGGCTCAAGCAGACATTACATGGACTTTGTAGTAGCGAGCTGTTAAAGTCAGTTTCGTGTCTGATCCAACTACTTAATACAGCCCCTCTGCGTAATGTCCAGATGAAGGTCAGGGTTGCAGTGCGTGTTTGATTTAGGAGACGCTGCCCCTGCCCCATAAGGACCAAAAACTAGTTTCCTTTCTGCATTTCTGCTTCTGCACGGGTTAAGACAATGACACAATACTTTAGAGTTGTTAGTGGACTTTTGAATTTAGAGCTCACACAGTTAACCCAATCATTTGTTTGCTGTATATTCAGGTAGTAAGTGCATATTTTACCTCCATGTTGTAGCCACAGAGAGGTTTATTTATGCTGCATCTTCGAAGCTGCTATACTTTAGTGGCAGCACTGTGAGAAGACAGGACACTGTCGTTTGATCCAGACTGCAGTAGAGAAATAGAGCGCTTTTAAATTATGTGGTTATGGAGTGAAATCCCATTATCCTGCAACTGGGAGATGCGCAAATGCACGGAGGGTTGATTTGCTGTCAAAGGTGAGCGTTAAAGCTGCATAATTTCACCTTTATCTGCACTCACCTGAGGGTGTGCGGACGAGTAAATTTATTTGGTTTGCTCTATTGGAAGATGATGAGTCAAACACCAAGCAGAGTGCTTTTCTAATAAAAGCAGCTTCTGCTACAGTACCTTTCATCCCAGGTTAGATCGATACATGGCGATATTATTCATGTATTAATTTGTATGTGTTTCCATGATCCTGATAATATACTGAATTCACAAGCTTAGTAATTTCCTCACAGCGCTGGTCAATAGTGCATTTGCATTTTGTGTGCATAGCACTGACAGACCATGTCACCCAGTGCAACGATGGGGCTTATTGATTTTTGTTTTTTTTTTACTTGAAGTGCTTGAAAATCCCTAAATGTTTGTCATCTTGTAGCTAGTTATTATTATATTATTGCAAAAATATAGAAGAAGAGCCATCATATTTATGTTAGAATAAATTTGCTACAGTAAATTGGTAGTGAATAAAAATATCCTTCGGTTCAGCTCAGTGCTGTCCAATCGCACAGAGTTAAACTTGTTTCTATTATTTTGTCCACCCCATTTACATCAGGGACGCTAGGCTAAATTACAGAAACACCAGGCTGTGCAATAACAGTTATACAAACCAAGCAAAAGGGCCATGCAGTCGTTGACAAAAGGCAGTAATAAAAATTGAACGACTTATCTAACACGTGCTGATCTGATAGTGCCGTAAACCTTTCTTTCTGTTTCTGCTGCCATAACTAGATTCTTGTTATGAGCAAAGTAACAAATCACACAGAGAAAAATAGCTCAGTGTTATAAAAACATACGGGCGCACAAACACGCACAAATCAGTGTCAGTGACCTCGAATCGTCCTCACACCTTCAGGGAGAGGAACTTCATAAACTAATGGATGAATTGCATCGCTTATTTTTCCCCTCCTCATCTCCCTCTCTAGCTCGCCTCTTCACAATTAAGTTGCCTGGAGCTGAGCACTGCTTGCATTTATCAGACAGATTTTTACTTTTATTTTCTTTATGGTTCTGTCTATAAGGTTGTTGATTTATTCTTGAAAATATGTTTTTTGTTGCAGACAGAAAATAAGTACAGTATGTTGCTTATTAATCTGTATTTGTTCTGAAATGATGGCTGATGAGTTTGAGGTCATTTTCACATCAGGGAACTAAACATAAATCACTTGTATTATTTACACAACATTATTATTAAATTATTAACTCATAAAAATCTTACTTCCCCAAAGTTTTTTAGGATTCACTGAAAGACAAAGTGTTAAGCTGGAGCTTTGCAGTGTAATACTCGCAAAGAGGTTGGTTAAAGCAAACCAAAGCTGTGTTCAGAGGGGATTACTGAAGATTAATTATTTGTAATTACTATTTTCTAATTTGAATCCAGTCGACTGATCACGTCAGTGATTCTCCTCCTCAACCACGGTTTTAATTTCAGCCCCAAATGTCTCCTGTTATTCAGCTCAGTCAGAAGTGGTCTGATAACTCCGCTGTCGCTCCACAGAAGCTCCTTTGGGTTTCAACTCATTTTTACATGCTTTACTCACCAATTGTGCCACTTCCCCAGTGGCAGCCAGCACACTGTTTAATTTATGTCTGTGGAAGCAAAGACAGTTGACTTGGAAGCTTTTAAAGAACAAGTATGGGTATTTTTCTACCTTTCTTGTTTTTGTCGCTGAGACAATTGATTGTGTTGAAAAATGATGTCACATTATTGTGCTGCTTTTTTTTCCTCTCTTAGGTCCGATTAAGTGGAAGCAATTGAATTTAAAAGTGACTTAAAGATGTTTGGTTAACACCAGCATTCGTACTCAAACACATTGAGCGAATAGCAGACAAGGACCATTGTCAGAGAGAAACGTGTGACGTGTGACGATTGCTTATTTTATCATGTATAGCATGTCACATTCAAAGACAACTCACGTGGCATCCCATCATAAAGACTGCCATGTCAGATTTTTTGGGGGGTTTGAAACTGTCTGTGGCGTTGTTCTGCAGCTCTTCTGTCCTGAAGACACAATGAGGCCTAATCTTTGCATACAAGTTAAAAAACTCGCTCAGTCATTATTAGCTGACTTTAATCAGTACAATAACCTGTGAGACAATAAGTATCAATTACTGACTAAGTAAGGTGGCACAAACTGATTTTTAATGATATCACTTAGACCAGCTTCCCATGGAAAGTGGCTTAAAGCTCTGTGTGTGGCTGCAAACTGCTGTTATTATGAAAAATGTGGGCCGGGCACGTGCCACCTTTTGTTTTTTTTACACTCTGTGTTACGCTACCTTCTTGTTGGTAATTGGCTCACTGATTGGAGGAAACCCTTAGGCAACCACTTCAAGTAAAAATGTCAAGTTAAGCTGAAATAGTAAATCCTCTAGGTGATGTGAGATGAGTGTTTTATTGGTTTACTGACTGTCACTGAATGTCATCTTTACAACTGACTGACGCCCTGTCAAACAGTGTAAGCCGCCTCTCTCCCAGTGTCAGCTGACTCCCCGCAACCTTCCACAGGATGGATGGATGATACGGGATATAGGATTCGAAGAAACTTTAGGGTTTGGTTTATGCTCGAGTAAAATGAAATGTGCTAGTGGGTCTGTGAGGCTGCATTTAGACACAACAGAGCTTTCAGCCAAGCTCACAGCAACAGTGTCACCATGCTCGTGTTAAACTTTTCAGTGGAGATCTGCAGGTGTTTGGTTATGAACCAAAGTCAAATTTTTTTTTTTTTAAATGTTGGCAACTAGTTGGATGATCACAAGTGATTTCAATTCAGTGAGGGGAGCGTGAATAAACAATCATCTGAAAGTGCTCAGTGGCCTCACAGAGAAACAAAACATTGTTCCTCGCAGAGCAGAGCAGAGCAGCACAGCACAAACACAACATTAGCACACAGCGGTTTGTATGTACAGAGGTCCAGTGTAATTTCCTTCTGCAGCAGAGTTGGCATGTTGGTGGAATCTTGAAAAAGTCTTTATTTGCATGATGGTAGTCGCCGGGGATGTTGATCACTGATGCTCCTGCACAGCTCTGGCAGGTAGACTGCTCAAATGTTGCCTCCCTCGGCAGGTCTTCAGGGTTGTAAACTTCACAAGCAAAGACAGTCTCTGGCAGTCCTTGTTGATATTAACACACAGTCCCCCACCTCCAGTCCCAGTAGACGGCGGAGGCTCCTTGATGTTTCAGTAGTTAGCTCATACAGCTCTATGGCTGTGACAGTTGCTTGCTATGTTTCAGTGCAAACAAAGACACAGCAGTTCTTTATGTCATGTGCTGAGCTGGTGGCCCATAGGTAAGACAGTCAGCAATTGTTAACTGTCTATGAACCACATGATTGTCGGTTCATGTCCCAGGTCCCTCCTTAGAACTGGTCTATAGTGCAATGGGGAGAGTTGCGTCAGGAAGGGCGTCTGGCATAAAATCAAAAATGCAAAGTGATCCCCTGTGGAAATCATGAATGACCTTACTTTAGGATATTGGACTTACTTTGCCAGTCTCGAGATGATCCTGGAGACTGCAGCTGAGCTGCACCTTACGCTTATGTTTATACAGGGATATTTCTGCCTTATTTGAATGATTAACAAACAATATTTTTCACTTTGGCAAGACACAGTTCTGGAAGTCTGTGTCTGTGTCTGGGTGGTTTGGTAAATATACTGTATGTTGAGTAAATGTCCAACAGCAGCACACAGCTCATCTTTTCTGAGAGATTCCCCAACAGGGTTACATCCTCACAGAACACAAACTCAAACAAATGGGATTCTTCCTTTAAGCCCGAATGATACCAAACAACAAACTGTGGCAGCTACAGCACAGGAACAGGAACTTCCAGTGACATGTTGCCAATAAATCAGCAGCATCTGGTGTGGAGAATAAAACAACAGAAGGCTTTAGAATTGTCAGACTGTCTGCTCTTTTACCTCGCGTCCTACTCACAGTCATCATTTCATAATAGAACTGGACAACAACAGGTTGTGGATTATGACTTTAATGAAGCATTAAATATGTTTCCACCACCTCCGGCTTCTGCTGCTGTTCACTGACAGAGAGGGGAAGGTACGGTGGGTAGAAAAAGAAAGAGAGTAAGAGAGAGAGAGAGAGAGAAAGGAGGACAAGAAAACCAGTGTAACATATGAAGAGAGGGGGGAAAAAGGAGATACTTGCATCTCCTCCAGTCAAGCAGGCTGTGGAGGTTTAAATAATTGTCATGGCGGCGGCGTCTGCTGCAGTCATATTAAACAACAGCTTGTCTACAGAAATAAGCTGCAGGGCTATTGGTTTACTCTCCATCTTGTTCCCACACGTCTTCTTCTACCCTCATGTGGTGTGTGTCATGTGGTGTGCGTGTATGCAGAAATAATGTACTACTTGTGCAATATGTATCTGTTTTGTGTGTTGCATGGACGCATATTTATTTCTGCATGTGTGTGGTGTTCTTGGTGCTTCTTGTGCATTGTGCATGTGTAGGTTTGGACATGCCTGTGCGTGCGTGTGTGTGTGTGTGTGTGTGTGTGTGTGTGAGTGTGTGCAGAATATGTGTTATAGGCTTTTTCCAAATACACACACAGTGACTCCCATGTGCCCGGCTATTGATTTAGAAATGACCGGCCTGCTCACTCACACCATCTGCTCTGCTAATGAAGAACGGCAGAGAGACGAAGAGAGAGAGAAAAAGAGACAGCAATGGAGAGAGAGAGAGAGAGAGAGAGAGAGAGAGAGAGAGAGAGAGAGAGAGAGAGAGAGAGAGAGAGAGAGAGAGA
>JAUYWH010000012.1:24686528-24723039 GCA_034779795.1 Ctenopoma multispine | reverse complement strand
TGGAGGGCCTCCGCGATGTACTCCTCCATGGCCCTGTTCTCCGCGGGGGACAGGGAGAACAGTCGACCTCGAGGCGGGACCGCGCCGGGTAGAAGGTCGATGGCCATGTCACAAGGCCGATGGGGAGGCAGGGTGGAGGCACGCTGTTTGCTGAAGGCCTCGGCAAGGTCCTGATAAGGTGGTGGGATCTGCTCGAGGTCAACGGGCCTGGGGGCTGAGGACTCCCTGGAGCAGGTGCCGGTTCCGGAGGTCCCGGGCAGCAGACAGCGTTGATGGCATCGGGGCCCCCAGTCCAGAATGCGACCTTCGGATCACAGGATGTGGGGGTCATGCTGCTGCAGCCACGGAAATCCCAGGATGAGAGGCGAGGATGGAGCTGAAATGATCAGGAATCTGAGCTGTTCAACGTGGAGGCCGATGGACATCTGAAGTGGGCTGGACTGGAACTGGACTGGATGCGGTTGGAGAGGATGTCCGTCGACTGAAGTGACTGGAATGAACCGGGTGACTGGAAGTTTTTATGTTAACTTAATTTTTTCCAGCAACATTAAACTCAGTTGAAATCCTTTAGAAAGTACTATTTTAATTATGTATTTCACAATGAGTAGTATTCATGAAGGTTATAATTGAAGGACGGTATTACTTACACAACCTAACGGGTCAGTCCAGACTCACTAACTGAACTCTGCTTCCTGGAAATTACATTTATATTCTACTAATGCCGCATGTTTTACAGGTAATGTCACCTCGATCACATTTTCCTCCACATAACAACAAAACAAAACAAAGTTAATGAATGTATTTGACAAGTCATCAAATATTGATAACAAATGTATCCATAAATCATTCGCTGTTTCATTTGTTTTCATGCAATATACACGTCAAGTGAAGCATGGTTAAATTTTTCATGCCTGTGTTGTGAAGAAATACTAAATCATATAATAATTAGGATTCTCACCACCTACCATCTTGTCTCCATCATGTGAACTGATTATCAACTATTATCAGCTGATGATTTTTGCCAATGGTGAAAGTGATGTTGATGGAACTGCACAGGTACAGTGCAGCACCAACATACAAGCATCATCTGTTACAATTATCTTTCAACAGTAACATGCTTTTGGGGCATTTGGGATTTAATAAGCAGTCACCTGTATTTTGTGGATTTCTTGTGCACAAGTGTTTTTTTTCACTAGCATAAAAATTGCCCAACCAACTGCACTGCACCATTTTTCAAAACATCAACCAGCTGCTGGAAACAGTGTTACATTGAAAACATAGCAGAGTGCTTTGAACCCCCCCCCCCCACACACACACACAAACA
Source organism: Ctenopoma multispine (assembly GCA_034779795.1). Classification (NCBI taxonomy): domain Eukaryota; kingdom Metazoa; phylum Chordata; class Actinopteri; order Anabantiformes; family Anabantidae; genus Ctenopoma; species Ctenopoma multispine. Next base: position 24,721,715 of record JAUYWH010000012.1, on the reverse strand, counting down.
AACCCACACACCCACTACCCCTCTTTCTCCATTACTCCAGAACATATACATCAACTTCTGTTGTAAGGAAACAACACACAGCCTGTGTCACAGTTCATTCACAGTCATTCTCTGCTCTCCTCGCCATTCCACTAACTTTCATGTTGTATCGGCTCCTGCCGCTGCCTCCTGCCCTTCGGTAACCCGCGGCCCTTCCTGCGTTCTCCTGCTACCTGATTCCCCGTAACCACCTGAACACCTGTTCTTCATTCCCTCATGAGATTTGTAGTGTGTTTATATATAAAGTCCACTTCCACTCGTTCCCTGCCAGCCTGTGTATCACGTTATCTCAGCCTTTCTTTTCGTTTCGCATTCTGCCTGTCTTCCTCTGTTGCCAGTTTTTGACATTCGGCTTACTTTTTGGACTTTGCCTTTTTGCCTGCTCCCTTTTGGCTTTGATGCCTGGTGTTTTTGTCTGCCTGTTGCTGACCTCAGCCTGCCTTCTGACCTTGCCCGGTGCCATTCCCTTTTTACCTGCCTCCATCTGCATCTCTTTGAATAAATGTGAACTGTTTGAACCTTTGCTTTGTGCGTTAGAGTTGTAACTTTTTCTGAATACATTTGCAATAAAAATCTAATAAACAATATTTAAAGCCTCGTCATATTTGCGGGCATTTCTTGTCAATGCAGTGTTTGTCTTTGTCTATCTTATCTTTATAACAAGGATAACAGCATTAACTAGCTATGCACAGCATTATACTGTAAACTCTACATGTTTGAGAGTGGTGCCATGTCTTTTTCTAAATGACTGATGAAGACGCCTATATTGTGTTTCATATTATAGTGTCGTATCACTCATTTCATAAGTCATAGTTTTATTTGTAGCTTAAATATATTGCACATGCATGTTGTGTCCCTTCGGTTAACATCACTGGGTTGATTTATTCCTTATTTTAATGCTCTCTTTGGCAACAACACCACCATTATGGAATTTAAAATAGTCATTTTATTCATTACGTATGAATTTCCAACCTCCAATATGCTGGTCTAATGATTTAATTAAATTTGAATGCCCAACTTTACATTTGAGCTAATTAAGATAAACTGGACATACACGTGTATTCGCACAGAAAACGCATGGAGGAAACTGAACAGGAATAGAAATCTAGTTATGGTTATTATCGTCATGGAAACCAGCTGACAGCAAGCATAAAGCAACCGCTCTCTTTCTCTCCCTTTCTCTCTGGGCTGCTGCGAGAAGCGGCCAGAAGTAAAGGTATTACTATGTTGGACTGATTCCAAGAATTCACACACACACACACACACACACACACACACACACAAAAGCAGTCACACACAAAGAGCACAGCATATTGAAATTTCCATACAGTCATGCACATGCATGCACACATTGCACATAGTCACGTAGCCATGATTTTAAGTTCAGGCACATGAATGCGCACACACACACAAACACACATACACCTCGTCCACTCCACTGTTCCTGCAGTGTGTGTACATAGCCAGAGCTCCCTCTGCTGGTGAAACATGTAACTGCACATAAACTTACACACAGCAGGAGCGTCATCACCATTAGCGCATGATTTGACAAAAAAAACAAAACAGCAGTTTCCCCTAAGATAAATATGAGGTTGTTTTTGCTCTTTCTGACTATTTTAATTTCTGTGTCCAATAAACACTGATCAGTCATTGTTTTTTACACCACCTGGTGGTTTTTAATGTTGTGGTGACCAGGGGTCAGCAGGGCCACTCTATCCAGTCTGCGGCCACACAAACCCATACACGGCAAGGTGCGATTCACTGTGTGTTCTGACAGCTGTCAATCATGAGCAGCATTACATTTTTTACCATGCTGACACCTGTCCACCACCGACTGGCCCAACATGGGATTTCAAGACACCGCAACATATAGTGCTAAACATACAGTACTGAGATAAGATAAGATATCTTCTGTCGACACATAACAAAACCCACAGAAACATTCATCACATACACAAGTGCACAAGCAACGTGTAATAATGTGCTAAGGACACAGTAGACATTTAATTTTGTTGTTGGGGACCATTTTCAGTGGCAGTAGCACATTTGATGCATGAGTAATTCTGGCCACTTGCTAGATATGTTCATTACGTGTACACGTGGGATTTGTTGATAAGAAAAATATCACTAGACTTTTGAATCTTGTTTTTTTTCCCACGGTCAAAAAGCAACGTTGTCATCTTATCCTTCTCAGCTCATTCTTTTTTTAATGCCAATGTGCAGGTAGAATTTAATCAGTGTAATTAGTCTATTTGTTGCCATTTTAACCCTTTTCCTTACAGAGCAAACATCTGTATGACTCATAGAATGTTACCTTATATACACCTTATAAAAACCATATACACAATGAATTCCCCAGGTTTTAGAAATATTTACTGTAACCCTGTGTGAAACCTAACAAGGATTCAACCTGTGAAGTGCACTTGATTTGAACTCTGTGTAATATGAATGTGTTGTTAAGTGTAAAGGAGCTGGAGAGGAAGAAAAAAAAAAGACATCAAGTCGCATTTGTAGAAAATACATTTCAAAAATCAATACACACAAGGAGTCATAGTACAGAATAACACACACACACACACACACACAGTACTGCTGCACACGCAGAAGCTCGCACTGACGTAAACACAATTATCATACAGATGGATAATCTCCACTATAGACACACACACCTGGCAGAGACAGTATCCTACACTTCATTAGCATCTGGTCAGTAATCAGACCCAGATGAAGCAACTGTTAATTAAATGTAATCACACTGGCTCCTTATGGCCTAATATTGTTCATACTCGGCCGTCTCTTATCCCGCACAGTTGTCGAACAACCCAAGACACATGGTTAAACCCTGAGCGACATCACTCTGGCTGCAGACAAACTTCAGTCTGAGCCCAGAGTTTTACATTTCAGACGTTGAGCAGATGCACTGATATCCAGGCAGGCTTACATTAAAGAGATTTCAGATTTTATTGCAAATGCCTGCTGAAGAGAAATCACAGATGAGGATTTAGAGTTGGGCAGAGACTCTGAGACAACAATAGTTGAAGTGATGTGGGGAAAAAATGCTGAAATACTGTATATTATATCCGTATGTTATAGGATCCTGAATAAAATCATTTTCTGCTGCCAGTTACATATTGAAATATTTCATTAGAATGTATTCAAGGAAAGAACAAACATGACAGTGGCTGCTTGGTTTCGAGCTGCTGGGTGTGATGAGGTGGTCGATAGTTACGAAACATCAACATAAATGGTTTAAACTATATAAAAATCTAACTAGAATTAATATATGCACACCAAAGTGGATATTGACTTTCAAAGGCGTATTATGCTGATGCAGCATGTCTAATTGCTTTGGTTAGATTCAGTGGATCTCTATAGTAGCTGCCTGTTCTTACCTGCTCACACAGCTCATATGGCCACAAACTGTACAACCAACCATCGACATTCACATTCACAGAAGGAGGGCTGCTTCATCTTTCAGCATGATGCCGGTCATGCCAGGCTTCTACAGCGTCTCTTGGCGGCTCTGCTGTTACACCGTCTTCCAAACAACCTGCAGGGTCAGAGCCCAGCCTCGCCATCTTCTTCTGGGAAGAGGATTTATTTTTTCAGGGTGGGAGAGCGTGAGAGTGGAAGCCTTTCACACTCCCAAAGGCTGTAGTCATGCATAACCAAAACCGTATGAAAGTATGTTTGCTGGAGGAAAACAGGCATACAAGCAGCCTGAGTGGACGGTGCCAGACAACATAATTAGAGTTGTAATAAGAGGCGAAAGTATCCCTGACTAAAAGGATGTTTAGAAAATGTGCAGCTCCCAAAACTGGAAATGAGATGACCACGAGTGTAGTGAATGAAATGAAACATAACACGTCAGTGGCTGTGGGATTGTGCTCAGCGTAGCACAAAATGATAAACTAATCAAACAAAGGGTTCACAATACAATCAGACAAATAACGGACCAAAATAAAACTAATGTCACCTGAATCAACACTGACTGCATTTAGCTGAGGTGAAAAAAATCAGGTTGTGTTCACAAAGAAGCCACACTGACCAATAAATACCATATTGACAGTGCTAACCTTTGAGGGAACAGGAAGCCAGAGAGCTGAAAAAGAAGGAAGCCATTGCATCTTACCATATACCATACACCTATGACTTTTTATTGCCAGTGTTGACCCTGTGTTGTTGTGAGACAGTTAGAACTGATTTCACTGATGCTGATTAAGGCCTAAATTTGTGATCACCTGACCTACAATTCTGAATTTGTGATAACGATAATGAGTTGGTGTTAATAATAATAATAATAACCAGATAGTTTTTAAAAAAGTTCGAAACAAAACTGAGTAACAATAAATGTAATCAGAAAACATTTGAATGTCAGATTAATATAATCATAATAAAACTGAGCTATGTTCTCTAGCATTTAACACACTGTACACTGCATAAGACATGGAAACTATTTTTCTCCTCTCCCTTTTGATTTGTGCTGTAGCAGTTACCTTATGGGTCGACACTATGTAACATATGTGGGAAATAAAGGCCTAGCAAAGAAAACCTGTTGGCTGTCTGAAAGAAATCCATCTTTGTATTCCTCCTCACACCATAAAGTGCTGTATCCATTCAGCCATATACCCTGGATGCCTATAAATCTGACTGCTCATTTCCTCTGCTCCCTCCCTGTCCAGGAACTGCTCTATTTGGCTTTATTTACTGCTGTCTGCTGTGGAAGGTGCAACCTCTGTCTGTTTCAGACAGCAGTTGTTTCCCCCAGAACTGTGGCTTCATTTTGCCACATTAAATTAACATAAAATAATTAAATGTATTTTTTGTATTTTCTTTAACCTGTGTGTTTATTTGGTTATTTTCATATTTTTGTGATCGTTATCAGTTATGATTAGACTTACCAATATTACATTTGCTTTTTTTTTGTAGCAGAGATTGTGTGCTTTTTTGATAGCAATAACAAACATATGACACAAAATATGAGGGAAAGAGATGCAACAAAGATACCTTGTCAGATCTGAACTGGAGGCAAAGCTGGAGACATGACCCGGAGCCATGGCGGCGCCCCACTGTTTATGTTTCTTGACCTGTCTGGTTTCTTAGCTGTGAACTTTTCACAACTTCTACTACAGTTTTAATCATGTTCTATGTATTCTTCTAGACTTCTGCAAACTTACCACAGCAACAAACCTGCAAGGGAGCTGCGACCAAATCGCAGTGAAGCTGTGGTGTCTTAACTACCCTTTATAACACTCTGTCAGTTACTGCACTCAAGTACTGTACAATGTTCAGGTGCTTGTGCTTTGCTCGAGTAGGGTTATGTTAGTTTCATCTCCATAACTGTCCCTCCTTCGTGAAATACCTTAATAAGCAAAACTCCTCTGCGATATATGTTGGCTAACTCCCCAGCACCATTAAGCTGGAACGCAGACAGAACTGGAACAAGAGAAAGAGACATATATAAAGAAAGAGAGAGACAGTGATTGTGAGAGAGGCGGAGAGATCGAGCAAATAAGGCAGAGAGGCTGCCTAAAGGAGCAGGCAGATTTATGGTGGTGTGAAGGTGAGATAGATGGCTGTTTGACCAGTGGGCTGCTGAAAATGGCCAAGTAGCCCTTTATGGTCCAGGAGAGAAAATGAGGCAGCTCTCCCACACCTATCCATCAGGGTCATTTAGTGGCTTGTTGGGGCCCGTAAATGCTCGTGTGTGTGTGTGTGTGTGTGTGTGTGTGTTCATGTGGACATTAGATTATTATAGCCCCCTGTCTTAATCGGTGCCAGCGAGCTCTATCATGGAGGATGCAAAGCTGTGAGGTGAAAGGTGAAGCTGCTGTACACAAGCGGCGCAGCCAGTTAGCGGAGCAAAAAGCAGTTATGTTATGATGTTGTCGGGATTTGTGGTCAGACGGACACTAATTCACAACTCATAAACACTGAAGACTTGGAAGGCAGAGGTTTGTAGTCGCTATAGATCAGGTAAAACAAAGAGCAGGTGAGGCTGAAAATCACACTTCTCTCTGTTGCTTATGACTACTTTACTTACAGTTGTTCTTCTGCCACTTAACCTCCCTTTTACCCTTCTCTGTGAGTGCTACCACTACTGTGAGTCCACCTTATTTGGACTAACAGTATTTTTATGTGTAATGTCTAAATGGGTTTTGTGATTTTGGAAATGTCTGTGTGTGTATGTCTGCTAACTAAACCTATGGAAACGCTCTCTGCATTTGCTTCCAACTGGAGTTTACGAGGTCAACTCATTAGCAGTATTTATATCTTATCTTTAAGCAGCCGTATCAGCTACTACATAAGCCCGAGAACACAGAGCCGTTTTGTGAAGATCAGAGGTGAATTCTCTTGTTATCGCTCGAAAACAACATTCATTTACCTGACATAATGAGTTCATTATGTCATTACCCTGAGAAAATTACTTACCTCAAGATAACAATATGTAACGCTGTAACAAGATAATCAACTTAACAGGAGAACAAGTTGCCTGACTTAAGACGAGAGTGAGATGCTTTAAATTGTTTAATCACCACAACAATCATTCTGGGCCTCGGCGGGTTTCTGTGATGTTGCATGTTGTGGTGACGAAACTATATGAAACTGTAAAAGGAAAACTGGCTACGGATCAACAATTTGTAAATTGTGATTGTATTAAAGCTAAAGCTAAAGATTGGGGGGCACGGAGGTGTAGTAGTTAGCCCTGTTACCTCAGAGCAAGAATGTTTCTGACTACCCAGGTTCAAATCCACAGGTTGGTCGGGTGTCTTTCTGTGTGGAGTTTGCATGTTCTCCCCGTGTCTGTGTGGGTTTTCTCCAAGTACTTTGACTTCCTCCCACCATCCAAAGACATTTAGGTAGAGATCAGAAATAGTTTAGTGTAGAAAATGGATTGGTCACGGTTAAATATGAAAAATGCCATCACTGACTGGTAGTATGTGATACGCCGTTAACCCGTCTAGTGTTGAAATTAAAGTGTATGTAAATTGCTGTTTTAGATTAGTTGCAAATAAACACAATATGTATGAGACAGGACTGGAAATTGAAGGTTTGTTTTTGTCATCTCCTGTTTGATTGTTTCATCTTTTTCTCTGCTTTTAACAGATGAGATAGACCTGCCCCCCTCACCCCCCAATTGTCTGGAGCTCAGTCGTCTTGCCCTTCTAGAGCTAATAATGCAATAAACCTAATCTATCCTTAATGCAATCACACCAATTCAAATCTAATCCTATCCCATATGCCTAATTGGATCTGGTGGATCATGTTACACCCTCTGGCTGCTTTGTTGTCCTGGTGATGGTTGGTACACTTCCAGGGATAAGGAAGAAGACACATTGCATTCATTGTCTTTAAAGGCATGTCCAGCAAGAGCGGTTTAAACTGCCTGCCTGCTACTAAATAAAGGACATAGCAGAGTCTCATGATTAGAGTGAAAAGACTGAACAAAACTGTTAAAGCAAACATTTATCTAAAGAAACTGTTTCTGTGTGTGTGACTATAAGTTATGAATTATTATTTGTTTTGTCTCTTTATTTTGAAACATATTTATTCAATTTAATCATTTTAAACAAGCACTGACAGCTTGGTTAGTGATGTGAATGAGCATTTTTACTGTAATAAAATGCAGCTACTGAACTGACATGCCAGCACTTCCAATGTCCACAAGAACTGAGTTGTGCAAGTGCAAGGTGAACGTTTCATTGGCTCACACCATGTCTACATCAACACTTTTTTATACTTTTGAAATAATCAGTACTGATTTTTATGTTGACTGTTAAACAGTGCAACCTGAAGTATATTCTTAATATGTTTTCAATATGCTAAGACTTTGTAAGATACAGCACAATTTCTAAATCCTCCCATACTTGTAGATTGAGTCAAAGAATAATTCCAGTCGAATCCACTAATAAACTCTTCATTTGAGCTTGTATTTGCCAGATGTTAACGATTATATGGTTTTTATTATGTTTTAAAAAACAAAATACAGAACAGAATTAAAACAGGTGGCACTAATTTTGGAACATGATTGTATTGCTACAGTATTCGTATTATCATTTTCTTTATTGGAAAAATTTTACAATAATTTCTTTATTTTCCCAATAAAGAAAACCCTAACTTCTGTTCTGTGCCCAGTACTTTAACTGATTAACTAATTTGTCATAGTTAACCCTTGTATAGAGTTCATATTTTTATATTTTGTTACTCAGCCAGTGTTTGTGGGTCTGACCTGCTCCATTTTGGGGTTTGTAAACGTAATTCTGGCTGCACCTCATACAATTTTTTACTGTATTCTGCCACTGATTCCACGGAAGTTTCTGAAACGCAGATGACCTACACTCTGTACTGTTCCTGAACACAGCAGACATGCAGGAACAGTACAGCAAACATGCAGTGATGAGAGGCAATATGGCTAGTGCTAATTGTAATCAGAAACACGCTCATATTATTTGTCAAAGGGTTCAATACAATATATTCGTTCAATATAATGATGTACAGTGCAACTGTAAAGGGAAATGACGTTGTTTAGTTTCATAGGCCTGTAAACAATCTTATAAATCTTGCAAATATGCTTGAAAGCGGCGTTGCCATACTAGCATCTGGTGTAGGGGGTCTTCCAATGACTTCTTGCCTGAAATATAGCAAATAAGAATGCGACAAATGCTCTCCGGCACTAATACCAACCAACAATTAGACAAAACTCATGGTAATAAGCACTTATGCTGTTGTCTCATCATTCTGAGGTTGGAGAGCCCCGGGATATTTTTGTTGTGTGAAGCTTGTGCATAGCAGTTGTGCTGCTGTAGTAACATGAAGCTGTTTCAGTTTTGCAAAACACAGAGCACCAATAAATACACAATGATTTAAGATACATGAAAAAACATGATGAGGAACTTAATGTGATTGACAGCTGAGTTGGCCTTACAGAGACCAGTACTAAGTAGACGGATGTAGCTTAATACAGACCATCATGACCCGATCAGTGTGAACAGTCTTATAAATTAATAACATGGACTAAATCAGACATTCACATTTTGTGTGAAATTTATTTTTCCATACATTTGGGATGTTAATGGAATTCTTATTACAATTATTCGTGTCTGAATTTCTCTGCAGGGCAGTCCAGGGCTTCAGATCGGTGGTAATTCCACGCTACCCTAGATTGATTTTCAAGCTGACCTCATACAAGTTTAGGTCAAATTTAAATTTTCAAAGGGTCAACATAAGTTGTACCACTTCTGCCCTCTTTGTCTTTTCATGCATCTCTTTCTTTTCCTCTCATTCTCTTTCTTTTGATCCATCTCTTTTTCTTCCTGGCTTTCATTCACCGCCTGTGAAACTACATCTCCAGCCTTTTAAATAATTTAAGTTTCAATATGATGTATTTAATTCTACTCAGAAAAGGATATGAAAATGTAATAACATTTGCATAATTGTGTATTAATTATACATTCAGTAGTTTTAATGAGCTAAGCAGACTTTTGGAGGCAGCAGATCACTAATAAATCAGGCTCAGGCAGAACTGAAATCTGAGAAATTGGACCAGTATAAATCCAGAGACTTTGTACATTTTTATGCAAGAAAAAAAAGGTCTGTAGGTTTTAATTTCTCCTGAAAGCAACAATGGATAGAAAATAGATACAGAGGTATCCACATTTTAAAAAGATCTACAACCGAGCTGTGACAATCCTGTCCACAACATCTATGTAACAACACACATCACTTGCGTTCATTGTCCTGCAATATGACTGCAGGTGCTATTTTAGTTGTGCTGTCCATCTTATTTGATCAACTTAATACCTGTAGCTAAAGATTTTGGTAGGGCAAGCTCTACCACTTTTTTTTTGGTGGGAAGAGAATTTATTGTTCTTGATGAATGTCAGAACAACATGCAGCAGCACTGAATTCTTCCCATGTCACTTTATGTTATCTGTGCAGCACCTGTGTGGTCATGCATGTGAGCAAAATTGGTGCAGTCTGCAGGGTTAAACTACCAATATGTTTACTGATATCAGCAGTTATTTTTAAGCATGGCCTCTCATGCCACTCTACCAAGCCAAAGCTGCTCAAATAATTAGGCAGTGGCATGCAGAGAGGATAGCTTTCATGAATTTTGAAGCTACACCAAGCAACATCATGTCAGAAGCTCACAAGAGGTGTCTGAAACACTCCTATTTGCAGACCTGGTTAGTCTGTGATGAGTGGCTAAAGATCAGAGTCTGCCAGCAGCTTTATGTTTAGGACACAGTTTGTACTTTTCTGTCAAGTTTGAAGTCATTATTTCTGTCTGAAAACGATTTCATACCAGTGAGGATGTCAGCACCATCGTCTACAGTAAGTTAGCAAGTAGAATGGGCTCTACTTCTTTAAACTTCTGTTTTAGTTGATAAAACCTTTAAATTACGTATAAAAACTGGACTGAATGCAGCTCTGAACACAATCAACAGGAACATGCTGTGTCTAATTTAGGAAAATGAAAGTCTCCACACAAATTACCTATCGTATTTTCCAGTCCCGTGGTAATAACTCTGTGTGAGTCGATGTCTCAGTAAATGCAGGTTTAATTTGTTTGACGCAATTTCCTTTCCCCAGCTTGTCCCTTCCTCCTCTCATGAACACAAAGGAAGAGCTGGGGCTGTAAAACATTTTTTCTCTCCTGGGTCAGTTGTCAGTCCACGAATGAGTAAAAACATCATGTTGTTATGTTGTGAGATCTCTTACAGGATAAACTAGTCGTCTCTATATTTATCTTTTGACATGACTTTGGTATAGCCACAAAGTTTTTCTAAAATGGCTCCCCAGCACCTCTCACTTTAAAGCCTGGTTGCATGGGAAAATTTATATGAAATCAACCAGGCAAAATGGATATTGACAGGTATGAATTGCACAGGAAGGGAAAAAGGTTGTAAAATTACTGGTACCACAAGCAGACAGTGATGAAAAGAAGAGCTAATGTGGGGAGCAATTTATTAAAGAAATAAAACAAGTCATGTGCTGTATTGTGCATGTGTGCTTTGTGACTAAAAGGTTAATTTAATGCACACATTTTTCTTTTGAATGCACCACATAGATCGAAGCAGCATAAATAGCAACAGTTTGTTCCCACTGTTTGCCACTTTACCAGCTCTGCACAGGAAGAGACCTGAAATGAGTCTTTAGGGTTCAGTAACAGTATCAGCCTGAAGCATATGGCCCTAATATGACATATGAACCAATATGTCTTCAGCTCAATTGCTTTTAAATTATTCAGCAGCCACAAACAAGTAATACAAGTCCACATTTACTCACATTTTACAAGGATGTAAACACTGTTACAGATTTGGTGGCCATTAAAACATCACAATTACAACCTCACATTTACAACCACACATTTTCTGTCATTACCACCTTCTCCCTTTTTCTCCATTCCTCTGTTCTCCACCACCTGAAGGCCACAGAGCACAGGTATACGCTGATTATTATGAATGCATTGTACTTAACCATAGTTAAGGGACTTCTATTCTTAGGGAAATGTAATGTGTTGATATAGTCATCACCGCAAGCACAGAATTAAGGCAAGTCTTGAACTTGTAAAAAGCTGTCAGACAAAGCAATCCAGAGTCAAGGCCCTCTCACTTGTTTACTTGCCATACTTTCACCAGTGGGTGGAATTTGCTCAGTTGCCATGGGAATGTTGATAGTTTTTATTGTTAGCCCCGTTGTTATAGCCCATAGCACTTTGAATCAATTCCATTTTGGCTTTTACTATAAGTCAAATAATATATTTTTGCTTTAAAAACTGTCCTCCAGACCTGACCTGACCAAACTGTAGTGAATGATGGCACAGAGAAAGAGGAGCGTTGTGTCATATACCATATTTTACGGTGATAGACGCGGGACTTTGGTGTGGGTCTCCTGCATCTCCGTCCTGCACAGAACAGCATCGCTTCACATTAGTCATAGTAGCGCGTCATTCATTCACAAAAATACGATTACAGATTACAATTTAGTTGTATGCGAACGTAATCTGTGGATGACAGGGTTGGAAAAAGCATGAACAAGAGAACAGCAGCAAAAGTAAATGTATTCTCCTACAGAAATAATTTATTAGTAGCACCAATTGTGATTGTCTCTAGGTTCAAGAGAGGTATCCTGGATCTAGATTCAGTTAAGGTTACACTGGTGTTTTGTGTGATTTAATGTGACAGGGTTTCATTTGTTGTCTTATTGTGTCATGGTTTGCTTGTTTGTGTTTTGTGAGTTTGGTTTTGTTTTAGAAGGGGTTTAAATGTTTTTTAAAGCTACTTGAACATTTTTACATTACTTCTATGCGACGGGGGTGCATTTTCCGACAGGTTGCTCTTATAAGGTAATAATATCGGTTCAGGTTTGGTATCGGCGATACTGGCCCTGTATTTACTTGGTATTGGATAACGGTATCGGACACCACTATTCAAAACCACACACAAGGTAGATAATTGGCAATGCATCATTCTTAAACAAACAGTGCTGCAGAACACGTGTCTACAGAACTTACAGAAGAAGAGCAACCATAGGGTGAGTTTCAGACCAAGGTTTAACTGTTAAAAGACAACTGGATGAAGTTATGTTTTCTGCTGTGAGGATAAAGTTTTAAAAGTGTCCAGAAAGTTGAACATTGTGAGTTTAATTAAAAGGTCCAGTCAGTATAACACAACTTTCTGTGATGACACTTTATCTGCCATTTTAAACTGAATGAGACACATCTAATGGTTCTGGCCCCAGCTGCTGCTTGTTCACTCAAACTATCTCTGTTAGATTAGAAATGTGCACTTCTTCTGTAAACATACATGTTTATGTGGGATCATCATCATCTTGCTTCCAATTCTGACAAAATCACTTAAGACAGAGAGAAACAGTGTGTTAGAGAGGAAAGGTAATTTTGCAAATCATAACATTACCCTCAAATCAGTATTTTTTTAAAAGTACAGATACATGCATTATAAATGATTGTGTTCACTGATTCTGATTTCTTTGCTACTGTGATCGTCCAAAAAAAATACACATAGTGTACCACAATGTAAGCAACAAACGTTTACTGATACAAATTTAAGAAAGATTTGAATTTGAAAATAATGCTGCTACAATAAGAGGACATGAGGGTCAGGAAAATAAAATGAGAAACGCCTCCAGTTTTTAGCGTAAATAAAATGCTCAGTGTTTCCCTGAAGTGACAAAAGGTATTTAGACGAGATGTATTTTCTGAAATCACGCTTTGATACTATGTTCCTGTCCTACAGAATTACAGAAGCAAACCAAAGCAAAGTTCTGTTTGGAACAATATCAGGTAAAATGTGGGAAAAAGTGGAGGTTGCTTATATACACAATGTCTGCTAATGAGCAAGCTATTAACTCAAATGTAAGTGTTGACTCATTACAGTGTCGCCAAAGAATGGCTAAGGTGTTTTGTAAAATTTGTCTTTTTTGCCTCCAGGGTTTCTTTTACATAAAGCTGTTGCTGACATGTTGCATGGCCAACCAGTACAGACAATGTGCTAGGCTGTATCTATCATTTGCTTCATACTTTCCAGGATGATAAATGACCAGTGAATGATCAACTTTTCTGTAATTTCTTTTTATGTTTTTACTTTTACTAGTTATACTTAAATATTTCTGTCAATAATTCTGACAAAATGGCACCATCTCAAAGTTCATTTACTAGATTTCAACCACAATCTGTTGTCCTTACTTCCTTTCCCATAAAGTATTTTTTATTGATTCATCATGTCATACAAACCATGGAACAAGTCTGCAATGAAATTACTATGTAAACACTTTACTGCACTGAAGTTATTGCCTAAACTGTCTATAAAAACCCAACGCAGGTTTTGGTTTAGTCTGATAACACGTGTGCTTGTTGGACTGAAATCAAGAGTGGCAATTCTTTCAGCCACAGTACATCCACAATATAAAAACATTTACAGGGTATATGATGGTAGTACAACCGTTACAAATCCTAGAACAACAAAATCATTCCCTGCAATGTAAAGGGTCACAATACTACTTTAACATGAAATAATTCCAAGCTCCTGCTGATTCCCTGGATAATCAATACCTATCAGCTAGACAATGCATCTGTGACACTAGAAGGGCTTAAAACATCCCCCCACCTGTTTATCTGGCGTATCTCCATTTGGTGTATTAAACTACTGTCCACTGATGTTTACCTTGCTCTGGGCTCCGGCCAACAGGCCAATAACACCTGGGCCATTCTTCAATCCAAGCCCAGATACATTCCCTGAATAGAGAAACGTCAATGAATCAATGTCAGCCCTGAATCACATGGTAATAGTGTGATTGTTTGAGCAGGATTAAGAAGCAAGAGGCCTTGGGCTGTGGTGTGTGTTTCTGTGTGAGTATGTTTGTCTCTGTGTGTATGTGAGTGAGAAAGATAGAGAAAGAGAGCGAGAGGCAAAAGCAATACGACTAGTGAGCTGTAAGGGGACCATGATTGTTGATTGTAGGTCATCTTTCTTATCAGCTGCTGAGTGTCTGGATGTGAAAGAGTGGCAGGGCAAGTGCAGTGTGTGCAAGTGTGTTTCAGTGTGTGTGTGGAGGCAAATATAATCAACTGTCCACATTAATAGTCAATATTATTATTTAACCAATTTTTTGCAACACAAGTAAACTTCATGAAATCATGAATTACAGCCCCCTCCAAAAGAAGTGGAATGAAAGGCCAGAACAATGCCTCATGCTCATGACACTGTCGTTAAATTGTGCACTCTGATACCTTCGGTCCTGCTCCGTGAAGGTTTTTGTCACTGACAGTTGAGTTTGAGTTTTTAATCACAGCTCTCACAACGCTTCTCTTACCTGCCACTGCCATTTTCCTTGGCTTACCTGATGAAATGATGATGATGTGTGTTTTGCTCAGTGCGCCAGTGGTTTCTTTCTTTTTCAGGACATTCCAAATCATTGCATTGGGTATGCCCAATGTTTGTGCAATGCCTTTTGATGTTATTTCCCTCTTATCTCAGATTCACAATGGCTTGCTTTTCTCCCATAGACAGCTCTTTGTTTTGATGTATCTTTTTTTTTTAACAACAATTGCCATCTTCACAATACAAATAGTGTTTTAGAGCTTTTTATTGTCTCCAACAGTCAAAGTCACAAAACATACCTAGGTAACAAGAAACACCTCAATCACATGTTACAACATATTTATTCACTTAAATTTTAGTGATGTGATACTTAAGATGCTTTAGTCTATGTTGTTTAGGTATATGTATATGTCTGTATATATACACTACTAGTCAAAAGTTTGGACAAACATAGAAATGAACATGTTTTTTTAAAGAAAGGCATATTATATGTTACATTGATCAGAAATACAGTGTAGACATAATATTATAAATTACTTTGTATAGTAGCTGGAAACAACTGTTTTTAATAATATATTAATATTAATAAATGTACTATCCTATCATCAGCAAACATTAGTACTGTCTACTAGCACGTTATGTTTGCTAGTGCAAAATGTATTAATTTAAAAGGAGAAGTGATCATTAGAAACCTTCTTGTAATAATAACACAGATGATGGCATGTCTTTATGAAAACATAGTATTTGCTGTGTGTGTCCAGTCTTTTGACTTGTAGTGTATATCCAAATGTAAATACTAGAACATGAAAGGTGGAATTCTGATCTTTTATTTCAATCATCTTTTTAACTTATATCCAAATGTTTTCAGTGTAAAGCGAATATGATTGAATCAACGTTGTTGAGTTTTTTTGGAGGGGACTGCTAATGAACATGTGCACAATGTGAGCACTTCTAAAAGAAATTACTTTGTACCACATAAATAGTCCCTATGAAACATGTGTTCTGAAGATACTATGACCAATAGTATCTGTTGACGCAGAAAGCTTTGAATGTTCTTTTTCAATTTTGTGAGCATCAAACACAGAACAACAAATTTCCATTCAGCTGCATCCTATTGTTGAAGACACAAAAAACTCACAAGTATCTCAAAATAAAGCCAACATTATCTTCATGGATAACACTATAGGAGAACAAGGGCTTTTTTATTATATTGTGTCCAAACACATAAGTCAGAGAGCCAAATGCTCTTTCAGTCCCATGAACACACTGTGAGTCCCTCATACTCATCTCGTTGCCAGAAATATTCACCACAGTGCCAAATGTGGATCAATCCTCTGCTGTAAATAGTACCCCAGTAAATTTACAATTTGCTTCTGTATGAATAAACAACATTTAATAATAACTACAAATCACTGCACCAACTCCAGCTGGAACCAAAGGGTTTTGGCATCAAATGATCTATGTAATAACCATTGTAATTTCAGTGACATATACTGCAAAATACAAAAGTAGAATCTAAAACATGTTGAGGGAGTTGTTAGATGTTATCTACATAAGACTGTACAACCTTCTCCAACATGCACGTTGAATTCCAGTTGAAACTATAGAAGAATTCCTTAAAATATGAAGCAGGATGTGCACACAGCCATGGAGAACAGTCCTGTGTTTGTTACACAAAGTTTAACCGACAGAGCTGACATGTGTAATGGTGATTTAACAGTGTACGACATCCCTAAAATTAGAGACTGCAGATAGAGACCTGCTGCTTTCAGATGTCTGTAAAGACATTCACCATAGCAAAGGACAGGTCTTAGCTATGGTTGTTGTGAATTGCACAACTGGTAAGAATCACTCATTCGTCTTCTGTGTGTGATCATCCCAATAAAATACATTAATGTACATGAACACATGACCAAAAGGTATTTTAATTGGATTCATGGGAGTAAGATTAATCCTGCCCTTTTTCACCTTAAATGAGTTTCCTTTGTGTAACAGCTTGAACTGCTGTCACAAATACACTAGAGCACAGTCTCTGCAAAGCTCCAGCTACTTACAGCATATCTGTCATTTGACAGTCTTAAGAGGACACTAAAATGACAGCACTTGAATAAACTGTTTTCAGTGAGAGGATAAAAACTTACAGTCTCTGGCGCCGTCTGACAATAATCATAATTTTTAAACCCCCTGTCACCTGCTGCCACAAATCTTACCTCTGCCCTCGACTTAACCTGTTCCTACACTATATGAATATGGCAGCCATTTCAGTTTGATAGAGCAAATAAAAAAGCTGTATGATTGTGTCAGTATGATCTTTTCAAGATCATTCTTTTTCTGCTTTATTGTGGAAAGAACTTAGAAGTATAGTATATAGATAGAATTTACAGAGGTGTTGACTTACGTTAAGGAAAGATATAGAAATGAGTCTATTTGTGATGGCACTACATTCAGAAATGTCTGCTGTGAGTTAAATATTCAAGAGTGGCCAAATAATACAGTCCAGAAAACAGTAATTAAGAGCTACAGGAGTATGTATTTTAAGCAGGTTCGAGTGGTCTATGCTAATTAGTACCTAGTAATAGTTTACAGCGGGGGATTTCTAAATAGTTCAATGCCCAAAAATCCAATAACAAAAGTGAATGTGAGCTCACTGTGTGATAATCTTAATTAGGTCAATTTCATTGTCATCATGATGTTGAAAATTATAACTGATCTGGTAACAGTTGTAAATTTGTAAACCATCTCTTACTGTGTTACTGATAATTGCGAAGGGCATCAATCAAACTCATGAATCAGTCACTTAAACTGGACTAGGAGCCTACTGGAGCCAAAGGCACATGAGTTTTTAACAAAGCGCTACTTTCGGTCTGAACTGCGGTCAACCTTGTTTCCTAAAAATTACGTTCACATATGATGGAACTGCAATCCCTATTACGTTTTGATACAGGACGTAATTGCGACCTGATTACGTTTTCTGGTAACTTAACGATCATTATGTCCAAATGACATGTCGCAAATACGTTGCTAAACTAAAAATGAATCAAAAACACAACCAAAACAATTTTTTCTAACCGTAACCTCAGTACTTTTCATGCCTAAACACAACCTCACGGGGGATTTTGGTCTTGAAATCAGGTCTCCGTTATGTCAGTCCTGCCCAGTGAATGCCCTCCATAAACCCCAACCATCTCGTTGCAAATTGCTTTGAGCTATTAATAGTAGCACGTCTTTCATGCACAAAAATATGTTTAATTACAATGTAACAATTACGTCCTGTAATCTGGATTGCAGTTTCGTCGCATACGAACATAATTTTTAGGAGACAGGGTTGACTGCGGTATTAGGTATACTTGATGCAGACTGGAATTTTTTGGAAGGTTTTGGACAAAATAAAGATTTTTCACAGTGGTGAATAAAAACCTACAGGATTATTGTTATTTTAGTTATTTAGTTCCATCTTTAAAGAACTATGACTGCTTGTATGAAATATAGTATATACTTGTCAAGACACTTTTAAAACCTCAAACGCTACTGTGCTATAAAAAAAATTACAGAGAATTGCCCAAGTTAGTTTTCATCTGGGGAAAATTTGGTGCTGCTGCATAATGTACTGTAGATGTTGTAGATATTTCACTTAAGGTGTAATAACTTTCATCTGTTGGCACCACTAGATAAAAACTCAGGGAAACACCAAAATCTGCAGGATTCTTTCTACTGGCACCATCAATGTCTATCCAGAGCTGTTAGGATGAGGATATTTAGTTTCAGTGATGGAACTCCGTTTTTAACTACAGTTATTACAGATGCTTACAATATAAACACAAGACGTATGTAGTGCTCACTTCTAACTCACTGTTGGAAAAATATGATTAAGATGTTGGGTCGACGGAAATTAATTAACTACTTACTGGACATATCTAATATATTTAGTTAGTCTTTTGAGATAAAGTTTAGTGATTCATGCTAGATTCTGTTTATCTCTGTTTTAGAGCTTTGATAAAAACCCTCGGATATCTTTGTAGCTAATGTCTCTCTCTCTGTCATTAAAGTTTTTGTCATAGATACAGTTAGGTATCTGTTGTGATATAATTGAATGTGTTGTAAAGATGTAATAAAGCAATATATAAGACTTACCATGATTATACAGGACATGTACACTGGAAGCTCCTGCTTCTACACAATAATTTACCGCGCTATATCTTAAGCAGCTTCCTCAACAGCCAATAGTAAGAACAGTAGCTTTATGTCTTCTCCTGCCATCAAACATTATAGCAGGTGGTTGGGGAGGTGTTAGCAAAGACATCGTAAAGTCACCAAGAAGCTTTATCTGAGATCTGGCTCATATTGTTCGGGGAGCAGACACCCCCCCCCTCTGCACTACACGATGGGATGGTTTCACTGTCAATCATCCAGGGGCCCCGTTGTTGCATGTTGCATGGGATTAAATGGCTCTGTGAAGCTCCTCGTGTACACACAAAAACATACCTAGACTCTGGACAGTATAAATGAACCAAGGACCATACTTTTTTTTTTTCACAAAAATTCCTTCCAAGAACCAGTGTCTGTACTGGTATTAGCATAGAAAGTTTGAAGCTTGTCAGTATTTAAATTCAATACCATTAAAAGTATAACTTTGCTCAGATTAGAACATCTCACCTCTTCATTCAGGTTTGGAGATATATCCCTGTGCTTTCTGCTGCCACCTCACAAAAAGGTGAATGAAATTTAACAGCAACAGCTCTGCCTTATGAAGAATATTTATGCATACTTGTGCACTGGTCAGTTAAAGCTAAGTATAGTCGTGATCAAGTCTTCAATTTTACAATTTATTATAATGATGCACACAGTTTACGGTGTGTGATCAATCAAACTGCATCATATGCATCAGACTTGGACCAAACTAAAGACCAAAATCATCCTCATATATTGCTCTAAGATGACACAAACACACACATACACACAGACTGTATAAAGCCCTCCCTGGACCAGCCTGAGGCCATCAATTGTCTGGCTGTGGCCTGGGATGAGATTCACAGATAAAGTAGTGTCTAAAGAGGCGAAAGATTGACGCTGACCTCTCTGTCCTCAACAACAGCAACAACTTCCAAGCACAATAAAACATGTCTGTCAACTCTATAGCAGCAGATTTGTGGTTTAGCCACTGACACTTTATGCTACAATATAACATGTGAGTTGCCCACATGCCTAGGGCAATCTTGCAATAAATTTAATGGTGTAACTAGGTCTCTGTACCTCTGGAACCAAACACAATCATTATGAATATGTGTTTCACATTTGTATTTGCAGGTATTTAACTTGATAACAGTTTTTTGTTTGTTTGTCTTTACCACCTTTTCTTAATTTATTTCCCCTTTCATAAACAGAAAAGGAAATATGTGGCATCAATGGCACCAAAAAAGGAAATATTAACTTTAAGTTTGGAAATTGATGTAATTTACAGGTCTGTAATATTATATTGTAATTTCCTATAAAGAACTTTGTTGTTTGGTTGTAATTAGATGTAAAATAGAGTCATTGTTTTGTTATTTGGTTATTTAATGATGATGGCCTGGCGCTGATCGTGCTGGTTGGTCCATTTGTGTGTCTCTGGTCCAGAGCAACCTATGTTAATGTCTGATATCACCAATATATTTGCTGTGGATGTTCACTATTAATTCCACCAGCATAATCAAAACAAGTGTATTCATGGAAACACTGGTTCAAGAGTAATTACAATAGTGACGTTACAAATATAACTTAATCACGTATCACCATGTACTGTAGCTGTGTTTTCAGCTGTTAGGTAGTGCTACTCCACATGCTATAAAGAATAATAAAACATTGTATGAGGTTTTCACATTGGAGGACTTTGTCTTGACAATTTGGTACAAAACTAGTTCAGGCCAGAGGCTCCAGGCTACAATAAGCAACCAAACTCTTTGGTTTGACAAACATAGCACACCCAAATATCTTACAGAACTCTAGGCTATCCAGTCGCATTATGGGTATGATGTAAGCACCAGCTAACGACAATTAGCAGGTGTGGAATAATAAACACTACTTCTACTTCTACTGGACTGATTTTTATCCTTTTTTAAATCTCTCCTTTATGAAACACTAATTATGTGGATAACTCTTTTAATAATGCCTGCTCAGTTTTATATTTTAGTGACAAGAGCAAAGTTCTGTTTGACTTTAACATAATTTTGTCTCTGTCTTATAAAGATTTGCTCATAATTCACAATAATGAAAGATGAATGATAATGAATTTTCTCTGATACTTTGGTAGAAAAAAAAAACTAGTGACACACAACTCTTATTTTAATAACCTTAAGATTAGACCAATCACTTCCGCCCTACTCTTTTTCTGGCTGCGCTGTGCTGTGCTAGACCTCCAACCACCAATTAAACTATTAGACCAAGAGCGGAAAATGAGGAATTGTCCGCATCAGCTGTAATGATTCCTAATTGCTGGCTAGCTTTAAGAATTTGTCTCCTGATCAACTCTGCTGAGCCCAAACCCTTTCTGTGCCTCCCTCTCTCTCCCCACCCCCCTTCTCTCTGTCTCCATCCATCCTTACAGATCTAATTTGGTGGCTTCAGACTTTCTCATGACTTTATTAAAGGACTTTTCAGATTTCCACTTTTCTATTACTCTGAGTGGTTCAGCTGCAGAGGCGCAGGCAAGGGCCGCTGTAAATTAGATGACTTGATATCACGTCAAAACCAATGAAGATGGACCCTGAATTGCGGCAGCCTCCCCCTCTCTACTCATCTCATCTGTTGTCGTTCATCAAGCCTCTAAAATCAACAGTGGGAAAAAATAATAGGGCCTTGATTTCACTTACTGGTCCAGGCTTTTAAATGATGTGCTTTCCTTCAAACCGTCTGGTTTGATAAACATTTAGATGAAAGGAAAATGAGTGACGGCCAATGGGGAGCTGTTTGATCAGTCTTTCATTTTATTGCATGTCAAGCTGCCTGTTCTCTGTGGAGTGAGTAAATAATAAGATTTGGGTACAGCTTAATTTTAATATTTGACTAAATTGGTGGAGTGCCCCAAGGCTTTTTTGTCAGATTCCGAGTGAATGACTTGTGACACAGTGAATAATTTTGTGTGGAGGACAGATGAGTGTTGTGTAGTACAAAAATAATTAAAACTCTGAACCGGCTGAATACTTGAGTTAATTTAACTGGGAATATTTTGTTTTTTACTTTATGTAAGGAACTATACATTAAGATTGACATTCATCAATGTTTTGGGGGGGTTCTCTCTGAAAAAAACATTGATTGAGTAATATCATTCTTTGCATCTTTTTATGCTTCTGTGCCAGCGATAGCCAGGGCTGGAGGTATTGTGTTATGCAATTCTTGTGAACTTGGAATTTGGCACAAGTGCCTACTTAAACTCAATTCATGGGCTGATTAGATTCTGGTGGCCAAAGTTTAAGATCCCACTAACTTCACATTCATCCAGTTCTTGTGGACCCAATATGCGCAGAACGCTTTGAATAATCTTTACAATCTATTCTTTTGGTGGAACTGTCCATCTGAGTCAGTGATGAACTGATTAGGTTTTGGTGGTCAAAGGCCAATGTCACCTCATGTCCATCAAATTCTTGTTGTGAATGTGATTTCTCATGAACACTATGAAGGAATTTCTTTAAATTTGGTACACATTGTCTTTTAGGGTGGATTTGGGGGATGAACTGATTATACTTTGAGCATCAATTTCACTGTGACCTCATGTATGTCACATTCCCATCAATGCTATATCTCAAAAAATACATGGAAGGAATTTCTTTACATCTGGGACAAACATCTGCTTGGACCCATGCATAAACTCATTATAATATTACTCAACAACCTCAAAGCAGTAATTCTAGTTTGTGTGTGTTATTTTATAATTCATTACTGACTGTTTAATATGTAACTAATTTGTTGTTTACTTCCTCAAACATTGCCCTTGCTTCAGGACTACTCCACTACGAGTCCAGTGATCCACCCAGCATCTTCACTTTCCTTTTCAATTTCCTGTTTGCACACAGTCCTGATTTGCGATTTTGTTCAAGATAAAGTTTATATAAAATGTGTTTTATTATACAAACAAATATTGGATAACTTTGCAGTATTCAATGTCTTAATTGTGGCATTTTGGTCCTAATAGCTACAAGGGGATTTAAATGTAATCCTGTTAAAAAAATATTCTGCTAAAGTGGCTATAACATTGTTAAACGTTTTATAGTTTAGGCACTTTAATATTTGTAATAATTGAGTAGGTCGTTACAAAACGATTCATATTTTACTGACTGAGGCGAGAATATTTAGACAAACAAGGAAAGAGACCCAAGTACATAAAGCCTCAGAGTTCAAACAACTAGTAATTCTTTTTGTCTTAGCTGAGAGCCTGCCAGACTGTCAACCTGCCCTTCAGACAAAGAGAAATCACACTTAGAAATGAACTCTGTGTGGAAAAGTGTGTTTAGCGAGTTTATAGTAACAGTATAAAGCAGGCAGGGTGAGAGGGGGACATCCACGGGGAGATAGGTAAGAATCTCATTTCATTTATCTTTTTTGCAGGTGTTCTTTTGAACTTTTTAAATTATAAGTATTGTGTTAAGTCAGAGAATATGGATCTCAGTACAGTCTGGTGTTTTGTGTGTGTTTAGTATTATGCTTTAACTTGTAAGACTAGTAGTTCTACAGACACATTTCATATTTTCACTAAGCCAACAGCAGATTGTCCAGTTCCTTTTGTGGCTACATGTCTTCCTGGCTGTTGATGTGACCCAGGTTGTCACACAGCTGCTGATGATGATAAAGAGACAGCAACTGCCCACACCTGTTAAGGTTTTCATATTTTCTCTGCATCCCTACACCTCACTCAGGAGCAAAGTTGGGCTGGTTCGTAATTGTTTTCAGACATAATTGGTCCTATGAATGTCCTGTTGTGGGCTGTTGGGAATCTGCTGTAGGTGACTGTAGTTATACTGCATGTGTGGGATTTGGGTTATAGCATAGTAGACAGTGATTTAGGGAGTGGTGGTCAATAAAATACAGACAGTTTCAATAGATTTCTTTGAAATAGTTATTTTTTCTGTTCGGTACCTCCCGTAGTGGTGCAAAAAGATGGTTTCTGACTCGTTTTAAGGGAATATCAGACCATTGCTCTGTTCTGATTGGTCTTCCTTGTTAGTAGATTGACTCTTAATCATCCAGACTAGAATCACTTAGTGACTGTTTATGCCTACAGAAGTTTGTTTCCTTTCATGACATCTTGTTTTACACGGCCTGACAAAGATCTGTGTTAGATTCAGACATTGCTTGCTAATTAAACTTTCTGGAAACCTTTAGTGTTAATGTTTGTTTGCATGTGTAGACTCTCCTTTATTTTCACCTTTATATATTGTTTACTCACTAGTTAAACATGGAACTAAAGAAGTATGGGTCTTAAAGAGACAACCACCTTTCAGATTCTGGTGCTTACTATTTGAGTTAGGCTGCAGAAGGTGACAAGGTGTAAACAGGATCCTGGTTCGACTCCAGGACACTGATCCTCAAATCCTCAAATTGTTGGATTATACTGTTTGATTATTTTATTTATATGACTTATAGGAGTATAGGACAAGCGGTTAGGAAAATGGAAAGATTGAAAGACTAGTTTTTGGTTTTAATGCTTCATCTTTGAAAGATTCATTGGTCAAACATTTAATTTTATTAAGTTTTACATAGGAGAGTTTTACATAGGCTTTTAACTAAAAAAACTGTTCAGTTGGAAAAAGAAGAGACTTCCATTTATTTATTTTTTTTATGACAGCCAGTAAAAGCTCTGCAAGAACAGAATCCATTCAGACAGTGTGAAGTCCACGGAGAAAACAAGGCATGAGCAGAAAGGAAGAGACATAGTGTGGAACTGTAAGGACAAAAAAGAGATGCCTTCCTTTCTGTGAACATAAAAGACGTTACTGTACTGTTGGTATTTCAAACATGCACAGCAAGGCGGCTGGCACAGTGCAGCTAAATGAATGTTGTGGGCAAAATATGAAAGGCTTGAACACAGCTACTTTTAGTTCTGATATGTCACAACAAAATCAAAATCCTTTCAGATGGTGTCAGAAGCAATTTGTTTTGAGAATTACATTTTTCACATCAAACCCCAATGGTTTTCAACTATGTTTGCTAGACCTCGGTGCTGTCATCTGTTGCACTTGAATTACACACCTTGACAGACAAAAATAATTTCTAGTAGACCTTATTTATTAAACCTTATTTTCACATATTTGTAAATGCATTTATTTGAATAGATAATATTCAGGTTCCCTGAAATTTTAACTTACTATCCTAATACTAATCTACCTCCAGTACCCTTTAATGTCTTTTTAACATGAAGCTCTGACTTCTTACAGATATAATTACAGCCATTGTAGTTTTAATAAATCTGTATATTTGAGCTAATGAAACTATGATTAACTATAGGTGCAGTTAAAGGCCATGAGCTAAACGGGTAAGATGTGACCTTTGAAGGTTTACAAATTCAATCAGCAGTTAGTCAGAGCCATTGATTAGACTGACCTTCCTGTATTTATCAAGCTCAAATGTGCACTAAACCTGCATCAGTCTGTTTTCTAAAGAGTTGTTCAACATGTTTGCATGTAATTATGATATACATTTTACTGTAAACTGTTCTACAAAACAATTACCTGTTATAGGATTAAATGAGATTCCACTTAATTAGAATCTCATTTTCTAAACTCTACTCCATCAACCATGATAAATAGAAACATATATTGTTCACTGCCATTTATGGCCCATTGCTTATTTTAATTTTCATTTATTTGGACTATGTCTATATCAGAATGTCCTGGTATATGTACATATGTTCTGCTGAAAGCAGACAGAGGCAGTGCTTTTTACAGTCTTAAAATAAACAAACATATAAATGAACAAATTTGGCAGCAACAAATTTTAGATTTACAGTTTGCCCAGGTCAAAGTTAATCTTAAAAAAGAAAGTTGTGATTTTTGTATATGTAAAACTCCACTAAAATCTTCAGCTACATTAAACACACCCAGGATTGTTATTGCCAGTCACGTTTAATTTGCACATTACTTAAAACTTTCAGTCATGTGAAGTTGGTTAAATGTCTCAAAAAGGAGCACATTATACCACAGGAGGACATTGCAGAAGAGTAAAATGGTTATTCAAATATGCAAAGGGTTACAAAACTATTTCTTAGTCTCTGGGACTCCAGAGAACTTCAGTAAGACCCATTATTATTTCTAATTCAAGAAGGTTTGGCAGCATAGTGAACCTTTTGTAGGAGTGACCAACCTCCCGAAAGTCCCTCAAGAACGGTGTCAGCTCATCCTGGCAGTCACATAAGATCCAAGGAAAGTATCCAAGTATGTTCAGGCCTCTCTCACTTCTTCTGGGGTAAGAAAAGTCCTAGATAATTACCCTCTCATATGATCCATATGAGCAGCTTTTGTTTCATATTTTAAAGAAGTGCATATGTCCAAATTTTACAGGAGGTAATAGTTTGGTAAATGTTGCTTAAAAGATGAAGATGCTTAACTCTGTGACTCAATAACACATGTAGATTGACAATTTTAACAGTTTCAGTATCCTCCGACATTAGTGGTGGATCCTGGTGGATGCCAAATGCATGCTGGGATACCTGTCCTGTAGGGAAGTCCAGGGTTTCATGACCCAACCACAAACCCCAACCTCTTCTCTTAAGATCTTAGTTGCCTCAACTGCAACATACATTAAATTTCTTCTCTGTTCATGCCATAAGTACTATCGTCACTAGAGATGCATAACCAAAATAGATTATTTATTTTTTATTGTAATAGTATGTGGGCATAAACAGCAAAGAAATGAAAATCATAACAGTTAACAGTACTCCACCATTACTTGTTGTGGATGCCAAATGCATACTAGGATAGTGGGTCCACTGCTGGGTCAAAGTTGTGATATCGAGATATCTGAGTAATATTTAAGTACAAAACAAAAAATACGTATTTGTCTTTTTCGTAATATTTTGTAATAAAGTTTGGCCCTTGGAACTTCAATCTATATTGAATTGCCTGAACAAGAAGCCAGAATTATACTTCATTAAGATAGGAGAGGAAGCAAGAGCCTCAGTAAAGGCTCTTGAGCATAAGCTGAAACACAGTTGCTGCAGAGGTTAGGCAGTAAAATAGAAACAAATGTACATAGTCAGTTGCTATCAAATCCTTATTTTAACTCCCTCATTCTCCCCCAAAAAAGACACAGAGTAAATTACTAACAAGAAGTCAATGTCAGACTGAATAATGGAGGGGAAAGAAAATGGCCATTCAGCCTGAATATTAAACAAAGTTGTCAAAGAAATGGACTGCTGAAAGGGAGTGCTGGGTTAGCTAATGTGCCATGTAAATATCCAGTCATCCACTTCTTTCCTACTGTCTGTCTTTACTGCACTGCTCTGCCACCATTCCCCCACTGCTCTCCTATTCTTCTTTCTTCCTCCAACACTCCTTGCATGCACTCTGCCAATAGTGAGTACTCTCCTCTTCCTGGCAGGTTGCCTGATGCTACAAGACTTTGATCTACTGCGACCTTTTAACAAATTCTCCATTTCCTGGTGGAGCTAAAGGGATCGAAGGAGTCTGGGGAGCAGGAGAAGGAGGGAGAGGCGCCCACACAGGGAGACAGAAAAGGGGTGAGACAAATAGGCAATGGAGTAAAGATTGAAAGAGAAGAGGTGGAGGCAGAAAAAATATAAAATAAAATAAAATAAAAAATAGGCCCCAAAACAGGCCCTTATTTTTCTTCTCCATACTTTTAGCCACTTCCTCTTCTTCCCCCTCAATTTCTCAGGGATCATCAAGCCACAGTGTGGCAACATTTCAGGGTTGGCTGCTTATTGGAAAACTGTCTGCCCTCGTTGATACAGCACTTCCTTAACTTCTACCACACACCGGACTGGAAAGTTGTTGAGTGCAGCTTCCCCAGTACGTTAACAATCTGAGGCCTGAACACCAAGTTTGTACTGGCAACAAAACAAACCCTCAAGCCTAATGTTCATTACTCACACAACAGTGACACGTGGGTGCACACTTATTAGTTACTGACATAAACAAACACTAACTGAACATTTTTAAACACCAATATTCTATCATTTTAAGTCCAGATGTAACAGACAGCACCTAATAGCCCCCAGCTTTAAGAATGTGAGTAAAGATAATGATTTACTGTAAATTACATTTTTAAAATCGAATTTCTTACACAACTGTCCATCTGTTCTCTTGAAGATCTTTTAGGGTCATATTCAGCACTCATATCAACCACTTTTAAACAGACCTTGAGAATATTATCTTAGTCTATTGTTAAAAGAAATCAATTTCAGCTTTTAACATCATTTTATTACCATGGCATCTATTATTAGCATAAACTCTGCGTGTGAACAGTCTGGAGAATGGAGAAATTGCCGACACAGATGTTCATGTAGAGAAGCCAGATTTTATGATGATCCTTTTCCCAGGTTTAATTTCACTTCCTATCAAACCAATAATCATATATCCACAATGTGATAAACATTCAGGCCAGCTGTGTTGTGTGTGTGCTTTTAAGGCACTAATTATTCCATAAGCACCTCTCTATTTTAAAAGATACCGACCAACCCAACTCTTACCCATTTACATCTCTAATTCATTATGTATTATTAAACCCTTGAGTGCCTGGTGCTAGCACATCACCACATTCCCACACCATAAGAGCTCAGAGGAGAGGGCTTTATGACGCTCACACTCAGTCTTCGGTTGGTTGTGGAGCGCCACAGCATGGTTGAAATGTTGTGTAAAGTCTGAAATTAAGAGACTGATACAACATAAGGGTGCATATTGTTTATATCTATCCCCTCTATTCTGCCATAATGCTACCAGGGTGTGGCGTCCATGTTGCCTAAGAGGAGCCAGAACCTCTACTCAGTCTCTGTCTCCTCACTCTCCTCCTTTTCTGTTTTGTGTTTGTAACAATGGCAGATCCCATTTTATTCTCATCATTCATTTGCCACTGGAGTCAAATCCATTTGGTGCACCCTTTAGTCCTGATGCCATCTGAAGGTGAAACCTTTCTCAAACAGAAATGATAGAGGGTGTGACCTCGACTCTCTTGTTCTATTTGGTCTGAGGTAAAAGGAGGGCCACCATAACTTCCTGTGTGAAATGTATCTGGCTGGACAGGAGAGGAGAGACACATATGCCCTGATGGAGCACAGAACTCTTCATATTTTATTGAAGCCACCATCTGAGTTGAGTAAACACATTAGAGTCTACATTATTAATTCCAATTTTTCTTGGATTCTGTTTGTTTACTCCCAACCCTGTATAACTGAGGTCAAATTCTTTCCCTACAATAAACACTGTCACCTTACTCTTATGCCAGTGAGAGAGAGACTCTGACAGAGACACAAAGAGAGGGAGTAAAATCCAAACTGTTTCCAGAGGAGATGCAAGTCGAATGTTTGTGGAACTGTGTTTCCCCAATGTAGGTTTTTGAAGCTTTTAGAACCACTGTGCAGTGTGTTAGTAACTATTTTGATGTCTGTTCATATTAAACATGAAAGCAATCTAAGCTAATGTAAGTGCCTTTATCTGCTGCAGTCAGTGCACCAACTGCATAGACGCTGTCATAGCTGTAACCAACTATGTCAATCCCTGCACCATCCCCAGTTATTTTATGTATTTATTTTTCTTCCCATGATCATTAGGACAAGATAAGCAAACATAAGACGCTAACTGTTTTCTGCTGCAATTTAAAATCTGTATCAGACCAGATATAATCATATGGAATATATTGATTGATTAATTTTATACAACAATCTCAGAGCACCGGCACTCTTCAAACATTAACATTACCTTAAAAATTAATATAACCTTCACCAAGGGTTTATTATTGTAACTATGACAGAACTCAAACCATGATGGCTTCCTAAACCTAACCAAGTTATTTTCGTATTGAAAGCTAAAATATACAATTCAAACGCTCGCTTAAGTTGTAAAGCTCTCATCTCACTAAAATAAATGATCAAGATTCATTTAGATTGGCAGGAGACTCAGCAAGGCACTGCAGATGTCCGGCTTGTTAGCTACACTGTCCGAGGCACGCCCAGGCCAGATGAGATATGTAGTCTTACCAGATTAGATGCATCATCTCATCAGCGTGTCCCAGGGTCTCCACATCCTCCCACACTAGCGCCCAACCCATGACACCCTGTGGCAATCCTCCTCCAAATCCACAAAACAAATGCAGACCGGATGGGAAAGCTCTCACAGCTCCTGAAATAGCCTGTGACAGTGGTCCATTGTTCCATGGCCAGGTTGGAATCCACATTGTTTCTCCAGGATGTGAGTAGGTCAGAGGCTTCTTTCCAGTGCTCTGACATCAGCTTTCCCACAGAAACTGAGGAGACTTACACCCCATAATTGGAGCACACCATCCAATCCCCATTTTTAAATATGGGTTATATACTGGATCCTTAAACCTGTACAGTATAATACTCAAAGTAAAAATCCTTTATAACGTATATTTTAGTACAATATGCATACTAAATATACTCAGTTACTTCCTACCACTGCACAAAACTGATTTCTTTTTCAGCAGTGATTTGTAAAAGTTACAGATGGATTTTGTCATTTAATTTTGAGGACTTCTGCAAATCATGCCAAACAAAACCAAAGGTAAACCTTTTTAAAAGGAATTAATTGTATAATAATTAATTGTATATTTAGCAATATTTCAATACTTTCTTCTTTTAATCTTGATGTGTGTAATGGGGTAATTTGTTATTACATAATTAATGTAAGTTTTATATTTAAGTGGTCTTCATGCCACTTGAACATAAGAAAAATCTAACAAATACAATCAATGCTAATAATGATCATTATATATATAAAGGACCATATTTACTAAAACAAAAACTGCTATTCACACTATGAAGTGAATGAGTGTGGGCTGGTTGATCCACTTTGATTTTTCCTGTCTGTATGATGATGTAGATAATCCCTCCACTCCTCCTTAGCTCTTTTAAAAATGTCTCGACACCGGCTCTCTGCTGTGAGCCCCAAATGAATCACTCACAATTAATTACTCTGCGAGTACCAAGAGAGTCTGTAGCCCCTTGCCACCACCCACAAGGCCTTGTCTAACTGTGGTGGGTCTAATATCTGACAATGAAGCTGGATCTACAATGTTCTGCTCAGAGGGGGGGTGGTGTATGTCCTGGTCAGCTGGGACACCACTGCCCCCTCCCTCCACCCCTCCCTCCCCCTGCTGTTTGGCTGCCAGATCTGTCTGTTAAGACAAGATAACAGATGATAGCATGGCTGATTCATCAGCCAACACCTGCAGGGAACAACTGCAGTTTGGTGGAAAATGGCCTTCTCGTGTCTTCTTTTCTCATTTTCATACGCTTTCTTTGTCTTGTTAAAGCACAGGTGTCCTTATAACTTATTTCTCTAAACAAAAGACTGGTACCAACTGGTGTTTCCAAAGACACTGTCTCAATATACAATATGAGTACCTGGCAATAATCATTTTTATATATATGACAACTAAAAATAATAATTTATTTATAGTTTATAAAAGAGTCTTTTTAATCAATGTTTTTGAATAGCTCCTTATTGAGTTTTTCACAAGCAAGATTAAAATGACAAGAATACACACATGCAAAATTAGACCCAGACTTGACTATGCCAGGGCAGCATGTAGCTCAGGAGGTAGAGCAGTCTGACAGCTTTCAAAGCATCACTGTATGTAAGTATAGCCTTTTTCTTAACAGGAATGTAGACTGGTCACGGTTTGTTGTGATGATTTCAGAGAAAGTTTCCTCTCTGTAGCACTCCGACTGCTACTCACTTGACATTGTCAATACAGAAAATGAACATATATTTACTTTGTCCCCTGGGCATCCAAAATAACTTCTACCACTTTCTCACTCAGTTGAAATCATTCAACATCACTGTTGCACACTTGGCTGACAATTTGATCCATGGCAAGATACCTTGCACACTAATTGCTGGATTTCAGCCACTGCTACCCCTGACCAAGGCCCCAAACTACTTCAGTGCAGCTGCTCGAGCAGCCACCGCTAGCACTAACTGCAGTGCTGCTAATGGCAGTGCCACTGTTTGTATGTGTCGATGAGATGAATTTTTAATGATCCTCGTGAGAAAACTGAGTCACAGGGTCAATAATAATAGGATACAGCAAAGGAAAAAAAAAGAATATAATGAATGATAAATGAATCAATCACATTATTACGAGGGTGTAGAGAATAAGAGCAGCCAGGCTGAAATGATCAACATAGCCTCATGCAGTATGTGATTCATAAAGTATGGAAATAAGTGCAAAATTAGTATCTTATCAAGATGTTGTTAAATGTGCGCATATGTGCATTATGTCCCAAACTGTTCTTATAATGCACAACACAGCGTGGGCAGTGCTGATGTTTAAAACACTAGCCAAGGGGAGAAAAAAAAAATCCACTAATTTATTCTTTTGTGTCTGAATCCTCCAACAAAAACAAATTGCCAAGAAAAATAAGGCTAGAACGGGGAGGGCAAGAATACAGAACCGCAGGGCAAAAGAGATCTGTGGTTTGTGTATGTGCTTTGAATACAAAGCACAGGCCACAGTAATGGCTGTCAGAGTACAGGGAGGCAGACACACAACACATATACACATCCAGTATGTAGTGATATGTATACTCTGGTGCATACACACACACGCATGCCTTGGAGAGACACATGTTCATTACCAAGAATGTATGACCTGAGAATCAGAGGTCAGCATCCATCCCATCATGCATCATGTAAGTAAAGCAATCAGTGCCTACCTAATAAGACCTTCCTGTCCACCCCGTTTAAATATGTTTCTGTTTTTCTATTCTTTCTCACCTCAGCTGCTCCCTATAAATAAAATAAAAGCCAGTGTAAACTATATGGCATTATGATGCACAACCACTTAGCATTAGAAGGAAGAAGGAAAACAAGCACTTGCAGGAAAAAAAAATTTCTGTAAACTATATTAATTTCAAGTATTTTTCCCCTACTAAAATAACTCCAATCATTTCTCTCATAATATAAGAAGGTCTGGAAATCAATGGTGCAAAAACAGAGATATTGCACTTTTTACATTGATTTTCATTGCTTGTCAAAACCATATGCTAGAACCTGGAGTGTACATCACCCACAATGCAAGTAAGAAAGAAAAAAAAAACTTTGATCAGACCAACAGATGCACACAGTGTCTCTAGTGAATTATGACGTTTTGTATTTGTATTTCATTTTCAACATGTAGGACCTGAACTGGTACTTCAGGTGCTGCTCAGATTCTACGTCCAACAGAGTTTCTCACCCTTCTCAGCTTTTATCTTCAAACTTACGGCTTACAATCACAATGAAAGAAGTACAAACTTAAATAGTGTCACAAACTCATTTGAGTATTTTCTGACAAAGTTTAGTTTCAAGCAGTGCGGGTGACTGACTGACATGTACTTCCCTCCGGGCTTTCTGCAGCTGCGTGTGCTCCCTGCTGAGACCGTTCAGTACTACAAACCTCTGTACTCGACTTGACTCTACTGCTGCTGATGTCTGTTCTCATACAAGCTCGCTGCATAAATTGCTTTTCTTCCGCTTAACGCTAAGTCCTGTTACTGTGCTCTGCACTCGTGGACTGAAAGATGTGCAACACGTGACACTCAAAACACCCCAATAATACACTACCAGTCAAAAGATTGGACACACATAGGAATGTCCATGTTTTTCATGAAAAGATGTACTTCTTCAGCTGTGTTACCATCACTGCTAAAGGATTTTCTGATGATATTTTAATTTAATAAACTTGCACTGGCAAACACAACATGCAACTGGAAGACAGTACAAATGTTTGTTTTATAAATGTCTACGTTTGTTAAACTTTTAAAGGTTTACCAAGGCAACACAACACCCTTCAGTTCATGGCAGAGCCTCAGTACCTCTCTGTTGCATCCCTGCACCATACACCTGTTTATTTTCTATTTGAATTTCCTGCCTACCACTATAGTAACTTAAGCCTAAACAAACAGCATAGACTTTTTATTTTTTATTCTGTTTGAGTATGTTTTAGTCAGCTTCTTATATCCCCTTTGACTGTCTTGCATTATGAATATGGCATATCATGTTGTGATATTAGTGATATAGTCACCGGGCAGCAACAACAGAAAAGCTACCTGCTGGCACAATAATGAACAAACGACAAACAAAACCCCATCCAGTCTCATCTACATACATGGGCACACAGCAGAACTGAAAGAGAGGTTGTCTGTGATACTGTATAATGATTTTGTACCAACCTACATTATGCAACATAATAAAGCACTAAAAAAATCATTACACAAATGATCAATCATCAAATGAAACAATTAGCTCGTCACACTGCTGTTCAGTGACCTGCACTCCCCAGGTGCAGCTGAGAACTCAATGACACAACACAGCATGAGGAATCCAGAGAAATGTGTGCAATAAAACCATTCAGCATGAATGCAGCTATTATCCTCATTTAACGGCATGTAAGAACAATTAAAGCAAAAGCAAAGCAGTTCAACGGCAGAACACTGCTGTACTGTACATCCGAACATGTGATGTGACTGATACGTGATTTACACTGTCTGTTTAAATCTACTATCTAACGTGTTAAAGATAAAAATCACAACTTATACAGTGTACAGTATTGAGTATGCCCATGTTTGATTTTTTTTTTATTCTGACTGCACACCTGATGAAGACCATGGAGAGGATCATACTTCACCACCTTCGCCCACTAGTCAGGAGGGATTTAGACCTGCTGCAGTTTGCCTACCAGCCGCAAATTGGGATGTGGAAGTGGATGACGCTGTCATCTACCTTCTCTCTCCTTGGCAGTGCCAAGAGGACTGTGAGAGTCATGTTTTTTTACTTCTCCAGTGCCTTCAACACTATCCAGCCCTCAGGGAGAGGGAGAACCTGGAGGGAGTGGGAGTGGACCATCAGTTGTCCACGTGGATTATTGACTACCTCACCAGTAAACCCCAGTAAGTGAGTCTCTGGGACTATGTGTCTGAGGTGGTAGTCTGTAGTCCGGGGCCCCACAAGGAACAGTACTCGCCCCTTTCCTCTTCACCCTATACACTGCAAACTTATTACAGTTATAACATATGGAGACTACATCCCTTAAGAAATTCCACTACAGCAGATGTCTAAATGAAAATGCTGTTACCAAATTTAAAGAACTGATCCCATTATCT
>JAUYWH010000012.1:24673523-24686428 GCA_034779795.1 Ctenopoma multispine | reverse complement strand
AGGTCTTAAACCTTACACTGTAAAGTGCCTTGAGATGACTTCTGTTGTGAATTGGCGCTATATAAATAAAGTTGAATATAATTGAATTGAACATAGACACTTGCCATCTCCAGAAGTTCGACAGAAGACGACACTACCGTTGTTGGTCGGGTGTCAGAGGGGAACAAACTGGAATACAGGGGGGGGTCATCAATGACTTTATCAGCTGGTGTGAACAGAACCATCTTTGTGTCAATGCCAGCATGACGAAGGACCTGGTGATTGACTTCAGGAAGAAACTAAACAAGCTGATCAAGAGAGCCAGCTCTGTCCTGGACTGTCTGTTGAAGTCCATCAAGCAGATTGGGGATGAGAGGTGTCCAAGCTGACATCCATCATTGACAACACCTCCCACCCACTGCATGAGACTGTACGAGCACTGAGCAGCTCCCAGTGTAGGAAGGAGCGTTACCGCAGGTCATTCTTAGCAGCATCTGCCAAACTTTACAACGCAGTTTAACATGGTTATTTTATTCATCCCCTTTTCTATTGACATATCATCTATTTTTATTGCTGTTATTCACTTACAGCTTGCTTGTACACTGTATATTTATCTGGATCATTTACACCTCCTCACACAAGGTAACAATACCTACAAAATTATTCAGTTTCACAATGTACACTTTAAATACTTTTGTACTCTGTTTATACTGTTTGTCTTCATGATACCTTTTTCTACCAAGCTCCAGTAGTGCAAAGAAAAAGCTGCCACTCGGGATGCTGATGTTCTTTGATGGCCTGATGATGTGTGAAGCCCACACCTGTGCAGTCTGGTCCAAGTCATCCTTGGCTTTTATAAATATAATTTCTAAGACATGTACAAAATATTAATCATCATTTTTGGAACCAAGCCTAACAGCTAAACCATATAAGTTAATATGCTGTTTGTTCTAATACAAATCTGTCTCAAAGTGTCCTTCCACATAGATGTTTCACTGAAGATCAGGATTCATAGCATGCGACCTCATAATGAGCCATGTTTTTCTCGGCTTCTTGATGGTCGCTGTACAGTATGTTTTAGGTCATTATCCTGTTGGAGGAGCCATGTGCTGCGACTGAGACAGCGCTCTCTGACACTGGGCTGTATGTTTCTTTCTCACCTTGATAATCCTCTGATTTCATTGTGACCTGCGCAGGTTCCACAGCGAAGCAACATAACTGAGCCTCTTCCAGGTTTCTCACTGAGGATGGTGTTCTTTTCTTTCAAGGCTTTATTTCTTTTTCTATGAACATATGACTGTTGTGACTTTCCAAAAAGCTCTCATTTTGTTTCAACATTTTGTTTCGACAGCTCTTCTTCTTTGTTTCCCTTAACTTTGTTCAGTAACTTGCACAAAATAATATTTAAATAAACTACATGACACCTTTTAAAAGGGATATTAAAAATTTTGTCTGGAATATTTAGGATATATTTGTAAAGTAAGCAAGAATTTAATGAGGTTTTTACACACAGATCTGTTCATGGCCAGTATGAACAGGACAAATGATTACAGTAACCAGAACCTTCTGCTTTATCATCACATGTGATCTCTTGTACTTTACATAACCTATTTGGATAATTACTTCTGTCGTTAAACTTGTAAATAGGGTCTTTAAGGACTCAACATCTATAACAGCTTGCTACTTGTGATTTAATGAAGGAAACAAATGATTCAGCTATATTTATACTTCTGTGTTTTATTTGTCCTCACCTGAGTGTCTGTGTGTTTGGATGTGTGAATTATCATCACAATGGACATGCACTGTATATCCTCCCAAACAAACAGGCTGCCTCCTAAGAAGTCTTGCCTTCCTGCCTGTCTCACTGGTGCGTATTTCCACCCCCGCTGCTTGTATTCCTGCCTGAGACTCAAACATACAGCAGTTATTTATTTCTTGTCGGAGATTCATTACTTGTTGCTGGCGTACTTTGAATGGTTGGTGTGGGCTTAATAAATTCAGACTCTCTTCTCCCGCCTACTACCACACAGCTCCTTACCTCGGCTAGTCCAGAAAAATTGTGTGTGTGTGTGTGTGTGTGTGTGTGTGTGTGTGTGTGTGTGGTTGCAAATGGAGCCTCCAGCTTGTAAAACAAAGCCTTGTGAAAGAGAGCACCACAGAGGTCTCTGTTTAAGGTCTAAAAACAGTCCATAGTAGGATAATTTAATCAGGAAACTTGACAGTTTGACACAAACACACATGCGCCGGCATATATTGTATATGCACATGTGTGTCTTCCTTCTTTTAATACTTCCCTTTCTCTTTCTGTACTTCACCCTTCTTTTTTCCCTTCACTGTTGCCACCAGTATTGTCAAATGAGAAAAAGCGACCAGAGACCAGACAGACAGACAGAGAACATTTCTCAGCTTAAAATATATGAAAATATGATTCA
Source organism: Ctenopoma multispine (assembly GCA_034779795.1). Classification (NCBI taxonomy): domain Eukaryota; kingdom Metazoa; phylum Chordata; class Actinopteri; order Anabantiformes; family Anabantidae; genus Ctenopoma; species Ctenopoma multispine. The sequence continues at coordinate 24,684,017 of JAUYWH010000012.1, read as the reverse complement.
CTTCATAAACATAACTAGAAATATCATGGTGAATATGGTGAGACAGACACTTTTCTAGAGTTATCAAGCTGTAAACAAAACAAAAAAACTGCCCACCTAAGCATTCACCTACTCAGAACTCTGCAACTGTCACTTGAACAGACAAGCATATTCCAAAACTCGTGTTTTTAAGTTTTTTCACTTTCTTTCGCCTGTGTGCTGCAAAATATACATATTTACACTATGATGATATCTACATATTGCACTTTACTGACAACTCTGTCTAGTCTTTATTTAGTACTTTCTATGCATTCTTTCAGGATTGTTTCCAAGATTTGTCTAAGGTGAGTCGTAGGGGCCTGCGCACTGGAACCCCCTCCAATACAAAGTATAGGAAAACATTAAAGCCCGCCCACAAGACTAATGTCGCAGCTCCAGATCATGAAAATTCAAACAGAAATTCACCGCGAATAATTTTTTTGTCATGGATAATACAAATTTAGTTGATAAAAACTGAATTGTTCAACAGAAGAACCCCACAGGAAAAGACTTTGGACCCAACCAGCCGGACATAAAAATAAAACAACTAGCACAAGACAACTCCATCAATCTCCTGAAACTGGTCTGAGAAGAAGTCCTGGCTAACTGCGTCCTCTATAACCTGCAAGGAAAAGAACAAGGTAATATGGATTTAATACATTTTCCTAAAAAGCAAGAAAACATGAACAAACCAGGAGCCACATGCTATGTGTCTTACAATGTTTCACAATGTGAATGTCGCTACGCAGTTTAATGAAAACTACACAAGATAGAAATAAGATAAGATAGCATTAAATTCTGTAAATCCTGGCATTTTCTGGACTTTCTTGGAGCCCTGGATGCAGCAGCGCCTGCGGACTGTTACTGTGTTTAGGTTAAGTTAAGACAATGCAGAATGAGCTCCTGGACTTCATGTTCACAGCTCATGTGCTCAGTTGACTCAGGCAAAATGTACTAAAAGTAAATGACTGAAAACACGTCTTTCACATGTATTTTTACGTTAGTTTAAAGTAGTGTGATGTATTACAATGTTTTTTTGGCTAATAATAGTGGTGATATGTGGTTAGTGCGCAACTGAAAACTGAATTGCAAAAGTGCAGCCCCCAAAATACATTACACCAGTCACCACTGGTTGCAGAAAGCATAACGTCCACCGTGGTTTCTCCTGACCCTTTCACGCCACCCTCATGAAGTCTGTTTCTAATGGTTTGGTCATGCCAGTGGCCCACTGGAGGTCACTTTGCAGGGCTCTGGCATTAGTCATCCTGTTGCTCCTGGTACAAATCAGCAGATACTGGTCCTGCTGATGGGTTAAGGACGGCCCTGTCCAGCTCTCCTAGAGTAACCTGCCTGTCTCCTGGAATCTCCTTCATGTTTTTGAGACTGTGCTGGGAGACACAGCAAACCTTCTGGCAATGGCACATATTAATCTGCCATCCTGGAGGAGTTGGACTGCCTGTGCAGCCTTTGTAGGGTCCAGGTATCACCTCATGCTACCAGTAGTAACACTGACCCTAGTCAAATGCAAAACTACTGACAAGCAGTAAAAAAAGATGAGGAGGGAAAAATTATCTGTGGCAGGTGAACGCCACCAATTACCATTCAGGAAAAACTGTTTTTGGGGTCTTCTTATTGTTGCGCCCTTAGTGCACCTGTTGTTATTTTCATTAACACCAAAACAGTTGACGCTGATTAACAACAGCTTCTGCTACTTTACTGATCAGATCAATATCCCAGAAGTTTAACTGGCTTGATACTAAAGTGTCTTCTTATTAAACACAGCACAATCATTTGTTTATTCAATTTGACCTAAAACTTAAATTGTTTTACAACCTAACTAAGGTGCCTGCACTAACAAATAAGAATAATAATTCAATCTACCTGATTCAAATATCGCCATAAGTCATCAAGTGATTATTTAGGTTCAGTGTATTTGTGTCTCATTTGTTATTATAAAAATGTTGAGATTTGATTTGAGGCTAAAAGAAAAAAGATTGTTTAATATATGATCTCAGTTTTTCTTCTGACTAATCCATTAAGCTGTGCCAATTTACACCTTAATCATGTCATTAAAATTTAAGATTCAAGATAAAATCCCACTAAAATAAATTTTTTTAACATTTTAATAGGTAAGTAAATGGATTTTAAGGTACATACTTAAGGGATTCTGTGTCTGGTGTTTGTTAGGTTTAGTTTTCCCAGATTTAACCTAAAACCAGACTGTAATGATCATTGACTCATCCTGGTCTTTTAATGAACCATTTTCAACTCATCAAAACAGACTCCAACATAGTTCAACTGAAGCAGAAAAGGATAAAGATACTAAGCTTTATTGTCATTGATCGCATTTACATGTTACAAGGAAATTTGACTTCTGAGTGTCTTGCTCAAGGACACACCTGGTATGGGGCTCGGGCTAGGAGGGATTTGATTCTACCAACTTCTGAATCCCAGTCTGATGGTTATCCCATTGAGCTACCAGCTCGTCCACCATTCAGTCAAATTAAATTGATTGTAATCATTTAAATCACTCATTTAAATGTCTGAAAGATTAGAATTAGTAAAATTAGGAACACTGCTTGTGAAGGAAATAGCAGAAAACTCCTCAAAGTAGGGCCTCACAAGTCAAGAACCTAAAGTAACTCCTCATATCGTTGAACTTATGTGCAGAGTGCTGGGACAAAAAGAGAATGTGTGATGAGGAAGGTAATTCAGAGGTCTCATCCGCAAATCCAGAAATATAAGCAGCAGAGTCTGCCCAGTGGACCAACAGAGATAGACTGGTACCATGGGTCTATACTCTGGAGGACACAATATCTCCACAGTCCGGCCAAGTTAATGAAGTGAAACCAGTTGAAAGTATAAGGGATACGACACAGCTACAGAGAATTTGTGTGAATCATATACATTGTCAGCAGGGCACTAAGTAAAAGACAGATTCACCCCAAGATTGTGAACCCCGAGCCCATTGTTGAGCATCTGTGTGAGAAAACGTGGGCTGAGATTCAGGACATTGATTCTGACGTCTCCAAAGGCACTTTTAAGAAAATTGCCAAGACCATTTACATGGAGCTGTAGGAAAAGTGTGGCAGTGCAAAGATGCCGATAGCTCTTCTGCAATTACAAGATGCAGAAATTGAGGAGCATCTTATCTCCTGTGTTAGGTCTCACCTGACAAAGCTGTAACAGCCTTGCCTCATCTCCAGGCCAAACAAGAAAAACAAACAAGAGGTGTTTGTATTTCCTTTAAGATAAGTATAACAAGGAGTTCAGGTCCTGCCCCAGATAAATTCTTCCACTGGCCTTTGTCCTTCAAGGTGTACAGGGTCCAGTGAGTCTGGGAATCTGGGGCAGGCCTTGAGCTCTTAGGGTCACCACAGCGGTCAGGACTGGGACGTCTAAGTGCTGGCTGTTGTGGTCTCGTGGATTTTCTCCAGCTGCTCTGGTTTCCTCCCACAATTTTAAAAACAATCAGTCACTTTAAATTTCTGTCACAATTTGACTTAATAATGACTTAAATAATCTAAATTGAAATAATTGGGATTTAAATAATCTGGATTTTAAAAGTCTAAATGTAAAGAATGTTGTTTTCCCATTAGTAAAAAGTGATTATAATCAATATCACTTTACTGAAAGGCCTTTTCTGCTTGAGTTGAACCGTTTTGATGAGTTGACCGGTAAAATTGGTTCATAAAGAGACCAGGACGAGTCTATGATCATTACAGTCTGGTTTTAGGTCAAATCTGGAAAAACTAAAGCTCAAAAACACCAGACACAGAATACCTTAAACACAACTAAACCGTGATGGTTCCACAATTGTCACCAGGAGCTACAGTAGGAAGAGATACTAGAGTCAAGTGGTTGAAGGCCTTGTTGAGTGTGAAGGTCCTTTTACAAGTTATATTTTGAGGTATACTTAGTGTCACAAATTCTGACTGACTGCCTGGTATTGGATCCAGAATTTGGTGATATTTAGCAGAATCCATTCTTCCATCTATTTTTTTGTTATTGAATGCAGTTTATTTGCAGATATTGGCTTTTGTATTGGCTTCCACCTGATGACTCTTCCGTGTAGATCTTGTTTGTGTCAACAGTGAAACAGTTGAATCTTGAGACATATGGGGACTTTACTTTGCTTTTCCGACACTCAGATGTGCACTTAATCTATAAACCTGAACTCTCACAGTTTTCCTTAACTGGCATTTCTTAATGACATTTCAAACAGTGGACATTTCAAGCTAGAAGCACTCTGAGATGTTTTTATAGCCTCCCTGGCTATGAAGGTATCAATTAGCTTCATCTTAGATCTTCAGTCAGTTTCTTAGAGGAGCCCACACTGTTTGAGGGTTTGAAGAGTCTGATAAATTCCTAACTCTGTCATTGTCATCTGCTGACAAATCCTAATCACACTGGTTGACCTGATAAGACAATTAAGGCCCAGTAGGCTAATTATTGATCATTTTAACTTTAGTTTCCTCATCTACCACATCTCTGGGCAAATGAGATAGAGATAGAAGCTGTGGGAGAGATATCTGAAGGTCGCCCATGCAGCCAGCCTACATTGTGTGTGTGTGTGTGTGTGCGTGTAATATTCATATTGTGAAAGGTCAGGGGTCAAGAGAGAGAGCTATCCCTGAGCCCCAGGCGAAGTGTCCGGCCTCTCCTGATAAGCCCACAACCTGCTGCAGTCTATTTGTTAAAGATGAGTTTATTCAGTTCCTGGCAGATGGAGAAAAATGTTCATTGGAGATATAAAGATTAACTCATGTCCAGCTTGTTTGGGTCTTCTTGGACAGGTTTGACTGTGTGTGCGCGTGTGTATGTGTGTGCACATGAGGGTGTTTGTTAGCAGTTGCGAGTGGGTGATGTGCTGGTCAGATGGCATATATGGTATTCAGCAAAAGCATTTCTTCACCTGCAACGACTGTCTGAAAATCTCAATACACACACATCGCAAATTTGTTCAGCTCTGAAGTGCTTTTGAATACCTCATAAATGCTTTTTCGTTCAGTTCCAGAGTTTGAATTGAATTCGTATTGAAGCTGTGAACGGGAAATAGAATTGCAATTCAAATTGCAATTCAAATTTGAATTGCCGGGAAAAAAAAGAATAAATTTAAAAGTTAAAAAAATTCAAATGCTTCTCATTACTACAGGAGCAGCCTCCACCAGATACTGAATCCTGTTTTGGAACTTCTACTGTCATTATCAGCACAATATATATTCACTTTCTCCCAGTTCGAAAAGCTTAAAAGTCTGTCTGCCCTGCAGCTTTTGTCGCAAGGACATCAACAAACTGAACTGAAACAGCAGCTCACCATGGCAGTTTTTACCTCTTAACCCTGATAGATGCATTCCTACAAGTCTTCCTTCGACTTCTAAAATATAACACAAAAATAAAACACAGTCACAAAACGAATACATCTTACTCCTAAATGATCTTCTACTCAATTGCAACTCATAGGCTAAATTATGATTAATAAAGGAAAAACACTTCACATACAGTACTTTACTCAAAACATCATATTTCAGTACCCCAAATACAGCAGTATAAATACATGTAGGGTAATTTACACAGTTTAACAACGTCTACAATGCTGAAATACTTTCAAAGTGTTTCTAGCCTGAGGATGACGGAGGAGACGTGAATAAACAAAATGCTGAACTGGTTTTCTCAGCAAATATACACATTCAGTTAATTCACAAATAAACATTATTATGGCAGTCCCAGAACAAAAAAAAAGGGAAGCCATTGGACAATCAGGTCAAACGCTGTCCTCAGATCATGTCTGTGATGACTGTGGGAAGGAAACAGCAAAAAATATTGAAATTTTTTACAGCTTTCCAACGTTTTTGCAGTATGTGTATTGGCAAAATGTTCACTTAGATATTTATTTTTCTGCCAAAATATCTGATCTTACAGTAGAAGATCCACTTTACAGCATTATTATACGTTGTATAATTATGTTTAGGCACTGCTAGCCTTTATGATTAGGGAAAGACTGGGATCTGATATATGAATCTATCTAAGAGAAGATGTTGTTAATTAACACCAGTTTAATATTAACATACTGTATGTTAATATTTCTTTGATTCATAAATGATTCCTGGAGAATAATTCCTAAATCCATTGACATGTACAGTATGTTCTGCATTTTCCAACCAGACAACCCTATAGGCAGAAAAAGATGTTGGATTTGGTATTAGCATTTTTGACTGCAGTAGTGGAGTGTTTTCAACACCTTGTTGCCACTGAGTGTGACATCCCAACAGTTCCATCAAATCAGCCCCGCGTGTGGCCCATGACACAAACACTACAGAACAATACTCCTATAATCCCTCATGGGGCACCTGGTCTGTGTGCATGGCTCTTTGCCACAGTGTATTTCTGATACTAGAAGTGGAAAGCATCAGATTTGGCAATATGGTTCCCAAATAGTGATGGACCTGCAAGCAGCACACACTTGGCACTTTCACCCACACATACACATACATATAAAAATATACTCACAAAGATTGGCCAGGAGCTAGTTCTTTCGCTGCTCTGTTGCCCTGATGAATTTTGATTCTGATTCTCAGAAGCCGGGCTAAACCCAGTGCTGGTATACTGTACTGCACACTAACAGATGTGTTGTGTGTGATTTTATACATTCACATCAGGATTTCCCTGTTATGTGGGGGTCTGGTTGGACGTCTAGACGTGGAGCTTATGTTTGACAGATGGGTTCTTGACCTTCCCTCTCTATTCTGAGAGGAACATATATACAGTATGGTTGGCTGGCTGGCTGACTGCTGCAGGGCATTAACATATTCACAGACCATTGCGTTCTCTCTAAAAATACAAATACATACATACACTCAGGAATAAATATGCAGCTGGGTTAATCTAAATACTCATGAGGCTTCATGCATACACATCCACAGATGGTGAGGAGGGAGTCAGACATTTTATCAAAACTCATTTACATCTAGTTTTGATATTATGGCTTTACACTTCCTACAACAGTCAGTACATCATAACACTTTCTTAATAGCATATCTGAAAATGGTATTATCCTGAAATGATATTAGAGGGTTTTACTCAAGCTGCTTTCACATTAGAGAACAGCTTGAAACCTTGGTGCCGCAACCTGTCGGTGAAGTACATTTTGAAGTAACCACTGTTCAACTAGTCACCTACGTGAGGCAGACTCTGAAAGTGTTGGTAAAAAAAAGATTTCATGTAGCAGATGATTAAGAACCTGATGTGTACAGTATAATCATGTTCTTCAGAAGCTGGAATCAAAACTGACTGAGTAATAATAAAGGACCCTGTTTAATGATTGGCTCTCTGTACAATGGCTGATTATTGGTTGAACCTGATGGTAACCAACAATTAGTCCAAACTGCTCATCCCAGAACAACCTTCTACTTCCACTACTACAATTAGAGTAAAACAACCCTACACTTGTTCTGGGTACAAGGACAATGAGCACCAAGCATACAGAGGATGCCTGATAGACATTAGATTGACTACAAAATTTACTGAGTATCCTCTTTGATGGCATCAGTGTTCTCTTTGTGTTAGACTTTCGACTTTCACGCCCATTGCGTGACACTGGCTTTGCTCTAGAAGAAGAACGCAGACAGAAATCTCTCTGACAGGGCACAGTAGTCATCCTCTTAGATTTTATTTATTCTGCCTATCACCCAGTTGTTTGATTGTGGTTTTTGCAAGCTGGAGAATTTTAGAAACTAGTCAACTTGGTAATGAAGAATTTATCATCTTCAGATCCTGACTAAAAAATACAACATTGTTTTTGTATGTTAGTGCAGAGTCTTGTGATGATTAACACTACTTTCAGTAGTCCGATTTGAAAAGATACGCTGGACAGATTTATGAATAAAATGTCAAATATTTTATGCTATTTGGACATGCACCCTGAGGTTCCCATTCATTTTCTCCATTGACAACTTTAGTTGCCTCACAGCACTCCCACAGTCCGTGTGGACAAGAAGCTCTCCATGGTGAATCATCAGTACAGAGACACAAATCAGAGTGTATACAGTTCTTTGTGAAAATTCAAAGGTATAACCATGTGTACATCCAAAGATATAGTTCAAAGAAAACTGTAACATACAAATTGCACTTCTGTGTGAAACATCCAATTACCCCCGCTCAAATTGTGTTCTGTTGGGTGCACGGCTTCTCCTGGCAGAACTATGCTCTAAAACTCACAAGACAATCTGCAGCGTAATCAAACTCTGGTTGATTGTTCTGTTCTGCCTGGTACTGATCCCAGCTTCCAACACAACACATCTGAAAATGCTACAGCTCCCCTGGCCCAGAGCCCAGTTGGGCCAGAGGTCATGACTATATCAGTATTCAGAGCAGTAGCGGCTGTTAATTATGCTATGTGCTTTATGCTCACTCACTTATGTTGTTGTCAACTATTTTTTCACCCAAAGCAAAGGGAACAACAAATCAGACCTTTGATTTCAATTCAACACTCTTTATATAACAAGTGGCTACAGTCTACAGTTTATCCTACCATGACCTCCACTGACCACTCAGCTTTTGTCACATTGTTGTCACCAGTGGAGTTGGAAGTGGCTGATATTGTGGCTAGTATTGAGGCTACTGTTGTATTACTAAGTGACAACAGGAAGTGAAATGAGCTGGGCTTGCATCAATTAGGGAAAAAGATATAAGCTAATTCTTATGGGTAATTTCTTCCTGTATAACTCCACATGAAGAAATCAATAAGGTTGCTTATCACAAATTAAGCTTTGTATCTGATAGGGTACCACAGCTTTCAGAGTAAATGTATTACATTACTTTCTTCTTTCTGGCAATACTTATTACGGCCTTGTTGTTAATGTGTCTCAGTCTTTGCAAACTGGAAGAGGAAAAAATCTGGATTTTTAAGATTAATGTCAAGTGTTGCAGAATAGAAAAATATATAACAACTGTAATATACTGTCCAAACATGTATTTATTTTTGGTTTTAGTTTGTTACTTGTCTACCAATATACTGGTATATACCAACAACAATATATTTACTATACATGTATTGGTCAGACTCCACTTTTGAATATACTTTTTTTTATTCTAGTGCATGTATAACTTTGCTCGTGTGGACGTGTGCATATCTATGTGTGCTTGACAGCGGGTAGCTGGGTCCATTCATCAGTGTTTGGAGATGACAGGTAGGGGTAAGTGGTGTCTGGCTGCAGTGTGTGGTAGCCTCTTCTAACTGCACTTACACACACAGACACACACACTCACAAAGTGGTTTCAGAGTGTGTGTGTGTTGTGATGTTGCATGTGTGAAAAAGAAGCAGACAAAAGAGGCAGAAAGAGACAGTCAGCTGGTGTTGTAGTAGCTGGTGGGCAGTGAGAGATTATGAATCAGAATTCATTCATCCTGTTGGGAGCCAGTTAAACAGATGGAGCAGGGGGTGGATTAAGGTTTGTAATTGTAGGTATGTGTGTTAATGCGTCCGTTTCTGACGGTGACAGCGTGGCGTCATCACAGTTGTTGTAATTTAGCATTAGGTAGCATTAGTAAAACACATATTTTTGTCCAGTGTGTGTGTGTGTGTGTGTGTTTGTTCCTGAGAGGTCGGATTAGAAGTGTTTTTCAATTTCCTGGGTGAGGCACCCACATGGGTAGCAGGTGTAAAGCTGACTTTAGGGAGTCCTGTGCAGTGCCAGTGTGAATACCAATAAGTCTCACCCACCACGGTGTGTGTGTCTGTGTGTGTGAGGGGGGTGTGGATGTGTGTGTGTGTGTGTTTCGAAAGGGCTACTTTTGGCTCTGTGGAAAGCAGACCTCATGTTGATACTTTGTTATTCAGCCTCTCATTACACACTGCTTGGCACACACACATACACTCACGTACACACTGGTTACCACCAGTGAACATACTCTGACACACATACAAACACACATATTCAACTCCAGTATGATAAATATGCAATACTCTGTCCATTCCAAAACACACACAGCACTGAAACTGTGAACAATGGAACATAACTGGGCTGCTTCCATGGACAAAACATCAGCTGAAGCCAGAGGAACAAGCTGATCTGCTGTGGGGCTTAACAAGAAAAATGTACTAAACAAAAAAATAGATATTTTTATTTACATTTATACGTTTTTAATTCTGAAACTGTATTTATATCCTGTTTTCCAGTTTGCAGTGTTTGCTTTTGTGTCTCCATTAGCAGAGATTTTCCTAATTATGATTCTAAATGTGACCAATGTATCATTAAGATGATGAAAATTATTTCTACATTTGCTTGTCTTGCTCTTGTCTTTGTGCTTTTATGTTATTTTTCACAAGTGTTCTGCTAAATCAGTATATAATCACAAATTAACTTTTAATACAAAATATAAATACAAAGTCACATCATCAACAAATATGTCTGTGAAGATTCTCAGTCATCCAGGTAAAGTTGTCTGAAGATTGAGTCATGGCAACTGGACTTCTT
>JAUYWH010000012.1:24654605-24668665 GCA_034779795.1 Ctenopoma multispine | reverse complement strand
TCATGTTTGTGGCTGTGATGTGACAAAATGTGGAAAAGTTCAAGGGGGCCGGATACTTTCGCAAGGCACTGTATGTTTTCACTTTGTCATTCCATGTTGTGTGTGGACTATATCTTGTATATTTTTTTCAACTTTTCAAATAAAATTTACAAGCCAATGAAATGTGCAAAACGTGAAAGGTTGAAGCTAATTTATGTAGGATAGAAATTGGTATATGTAAAAAGTAATACTGATATCAGTCATATAAACAAACACAGCTGCTTGAGCATACGATTGTATTATTACTGTAAATCATGCAATTTGAATGTCTTACAAGTACATGCCTAAGTACACTGAATGACCATAGTAGGAAAATGGCAATCATACGTGGCCGCAAAAAAACATCAGAACAATTGCACTCTTTAAAATTTTCCGCACTGTACGTCATCAGCCCTGTAGTTTGACTGCAACTTCAGTCCAAGTATGTTTATTGAAAAGACGTCTCCTCACAGAGAAACTGCATGCTAATTTCTTTTTTCAGTTAGCGTACTTGTTAGAATCAGCATGCATCTGTTATGATTGGTCTATTTTCATTCACATCCTCCCACGCACACATCATGCTTCATCTCAGGTGATGAATTACTAATTGCTTTACGTTCTTGAGTAGGTGTGAAGCTGTAATTTTCTGCTTGTGATGTGTACAAAGGTGACACTGGTTAGTGTGTGAAGAAAGCAAGATATAGAACTTCACACGCAAATGTTGGTTTAACCATAGTTGAGGTAAATTATGAAAAAAAAAAATGGACAAGCAAAATTTTTGTTTTCTCTCTGTGCTAAACTGTGCTCTCATCACTTCACACAGATCTGATGTTTTTGTAGCATCAGTGCAAACTTGAGTGATCTTCAAGTCACATTCTGCTTGCATGAGAACACTTACAGTATTCACTAAGTCTGTGTTTCCACTGCATTTTCTTTTTACTCTATGCTAACTTTTCACATTATTTTATCTTATATCCTCCATAAAAACAAGTGGGTGTTTAGCAGATCTATTCCAGCAGCTGCTTATTTTTCCAAATAATTCTTACACAACTGGGAAGAATGCGTGTGCCTGCCACATGATGCAGGTCATCCTCTTACATTGCCAAAGGTTCCTTTGAAAAAAACAGAGCCAAATTTATTCCAAAGCCCTCAAGTTTAATACTGATTCAGTAGCAAACGGTTTTAAATATTCTAACAGCTAAACTGTTACCTATGAAAGAGGAACATGTTTTCTGTGTCTTGGTGTTTCCAAACTTTTTCTTGCCAGTGTACAACTGGATTAAATGTAACTCATTAGTACCCACGTCAGGTGGAGAACTAGATGTGCCAATGAAAAGAAAATGCATCAAAGTTGACTGATTTGTCAAAAAATAATGACATGTAATAATGATGATTATGAGTCACTGAAGCATGTAACTTGAAGGTCCATTAAGGCTTCCAATTAGGACGGAAAACATAAGCTCTATGCTTAGATCTGATGTAACCTATATCTACCCAGGTTATCTAAGTACCTTCTCTTCTTAAGATTCTGTGGCACAGACTGAAGAATTTAGTCCTCAGACTCTCTATCTTCATGAAAACGCACTGCGATTTTTTTCATCATGCCCATGCTTTATCTGGTAATGCTAAAAGTTCTATTGCACATTTTTTTTCATTATTTCAGTGTTCCAGCAAAATATAATTGGGATTTTGTTTCATTCTATTGACTGAACTCATTTGCATTTGCATCAGAACATAAGGGACAACACACAACAAAGTGTATTTTGTTTTCTGTTTTGCTAAATTTACATAACTGACAGAGCCTATCCCGGCCACCAAAAGCAACATTGTGCTCCTAACGTACTAGCAAAAAAAAGAGATCACATCATTAAAAAGCTTGTCAACGTATTTTTAAAAAGCAGCTGATTCATTTCAGTTCATAGAATTGGACTGGAGGAAGAAAAGTAAATGAAGAAAGGGCACTGATGTAAGAGTGAGGAGAATCAGAAAGACATGCAGTGCTCCCTTCCACCGATGCACTTCTTTCGTCTTCGTCCAGGCAATATGACCATGTGCTGCTGATGGTAAGTGGGAGTACGAAGGGATGACACCCTGATAGAAGTCAAAGAGAGAGACGAAAGAAAAACCTTAATGCAATTTGAATTAGGCTACATCTGACAATTAAGATCCTGTATAAGCACAAATCGTTATTGATAATAAAGCCCTAGAGAGACAGAAGCTTAAAAAAAACGTTTTCTGTGAGCACAAGGTTAACCTTCTTGGAGCCTATGAGTCATTTGACAGTGTTTGAAAGCTGCTTTTATGCCCCAAAAAAAGCACATTTTAAAGGAAATGTGGACTCCAATAATGAGGTAGTCATTTATTTTAGGAATGTAAATGAAATGTGACATAAACCATAATTGTACATATTCATGAATGCAGCCTTCACTGAAATCTAAAAAGACTATTCATGCAAAGGATATTTCAGATTTACTTTATATCGTAATGTAATCATATTTTTGACTGATGATGCTATGTTAATGAGTCTATGCAGCACAATCAAATTACTGTACTTTGATCTTACCGTGTCTGTCAGTTGAAACTGCACATGACGGACTGTAGAGCTAGACTAACTCCTACCATGCTGATACACCTGTCTTTGAACACAGTGCATCAGCAAAGTGGTATTTTCGCGAACGCAGATTATATCTTGGCTTGTCCTTGGTTGATAATTTAGTGCATCATTGTCAACTTAACTGTGATGTGCGAGGAGAGTCGCACAAAGAGCAAGGGAAGTATTTCTAAGAAGCAGTTCTGTCAGAAGTTGAACAGAAGTTACGACTTGTTCCAGCAAAGATATACAAACTCTCCAGCCCTAGTAACAGTTTAAAAATGATACACTTGTTAAACCTAATAACATCGTTGAATTGGCTGATAAGCATCCATATTTTGTTTTGGAATATCAAAGAGAGATAACCCAAGCGATGTCAGTCGCAGAACCTTTCCATGACCCAGTGGATGAGGAGTGGAGGGATGCTGGAGTGGTGCTGTTTTCTAATCATAAGCCATTAGATTGTGTTGACTGTAGAGCTACACAGGGGTAAAGAATGCTACACTCAACAAAAAACAAAAATAGCAGGGTTACAGGGTCCATTCAGTTGAAGGTCAAATTCAAATGAACATTGTTTTTTTTTTTTTCAAAGAATCATTTGTATATATACACATATATTGTCTTGATACTGTCCCAACATTTTTGAAAAAAAAGGGATCCAATAGTGTTGTGATATTGCTATCGGACTACACTATATTTTAACATACACTACCAGTCAGAGGTTTGGACACACATAGGAATGACCATGTTTTTCATGAAAAGATTCATGTCTTCAGTTGTGTTACCATCACTGCACATGGTTTTCTAATGATCAGATATCATTTTAAATCAATACATTAGCATTAGCAAACATAACATGCTATTGGAAGACAGAACAAATGTTTGCAGAATTTAGGCCTCTGTACGTTTATGTAAATATTAATTTTAAAAAAACAGCTGTTTTCCGCTACAATAATCATTTACAGTATGAACAATGTCCACACATTCAAATCTGAATATCTGAAAATATGAAATCTGCTTTTCTTTCACAGACATGGTCATTTCTGTGTGTGTCCAAACCTTTGACTGATGGTGTAAATAAACAGCTAAGTACAACAATTTAAATTTCTTAAACCTTAATTCTATTTAATTACAACTTCTAGGGTTGTTTGGTTAATAATTCTGACATTTTATACTTATATTAGAATTGTTCACAGTTTGGCAGCCCAAGAGTCTGGTTTGCTGCATTTTAGAAGTTCACACTGAAAACACATCTGGTTCATCCACACCACCAGTGCTGACCATCCAAAGTAATGAAAGGCAGCATTGGCAAAGATAAGAGTTATGCATTTTATTCCCTGATAAATAACTGATTAAAATTAAACTTCTTTTTTTTAAGTAATAGAAAATGAAAAAGACAATTTTGCTAAAATTGTCTTCCCCAACCATAGCTTCTCTTATAAGCTTAACATTTTCCCTGCATTTGAAGAAAAGTGAAGTAGCATGTTGTCAGGCTGGATATGTTAGTAAGTGTGGTGCTGGCTATAAGTGGCAGAGGAATGAGATGAAGGCAGTTCAACACGTTCTCCTTTGCTCAGTTTGTTTTAATGAGTTAGCACCAATCAATGGTGTTGTGAATGGTGAAGATGGGAGGCATGGTTGCTCAGCGTACTTGTGTGTATGTGCGTAAGTCTGTGTGTGTGGGTGAGAGAACGAGAGAGGCAGAGGGAGCATGTTAATATTTCTGAATACGTGCACATGTGACTGTAAGTAATTGCGGCTCAGCAAGAGAGCCTGTGCAGCTGGAGCGAGGTAAAGTTGACCTTTCCAAATGTGACAGTTAAAATGGCATCAGCAGCCAGCACAACACCAAGCAAGAGTGGGGAGGAGGGTGTTGATGGCGCTGACTGGCCTGGAGGCTGCTCTCAGTGTTGACGATGGCTACAGAGCAAGATCAGAAGATCATGAGACGCGTCGCACCACTCTTTTTGACTATTGATCTTTGTACATTAAGATAAATCAATATAAACTCATCATTTCACCACTGAGGGAAAAAATATATTTGTCTAAATGACACCATGAAAACAAGATTTAAAAAACATGCTGTCAGTGTAGTCATCAAGATAACTACACTGACAGCACACTCCTTACTCACAGCAAAATCCCACTTTAAGTGTGGCTGCTAATTGATAGTTGGATTTGAAATTCATTTTTGTTCGTCCTTGAGAAGCTGTCTGAATCTGGCACAACGTTTGACTATTGCTGCACCAGGGCGCTATAAAAAAATAAGTAAGTACAAAAGTAAGGATGTCATTTATAAGAGACAGGATTCTGTATATTTCAAGATACTGTATATGCACTCGTTGACCACTTTATTACACTGTACACATGTAAAGTCTAATGCAGTTCAATACAGCACCTCTGCCATCAATTTTACTTACAAGGTTTATGATTTGTCAAATTTTGTTGAAACTATCAGAAAGGTTATAATTATTCTATATACATGTTTATTATTGAGGTTATAGTGGGTGGTGCAGTCGAACTGGAGTGCATTATACATAAGAGTAGGGCTGTGGAGAGTAAACTCTCTCGCAAATTAGAACCAAATACAAAATGGAAAATACCAATTGCAAAAATTCTATTTCAGATCTGCTTCTTGGTGCTGAAACATGGACCCAGTGCTGCACATGTCCTTTGTTTATACCCAACACTAATACTGTTTATCTGCAAAAACACAAGTAAAACGTGCACCTCTAGAGTAAAATCTATGCTTTAGATTTGACACACACACAAACGCCTCAGTGCTATTTGCTTCCAGTGGTATATGTCATGTTAGCATAAACCTGAATAATGCTGCATGTGATAAAAATAATTGGCAGCAGACTGATCTGGTAAATGTTTTCAGATCTCATCAGATACATGAGCCGACTGTCGGTCGAAGAATCTCTGGACATATTTAAGGCAAGTCAAATCCAGTCTATTCTGTCTCATGAATGTTTAATATCAAAGACTTTTGACATGTGCTGGTTGTTTTAAGTTATGAAAGGGTGTCATGTACATGTCATGTCCTGGTCTTCACTGTCCTATTCTCATTCATATTTTACATTCAGGAGCAGCTGAGTACAGTAGAAGCTTTAGTCCTTGGATCAACACCATCAAAGGACCATGTTTCTGATTGGTTCACACAACCTATCACACTGCTCATTTCTAAAAGGTGGCATATACAGTACACTGTATCTCATTTATGTGGTTATATGGCCTCTACGTCCACTGCTGTTGTTTAAACACAGTAGTGATTACACATGAGACTCTACATTTTAGTGAAACTTTGAAGTGATACTGCAGCAGCATAGTTTCAAGGCTCTGACAAACTGGGTGTTTACAGAGTAGTATATAAAATAGAAAATTAAAGTGGGGAGATTTTTAATCAGTGAGGGAGGGTGCTTATTGAGAGATAGCTTTACTGGTCTGAATATTCAATACACACATTTCAAAAAAAGCGTTTCTCAATGCAAAATATTCAAAAGCCATAAAAGAGAAGACGAGGAAGTGGAGGAAAATGGCTCAATAGAAATAACAAGGATAAAAGCAAAAGCGAAAGTTAGGTTAAAGTGTCAGACTTCAGAATGCTAAAAGAACCGACCTTGTGCATATCGATGATAATTTTAAAGATATGATCTTCAGTACATGCATGCTAGTATGGTTCAGGTACTTAAACTGTCATTCACACACTCAATCATGCATCTGTTTTGGTGCTTGTAAGTACTTCACATTGACTTAATTCACACCAGAGGCCCTAAATAAATGTGTAAAAACTCAATCCTGACTGAATCACACAGAGCAGAAACTTATTTACTGTTACCTGGGCTTGATTTTTCTCTTTATTGGTTATTTTTTCTGATAACATACGTTTTGAGCTGGAGTTTCTTCTGACAGGATTATATAAATATTTCATCATATTATCATATTTTACAAAAGCTAAGAGTTTCCGGTCTTTGCAATAAGCTAGGCTTTTTTTTCCAGTCTGAATATGTTGGTACCTTATGTTTGTCTTTTTGCCTGTTTCATACTGACCCAAAAAAGGAAATTACTGTTTCCCGTTTCTGTTTGCTAGGGGTTTAGGAAGCAGCATAATCAAGCAGATGTAATTCGGTAACCCTGTACAATTATTTGGATAAAGGCAAGGTGTAAAATAAAGTTCTAAACAATTCATAAAAAGCGGGTAAAGAGAGAAACAAAAATACACCTTAAATCAGTTAAAGAGTAAAGAAAATAAGCAGGCTCTGCACTTTAATCAAGTCAGATATTTCCTAACTCAATTCCAGAAATGAGACCAAACCAAAATCCTGCTCTTTCGCTTAAAAAAAAAAACAAAGCAAACTACTACTTCTACCATCACTAAGCAAACTACTTCTACTACTACTATTACTAAGCAAACTACTACTATTGTTGTCTAACCATAGTGGTCCTCTAGTGTATTTGCAAATTTATGGGAACAAGAAAATCCAAGATCTAAAGCTTGGCTCCAATCTCCAAATACGACAACAAACAGCTCAGTGGCAAATAGTCAGGAAAACACTAACCAACACAGAAACCTGAGTATGTACACATACATTTAAACTAAAGCATAAGGTGTACCTCACATACCTGTAGAGTGGGACAGCAGGTGAGGTTGATTTGGGGCTTCTTGACAAAAGGTGAGCTGATGACCGGACCAATCTCAGGCAGCTGACCAATAGGGAAGAAGATGGGCGGGCAGGGGGGGGGGGGAATCTTGACCAGCAATGCTGAATACGCTTCAGCCAGCACAGATTAGCATACAACCAGAGACACTACAAAACAGCAACAGAGGGAAGAGGGTGACAGGCAGGAGCCTGAGACATATGAATGAAACTAATTAAATATTTAAGTTTTAAGATATGAACATGCACAACCTGCATTAAGCAACGATTTTCATTACTATAAGTGGATCACATGAAACTACAGGCATGAAAATGCACTTTTTTTGTGTGTGTACATTAATAGACAATAACGTTAATTAACATTAATTAACAACAACAAGAAATTAAGGGACAGACTGGAAATAGCCATAAACCAAAGACACTACAGCTCATTGTAAGCACCTTAAACCCCCAGGCCACAGGAGTATCCCTCCACTGTTGTCCCTTCAGATAGAATTGAGGTATTCTGCAAAGGTTTATTAATCCATGTGTGTACAGTGTATTGAAACAAATCCAGATCAAGTTGCAGGTTTGCAGTTTCAAAACTTTTTCTCTAGAGAAATACAGGTTTGTGTTGTCTTTCTGGTTCTTTATTCAAAGTAGGAAAAATGCATTTTGCCAGGTTATTTCAATTTCAGCAAATGCTGTATACACCAAACCTGATGATGGTCTGGGAAGCTGGTACAAAACTGGAATCCAAACACCCCATCCACTCACTTCATAAATCCCCTGGCCGATTCAGATTTAGGCACGGCAAAGATGACTGCTTACCCAGCTCGATGATTCACCTCCTACTGCTGCTCATCCACATCCTTCTGTTCCCAAGGACCGGTGCGAGCTTAGAGTGTCCATTATGGCATCTTTGGGGACACAGCTCCATCGAAGCCATGAACATTTGATGGGGACATTAGTGAAAGGCAACACGTCATTACATGACCATTTACACATAATCACCCACTTAAGAAGACCCCATAGGACAGAACTGCATAGCATGGGCCATTTACACACCCAACGCGTGTCTGTAGGTGCGTGTATGGACACTGATGTGTGCGTATGTGTGCATGGATGCGTGTTTGCGCATATGCTCTGGGCTAATAGTCCATCTGACACATGCCTTATGGTGATGTTCAGAAATAACCATCAAAATGACCTATGTGCTTTTGCTTTCATGGCATCACACTCCAGTTCTGTTCTGTTTTTTGTGCCGCCTGATTGCCTGTCTTACGCACACACACAGACACACACACTTACTCTCTCTCTCTCAGGGAATTGCTGTCCCAGGTGGAGAGACTGAGAAGCTCTCTCTCATTTATGATTCCTCATCCCTCGCCCTCAGGTCTTTAGTTATCGTGCCTCTCCATATGCATGCTTATTATGTTCACTAATAACGAGCACAGTCAGTGTTTGTTACCCTGAGATGAAACACTCAGCCCTTTGCAATGCATGGAAACTTAGTGGAAAAGAAAAATCACATAAAACAGCAAATGCATTCATTTCTTACATGTTCATTCCTATGTGCATGTATTGTTTAAGACTATCGGAGGTCAAGTAAAGTCTCGGTACACCAAAGCAGAGGCAGTCACATGGTAGATCAACACACCCACTTGTTTGCTGGGAATTCTCTCCACATTAACCTGCAAACATAACATGCTATTAACCTGCATTATTCACACGTTTTTTATAAGTTAATTAAATCTCTTAAAGCCTCTATCTTAAATTAGGGTGCACACAGCATTTATGTCTTTTTCTTGTGTCAGAAGTTCCACATTTGAATTCTGCATCCCAAATACATGCCTCAGTAATGGCTTGTTCCAGTTAGTATTTCCGACTTCTCTTTACTGATCATATTTTCTCTTTTCCCGTTGCCTAATATAACATGAGCTGAAAATGTTTTTCCATCTTGCCTACTGACTCAGAAAGCTCTGATCTCAACTTGGCTGCAGTGTCTCAAGTTTGGTAATAGTTTGGTACAAGCAATTTGCATCGAATCCTTTTTATATTTGAACAGATGTCAGTGCTACAATGAGTTGTCGAGGTGAAGTATGAAAAGGTCAGTGTCACTGATGACATTTTTGTTCTCTTTTCCATCACCACCCTCTTCCTTTTAGACAGATGGCAGTAGTCTTACATGTACGCAAGTGCAACTTAAAACTCTTTCATCAAACACATTGAGCTACATGCTCTAAGACATACAATGTAAGTACTCCACTCAACTCCAGTACAAGTCTATTCCAGATTAGTTGGATGTACCTTATAAATAAGGTTTCTGCAGAAATGTGCAATGTTCAGGTCTTCTACCGCATTATTGTAATTTATAAGTGATAAAGGTGTAACTTGATCTCAAATAGAACTTGGAGAAGAGATCAAAGTTGACTTGGAGCCAGACAGTTTAATCTCCTTTGTTTTGAATTGAATTTTCTGTTCTTTCACTTAATTGCTGCTATCGGAGGTGAAACATTTGAAAATTGGCTTCTTTATAATTATCCCACACACACACACACACCTTATGTTTGGACCTAATTCACTCGCTTATGGTTGTTAGATGTACTTCTACCCAAACTCCTCTCACTTTGTAAAAACTGCTTAAAAAAGTGTCTTTTTCCTGAAGTCTTTCATCATCAGTCTTCAACCTTAAACATCAATGTCCTTTGAGTGAGTTTAGTACATGAGAGAAACTGAAGAAGAAAGTACAAATGTAAAAACTATCATCCAAGTCCATTAAAAACACGTCACTCAAATCAGATGGACCACCTCTAGACATGCAGGGTGATGCTCAGTAGTGTGCATGTGGGTGTATGTGTGCATTGCTTGGAAATAAAGTTGTCAGTCAGGGAGATTACAAAGACCTTTGTAATATTGCGGGAGTGGGCCATAGGGTTCTGAAAGTGTGTTTATTTGTGTGCGTGTGTGTGTGTGTGTGTGTGTGTGTGTGTTATGAGATAGCAGGAGATATGCAGGGTGATAGTGAGTGATGCCCCTATAATGTTTCTGTGGATATTCTCTTTGCTGTTATTGGTCTTGGCTGCAGAGTGACCCTGCTTTATTACTGTCTGACTCCCGGGCTGCAAAACTCCTTTTTCCACTCGCTCTGTTTCACTTTCCTCCTGTCTCCATCACTCCCCGTCCCCTTTCTTTGTCTGCCTTCTCCTGTGTATTTCTATTCCGCTCTCAAGATGGCTCCCGTTAAAATGACCATGAGACTCGCCCGAGTGGTTCTCGAGGAGTGACGGTAAGAATGGTTGAGAAATGAGGCAAAGATGGACAAAGGGAATCTGCAGGGGTCCATTTCAGCACGCTGTCCAGCTCTGCTATTTGGAGTGGGAACAGGGCATTACGGAGAATAGGACAGAGGAAGGCAATAAACACTTTGTGAAATTGATGTGGAAGTTGGAAATGTAGGAAGTGCTGCAAGGGCAAACAGCATCGTATAATGTATTTGCTGACTTTTCAGTATATTCCTCTGGTGTTCCTTTCCGCTATTGATTTCTTTCTCTTTTTTTTTTCCATCTGGCTATAAGCCATCTGCTGCCCAGCTTAGTATGTAACAGCCTTTTGTGGTTTACCTGTTTGTTGAAGATAAGTTCCTATATTTGATGGGGCGCAATTCAGTGGTGTGTAGGTTAGTGTAACGCAGACATCTGAAAGACAAATATGGTCCCTGTTCTCGTCTCTATAATTGCAGGCCAGCCTCAGAGGAGTGTCAGGCTGAGATGATGGTGGTGGCTCTCACTGACAAGCTCTTCCCCAAGTCTCTTTTTGGGATTTTTCTCTTGTGATCTAAAGGCATGAACTGATTAGATTTTTGTTGTCAAATATCATTGTGATTCACATCAATCCTATTATAATAAACACAATATTTCAGGAACACACTGACAGGATTTCTTCAAATTGGCATATATCGTATGATAAAAAGTCACAAACTGAGTAGTTGACTGTAATATTCAACCATGTTTCTGTACAACTAAAAAGCAATAGCAAATTTATGCCAAAATATTCAATTATGCAGTACAATATCCAGTTTTGTGACTAAGGCATTATAAACGTTATTTTGCCTGTGTTTTAACACCCACAGCACAGTCTTTTCAATCAATCAATCACAGTTCTATTGATATGTACTGTATACAGTACGTTATCCACTTCAAAAATATGTTGCATCAGAACATAATCATAATTATTAATTGTATAGTGTGTTTGCATAGAGCAGTAATTTTTTCTGTGTACATAATGTAACATTTTAACATTGATCTATACTACATTCAGCAGTATGCAGTAAGGTTTTGTATTTAAAAAAATGCTCATAATGTATTTTAAGAGACAAACACAGGAGTCAGCTCTCCTGGTCAGAACACCTTTAAAAATCTAATCAGAGATTTTATCTTTTCTTTCAGAAAATGGTTTCACACTTGGAGTGTCGGATTGTGTTGCATTGGTTCGCACCAATCAGATTTAATAGTAACAGAGCAAAGTGTCACATCAGGACAAAAACATGCACTTTAAAAACTTACATATCACAACTTCTTCAGCATGAAGACCACATGAGCAGGTGTTAAAGGGATAACAGAAAGTCAAGTGAGTTCAGGTTGTTTTACCTACAAATTATTAACAATTAACAATCATGCAGCGTGAGCGTGTGCAGCAGTTAATAATAAATACTTCAGAGATGTCACGGTATCATAAAAATTGAGCTCCTGGAGTCGACTGGGGTAGAATTTCTTTCATTACTGTCTCATCTGAGCGCAGTGTCTGGCCTCACTTAACCTCACTATAGGGTCATGGTGATTAGCTCATACACAATCTCAATAAATGCACTTAAGTCAGGAGGCAAAATATCGCTGGGCTTGAACTGATTTTCATCACTGCTCAACTAATTGCTTTGCAGGAGCAGCAAAGTACTGTTACATTTTTATTTTTTCACTTAAAAACGTCATGTGCATTCATGTTAGAATGAGATGAGGGCGAAAGAGGCCATGTTTGAAAAAAATAATTATTGTGATTTGTCTTCTTAATGCAGGATCTTTAGGGGAAACAGTTTTATTGTCAGAGCTGCGGCACTTTTGTCTTAATGGTAATTAAAGTGACTGTAAAAAACAGTCAGTGCAGTGTCTTGGAGGGGTGCACAACTTAATCTGTGGTTTGGTGTTCTCCGTGATTTTTCATACAAACGTGAAATGTTATTTACCTCAAGCATGGAAGCCTGTGTCGATAATTAGGGCAACGGGAGGAATGCCAATTAGACTAATGGAGTGACAAAGAGCAGCGGCCACTCGAGCTGGTCTCCTGGTTTTTACCCCACGCTATGGACCTGCAGTTCACATCTGAAGAGATGTTCAAGCCTTGTTTCATTGGAGCTTTCAGTTTGTTGACTTCACATTTGTGCATTATATATAATTAAAAGCAGAGCTGTAACGGCAAAGGAACTGTGTTGCATTCTCTTTCGTGATCAATAGTATCCACGTGGGAAAATGTCAGGGTAATAGTCTAAATGACTATTTGTACATTATTTGAATCAGTAGACAAAAATCATAAAATACTAAGTTCATCTAAAGATAAGGAAAAAAATGAGCTATTACATGCACAAGTTAAATAATGCAAGCTTTTCCAGATGTGGACCAGAAAATGATTGACGTATTTTTTTCAGTTATTTATTTTTAAGAGGTTTGCGCAGAACCAATGCCACCGTGGACATTCTACCTGGACCGACCACACATGCATACATTAATTACAACAAAGATCCAGTCTGAAAGCAGAAAACATTCAAAGTCAGTCAGGACTGGAAAATAAATCAGACGATAATTAGACCTGATCAAGGAAGCAGCCGACCCTGACAGACCCAAACAAAGAGAGAACACCAGCAGCATGATGCTTCACCAATTAACAAGGAGCCCTGCTCAAAAAAAGGAACAATACATTTCTCCTGAACTTCACTCCACATTTTCTCATCTCCTGCTGTGATGATTATGAAGTTTGCTGAGTTCTCTATGGGATTTAGACATATGGATAGAGTGGTCTCAGTTTTTAGGAACCCATTAAGTTCTATAATAAAGAAAATCATAAATAATTTTTATTTTGAACAAATCCTGTGAAAGGGCTCAAACAAACGTGTAAGTGTGTTTCTCCATACAAACCAATATCAAATCAATTGGTTCCTACTGTTGTAAATACATACAGTTCTGCAAATCAAGACCTGAACACCGTTGAAAACCTCTGGAATGTGATCAAGAGGAAGATGGACGGTCACAAGCCACCAAACAAAGCTAAACTGCTTGAAGTCACCCAACAGCAATGTCAAAACTGGTGAAAAGCTCTGATTGCAAATCAGGGTTATTCCATCAAATATTGATTTCTGAACACTTCCTAAGTTAAAACATTAGTAATCTGTTGTGTAAAAATTAATATGAACTTGTTTTGTTTTGTTTTTTTTGCATTATTTGAGGTCAGAAAAAACAAGTTGCTGGTATTTTGACCATTTTTAATTTTCTGCAAATACAATTCTAAATGACAATAGTTGTATTTGGAATTTGGGAGTTATGTTGTCTGTAGTTTATAGAATAAAAGAAAAATGTTAATTTGACTCAAACATACAGTACAGGCCAAAAGTTTGGACACACCTTCTCATTCAATGTGTTTTGGGGTGAGCTGGACCGGGGGCCAACAAGTGCTAAACACCTCTGGGAACTTCAAGACTGTTGGAAAACCATTTCAGGTGACTACCTCCTGAAGCTCATCGAGAGAATGCCAAGAGTGTGCAAAGC
>JAUYWH010000012.1:24597836-24654505 GCA_034779795.1 Ctenopoma multispine | reverse complement strand
TTTGTTAAGTACATAACTCCACATGTGTTTATTCATAGTTTTGATGCCTTCAGTGAGAATCTACCAATGTAAATGGTAAATAAAGAAAACAACGTTGAATTAATTGAATGTGTCCAAACTTTTGGCCTGTACTGTATACCTTTAAATATCAAAATCTGAGAAACTGATTGCAGTGGTCTCTTATTTTTTCCCAGAGTTGTATTTTACAAAGCCAGCTCACAAATATGTTGTTTCTTTAAATAAAGTAAAAAGCCTCAGTAATTTCCTGAAGCAACTGTTTGCTGGAACAAATGTTCCTTAAATGGAAGAGAGAGGCACATTTGTTGTGGCTGGTGTGGTACAGATAGACACATACAGACACACACAAACACACTTCATCTCCTTGTCTGCTTGAATATAAATAGCATTCAGAGTCACTAAAGTGTCCCTGTGCCCTTTACTCATCAATACCTCACCTTGTCTCTGTCTGTGTGAATGTTTTTAACAAGCCGGCTGCACTGCCTCTGTTCAGGCAGAATAACAGGATGCAGAGGAAACAGCTTTCCAGCAATTACTACATCTGATATATAATTTCACCCTTCTCTTGGTTTACAAGCTGTATAAAAAAAATCATAATTCTGCATTTGGATGGGGGTTATTAACCACCGGCCACAGGTGCTGTGAGGCTGACACTCCCCAAGCACAGGAGGTAATGAGAGGTAACCCCTGCCATATATAATAGGAGTGTGGCTGTGTGTGTGTGTATGCACACATTCATACATGTGTGTTAGAGGATGACAGCTCAGCGCAAGTTGGACAGTATAATTAGAAGGGCTGACCAGCCGCTGAATGATGGTTTTTGCTTTTACTAAGACCTTCCAGGTATTGTGTGAATCCAGTGTTTGATTTTTAAATCAAGGATGAAGTAACGAGACATGTTTTTTGTACATTTGTACTTAGCTTGTGATTGTATAAAACTGAATAACCGTCATCACAAGAAGAACTGACCACGTTTTAGGCTGAAATATCATTATAAATAATTAAAAATAAATTGTTACTGCGTTGGTAGCACGGTAGTGGAGTGATTAGCACCGTCACGTCACAGCAAGGAGGACCCGGGCATGGGATATCACTGAAAATGTGATATCTAAAAAATGCTTGGAGGGAGGTCCTTCAAATTTTGCACAAATTGTCCTTTGGGATCAAAGATGAACTGATTAGATTTTGTTCACTGTGACCTCATCTATGTCTCATTGTTATCAATGTTCTATTTCAACTACGGCAACAGGTCACAGTTTGTGTCCATGATTCAGTGTTAAGTAACAATCATGTTTAGGATCAATGAACAAAAAGTTTTATAGCCCAGCTTCTTGTGTTGTGTGGATACAAAAACACATCTGGGAAGATCTGTTGACACGTGGAATACACACCCCAGCACCTGATGAAAGATGTCTTTTTACAGAAAGGCAGCTGGTTTTGAACTTCATGGGCTTTATGGTGGGAGCTGTCAGTATGGGCTTTAGAAGTGGTGTGCACAGACACACATGTGCCACTGTTACCACCACACTAACACGTATGCTGGCGTTTTAACCATCACCTCTTTTGATGCATATACTGTATAAAGAGCCTAAGAGAAGTGTTAAAGGCAACTGGCCACATTGATTTGTGCCCACGCCAGGATATCCTCAGTGGAATAAACTGTCAGTGACAGAAATATAAACTTTGTCACTCATCCACAGGAACCAGTTACCTAGTATCTCCATAGGATGCAGTATTTTAACTGTTAGGACACAATAACAAGTACACATAAGCAATTATATCATGGTGATTGTTATTATATTAATGATTGGGCTTCATAAAAAAATAGGGGACCAATTTTGTTTTTTCAGGGGGAGGTAAAAATTAAAGCAGCAGACGCCTGACTTTAGTCAAGCAACAAAATACCTCCCTACATGTCAGTAGGCTGCCAATTAAAACTTTTTTAAAAAGGTGAAAGATTTCTCTGAAAAGCCAGGCTAGCTATTTTCCCTGCTTCTAGTATAATTTAATTGCCTCAATCCAACTCTGTACTAAACACATTCTAGCACATCGTATAAGGCAAATACATGTAAAATAGGAATGTAAAATATGATTTCATATGTCATTTGTACCAGCAGCAGAAAATGACCAATGGACTCTACACATTAATGTTGGGAAATGTCAAGCAGCTGTAGTTAACATGACACATTGTCACAATCTAGTCCTGACTTCCAGGTTTGTGACCGGTCTCTATCTTGTTACCTGCCTCCACTTCGGCTTCTCACCCTGCAGTGGTTTCTCCCTGGCAATCAGCCGATTAGCTTCACCTGTGCTGTCTGTCTATACCTGTTCTTCGCCAACTTGTTTGATGCTTTTTTGCAGAGAATCTCCAGGCTGATACCTGTTTTGACTCCTGCCTTGTCTACTGCGTAGTTAGTCCCTAGACCTAACCACCATGTTTGCATAGTTGTAATACTAATACTAATGCTAATTGTGGTGCCATTGTGGGATATGGCAGCTGACATTTTGGTGCCTGTCGTTAATAGAGTGGACTTTGGAGAGACATCAGCTGCTGTGGGGGTGCTCTTTCTGTAGATAGTGTGAGAGGGAAGGGTCGAACTACATATCTGGTTGTGTAGGTTGAGGACTTGAAGACTTTATGTTAAAATAAATATGCTGTGAATGATTATTTAATGATGATTAAAATTAAATATTGAAATCTTAATGTCTTATATTTGATAATGTAACTTAATGTAGTCTGCAGCAGTGCAGCAGTCATTCAGTATCTACCAATGTCTAAGGCCAACTGTATCAGATGGAATATATTATTCTAGGAGAGTATGACATGCCAATCCAAGTATGTATATAAAACCTTATTAATTTTTGTTAGTCTGATGACTCAGTTATTATTGCTGAGTGTTGATGGCTAAATTGAATAAAGCAAGGCTAATTCATCTTATTTTAATCAATGCAACTTGATGACGTTGTGTCTAGAATCAGAGTGCAGTGAAGACAGAGCTTTGATCCAACTTCAGCCACACACTATCACTGCCATAATTGACGATGCGCTCCACCACTGACAAGAGACAAAGAACACATTTAGCTGGCCCATTTAGCTGGCCCACTGAGGCTTTCAGCTGCTCCCACTCTGTTGATCAGTCGCTGTCACTGCATGCATCAGAGACGAGCCTTCATAGCAGCAGGGCTATTTGAAATCAATGGGGTCATAACTGTGGCGTAAATAGATAGAAAATTGGGCTGCTCGCTAGAGGCCAGATGAGCATGTGGCCTACATCAATAGCTACTACCCCAAGTGGAAGAACCAGCGCTCTCCAAGCTTGGGTTCCAAATTCAATTCCATGGATAGATAGATGGGAAATTGAAAACATTGATAAACCTCAATGAGCTGCATGAAAGCCTTAAATATGTTTTTTTTCTACAATCAGCAGCACACATGGGGCATATTTTGATGCCTGGACATTGGATTCTGTGTACTGTACACTGTGTTGTATTTGATAATATGGGAGCCCCCAAATTGGCAGGTGGAAGATGATGGATCATTGTCGTTATGAATGGCAGAGATAATAGAGGGAAGAGTTGGACAACGTGGAAACTCTAACCACTACAAAGCTACTGAAACAGCAGGAATGATCACAGTTGGTTATATACAATCATGTCTTTACATGCAATTTGAAAATAGAAGAAATGGTCGTTGAATTATTTATTTTGGAAGCTGGCTTTACAGTATGTTCGGATATTTTTCTTTTTCCTCTAAATGTTTTATTCATCACTTTTATTCCAAAGCTACAGTCATTGCTGCTATGATAAACTGACTCGGGCTATGCGTGATGTTTGAAAGGGAGGTGAAGAGGTTACACTTCTATACTTACTGAATGTGAATGTGTTTGGTCTAAGCCATGTCTGTTTGTAAAGAGCAATAGATTCCCAGAAATGACGTATGAAAATGCCTGAACTTTATGTTATTGCTTGAAGATAATAAATCATTAGCGGGAGAACCTCAGACAGATTAATTTAAGCTTAAGGCAATGAAATGTGAACCTAAGAGTTTAGATTATTTTTACAAACCACCATCTGGGTTATTCTACAAAATGTACTTTGAGCCTTATGGGCAAAATAACATTTCTTCTTTCAAGAAAGTCACCAACTTGTCGTTGATTTGTTAGATATTTATCTGTTTTGTTGCTATACTGGAAGTGTTCATATTTAAGTTGTTGAATGAGGAATTGTGTTTTTCCGTGTAGAATACTTTAACATTGCATTTGATGATAATTAAACCCTTTTTGTGTTTGTTCACCGGGGGTGTTGGCGTATGAGTTTGTTAATTCTAATTCTTGTTGCTGATGAGTAAGATATTATTTCATCATTATAACTGCTTTGGATGTTTCTCAAAGTGCTGAGGGTTGTTCATCTACAGAATGGAAGCTCACTATTTCTTTATGAGACTATCAAATGCAGTGTGATGCATTGAAGCATTTCTGTTACATGTTTGTTGAGTAAGGAAAAGATTGATTTGAAAATAAAAGTGTGAAAGTATATTCTTTAGACATGTGGTTATTTATTCTCCAGCTGCCATTAAGTCCATAGAAATTCATATAATATTTGCTTGATCTGTCGATTTTAGAGTTTATAACAATTTTGTCTCCAGCAATAAAAGTGTTTGTTGCATAATAGTGAACATAACTTGTAGGAATGTATATAATAAGGCAAACATGGGATTTTCTGGTGTTGAGCATAATTCTTGTTTGAATGTCCACTATGGTTTATTTCATTTTACAAGCAAATCTGTTTTTTATTAATTGACATCATATTCAGTTGTTTGCAAGTCGCTGGTTTCTGTGGATGATGATGTTTTCCTTCATGTTAGGGTCCGGGGAGTCTTGCTGGGTCGTGTATTATTATCCATGCTGCAGTAGTAGTAATAGTTGTAGTGGGAACTGATGAATGCTTCTCTGTTAGGTTCTCCAGTGTATGCAAAACAAGCGGCACCAGAGGAAGATTGTTCCAGTTATTGTTGGTGGATTAAGGCGTGTTAATGGTATTTCAGATGTAATGTGAATAGTCAGTTAATTTAAGAAAAAAAACGTGATTGTTTTTACTGACTGGGCGCCACCTTTACTGCGTGACTCTCGCAATACTCAGTGAGCCATCTCCCAATGCTCCTACTCAGAGTTAATGTTTTATAAGAATAGTCATCAGTCAGTGTTTTAAGACTTTTTTTTTTCTTCTAGTCTGCCTGAACTGCACCGAGTCTGCTTTTTCTTCCACCTCTGTGTTCTCCGCCACTCTAACTGTCTGGAAACTAATTGCAGTAATTAATTTGCGTGACCTACAGTTAGTTCCAGTTCCTGTTATAGCCTGGTCTGGGTATTACTGAAGTGTAAAATCAATTTACTGCAAATCAATGGAGGTGGGTGTCTGTAGGCTGGGTCTGGGGAGCCAGTGGACACATGAGATAAAAGCAGTTCTTAATTCACTGCTTCTGTTCAAACAGCAGGAAGGGGAATGAAGAAGAATGGAGGGAAGAAAAAGAAAGTACTGTGATCAATGGTTTCAATGTGTGACTCCACCGCAGCTGTGTTTTGTCGATGGTCTGATGCTGTGTAACTGTACATAAATATAAATACTTGTAAAAAAATGTGAGTGATACAAATACTGTATAAATAACACACTTAATATGTTTGGAATGACAAAAGAATAAATAATAATGCATCTTTGCATTTTCATGTATCTGACTCATTTTTTCATTGTTGCTGGGTTTCTTCACACTTATAGAAGCAGCACATATGCAACTTACAAACGCTGCATGTCACATTTTTACACACGCTCCTAACGAGGAAACACAAAAAATCAGACAGGGTCAAATACAAATGAGACTAAAGGTTGGAAAAAAGCTACAGTTTAGAAAAGGAAGAGGGTTATTGTATTTCTTTGTTTCTAAATAAATGGCAAGTGGGTGAATTAACATCAAAATAGTTCAATAAATCTTTTGTGTGTGCCATGGACTGATTTTTCTATCTGACAGACTATAAATGTACTGTGTATTTGTAACTAGCTAGTATTAAGCCAAAGCAATATATATTGCGTTGGGGAAATAGCAGATGAATTTTTATATTATCTCATATTATTTCTCTGGCAGTTGCAGCTTATTGTTCATCATAACTCAACAGTGCAGAAGGTAATGTAGCACGTCATGATATTATGATGTAATGCATAAAAGAAATGTACAAAAAATAATACTGATAATTATGTTAAAATTCAAACACTGAACATCACTAATGTATAAAATACATGTGTTTCAAACTGTCACAGCGTCTTACATAACAGACATGACTGAATGTTGAACCCCCAGGCCAAGTTATGCGCAGTCATTAACGATAAAACAACGATTCAACATCATCAACATTGTATGGTTAAATATTAATAACAGACTGAGTTGTACTTTGCATTTTCACCGCAGCCACACAAATAGGCCAATTAAAGTCTGCAGTCTGTGGTGTTTTTGCATTTTGGACCAAGTGCAGTATGAAATTCTTGAAAAGTGTGTAACTTAATCTGGTTGACAAACCAGTCTCGACAGATTAATCATTGTGATTGATCTTTTCAAAGAGTGTGGAGTGTCAGAGTCCAACCTTTCCGACTGTTTGACTTCGTGTGATCTTTGTCCTACTGTACATGCTGTAGTTGAGCTCACACTTAGTTTTTTTTTTTTTTTTTCGGCGATGGTGTGATATTGATGACATTCCAGGAGCACTCAATTTCAGGTGCGCTCAATTTTCTCTCAGACATCAGCTCATGGTCCACACATATAACAACTTAGCAGCCATTCATTTTATTTCCATTCATCCATTTAGGCTGTGATTCAGCCATTCAAACCCAGGACCTTCTTGCTGTGAGGAGACATTGCTAACCACTGTGCTGCCCTTTAATTTAAATTCACTAAATGGAAATCAAAATAACTTAAGTAAAACTGGAAACTGAAGCTCAATGAAATAAGCAAGCTCTGCTACAACGGAGTGCCTCTTACTTTCAGGTCAAACAAAACCTCTATGAACACTGGACCCTCACTGTTCAGACAGCAACAGACTGTTTTTTTTGTTTTTTCTGCCCTGGTTCTTGCCTGTCAGGTCATTCTCTTATTGCTGGAAGTTGGTGGGGCATTATGTAACCTAAAATGAAAAGCTTTCATTGGTACAAGCTGAACAAAAAGTGTGGGTAAGAATCCATATTTAAATTTTAAATGTAAGTTATATGGTGCTAAAAAATAAATAAGATTTTTTTAAATTAGATTTTTACTTAATTCTGTATTTCCCACAAACATGTTTGCTTGGGAATAAGTTTTATATTCAGCTTAATTTTATCATTTATAATTTGCTTTAGGGTTTATAATTGGATTTATACTTTCATCTATCAAAACAGTCTAAACTTTATTAAACCAAAAAATGGAGTGAAATCACAAACAGTTTGTATAGCAGAACATTTCTCTTTGACACTGAAGTTATTCACATAAGACATTTTGATCAAATTTCCACTAAGTATAAAATCAGTCTGTGGCGTAAAATCAGCCTCCTGGTGCGCTGTGACTTGGAGGCTTTTCCATCAATCTAAAACCTGGAGAGGTTCAAACTGGGAAGGTCAGAGATAATGACTGTGAAACACTCCAAATCATGCTCTTGCTGAATTTCAAAAATATGGACAGTGCCCTCGCAGGTGCAGTTATTTAGCTTTAAAGCACCAGAGAGCTCCTCTCAATCAGCAGCAGCGGGCTGAACAGATCGAGCATATTAATACCTCAAACGCCCTGAAATTTACCACAATACACGCTCTAAAAACACATTATGTTTGGTCTATGTGAGAAAATTGTTCAAGGTAACACAACTTAGGCTTTCCATAAAGACAAGAAACAAACTGCTAAAACACTGATTTGTTGATATTTGGAGCTTTCAGTGAATTTCTTCTCAATATCACACCCTCGCAGACCTGTGTCAGGACATTGCATCAGAAACGTATTTAAATGTATTTCCCTATCCTTGCTCCTTTTCTTTTTCACTTTCACCTAACAGATAAACAGACTGAGGTTTGGTCTGAAGACAGAACAGAAAGGGAGAAGATGGGAAGGACAGAGAGCACGGTGGGTGAAGGAGAGATGGGCCGGTGCAGGCTCACCGCTCGGTGTTGCTCCCCGCTGTTAGAGGGAATGACCAGGTGACACTGACATGACTGACCTTTTCTGTGTGTGTGAGTGTGTGTGCATCACTGCCTCCTGTTGCTCGTTAAAAGGTCAGGATAGGGAGGGAATTTAGCATCTTTATGCAATCTCCTACTACACTCTAATAGAGATGTACAGTATTATACAGAATATATTGCATACATTATATGTATATGAGCGAATACACTGAAATTATCTGAACCACATCTGAGCAGACTGGAACTCCTGAACTTACTGTACATTTATTTCCCCCCAGTCCCAGTCTCCATTATCCATTTCCATCCAAACCATGAACAGCTCCACACAGTAACTTTTACACCTTTCTAATACTGTGTAGGTTCCTCTAAAAAGGTGTCCTCTGCTATCTGGCACCAAGACATCTGCAGACTATCCTGCAAGTTAAAAGGTGGGACCTTTAGAGATTGGGCTTCTTTTTGAGTTAAGCACTTCATCTGTGTGTGGTTTGAATGTTTAATGTTGTGGCTGATTGGTGTAGAAGGTAAAATCTAGAACTCTAGAAATTTTAACTTTACCTTATCAGTGGCTGTGAGTTCATCTATCAAGACTGAGAAAATCTCTGGTGAATTATTGTATAAAAATATATTTGGGAGCATCTGCAGCATCTGCAGCTCTTACAGGGTCATTTGGTCACATTCTAAATTTTAATTCCAGACAATTTTTCTGAATGAAAAAGTCTCTGAAACAGATACAGGAGGAGACTGAGCATGAGCAACCCTGCCTCTTATAAATCACATTCCTGTGCAACCTATGTGAAAGTACAAATACATTTGTGTAATTTGTAACATAATCAGTAGGTAGATCATTTTCTCAATGCAATGTATTTTTTATAGCTATGTATTTACCACAACCGCCACCTTGTTTGTGGATCTGTTAGCAGAGCAGTCGTCGATGCGCCTACAGGATGATTGGTCTTCTTGGCCAGATGTCTGAGTGCCAAGGCACCAAAACCCCATGCTAGCAAAACCATAAGTGCAGCTTGTGGACATCAATAAAGTATACAATTATTATTATTTCTGTCTTTGTATGTAGATACAGTTTTAGTTCCTTTTAGATCAAAGTACAATACTACAATAAGAATTTTTAACTTGTGTAGCTGTAGACTTAAACCTCACTTTAATGAGCTTAAATGTCTATTTTGTTGAATTTAAAGCAACAACTGACTGATTTAAACCATTACATTACCTAAATTTAGACAAGAGATTTTCTTGAGACAGCAGTAGCCGTATCTGTTACTTTGGTCCGTTTGTTCAATTAAACAAGTCTTCTCCTTAAAAAAAAACTTATGCCACACCCATTAATTTAGTCTAGCCACTGATTCACTTAATGAATAGAATATGAAGTAAATGTGAACTTTCAGGATGTCAAGTGTGGGTTAAGAAAAGAGATGAATATTTGGAGCTTTGGGAAAAATCCCAGGAGTTAAAAAGATGAAATGTTGGAGCTTGAAAAGAAATATCAAACTCGGGGTCATGCAGTATTTATGTCATCGGCCTTGGCATGTGTCCTCACCAATAACCACAACAAAATCCCCAGTACCCCCACCTCACCCACGCTGCCCACTCCAACCCGTCTCTGACAACCTCAGGGGCCCCTGAGGGCCACTGGATGCCACTTTAACCACAGGTATCTACTGACTTCCTCTAAATCACACCATCAATAGGTTTCTCTGCTCCTTGGGCAGTCTCCTACACTGTAAAGACCACACACGCGCACACACACACACATGCTGTGAGCCCTAAGGCCATTCTATTGGTATGCAGACAGTGGATCTCATTTTAAGCAGGGGTTTCTCTTGCTATCCTTGAGACCTGACCCAGCAGCCCTGTGGTCCAGCTGAGTGTGTGTGTGCATGTATGCGTTTGCGTGTGGCTTTGTGAAGACTTGAATGTGAGCTGCGGGTCAGCAGCACCCACACTGTTCTCTAGGTGACCGCTGGGTCACAGTGACGCACACCAACACATGTAGCAAGATGCAGAATTTTTTGTTGTTGCACTGACCGCTGATCTTAAAGGACACATTAAACAGATCGAATCAGCAGACAGATTAAATGCTTTGTTCATCTTTACACTGGAGCTCAAACTGCCAGTCTACCTACATGTACTGTACATGCACACGTTTTAACAAAGTCATCATAATAAACTTACATATAAATCAATCAATCAGTCAAATCACTGAAGTTCTCTTCACAACTCTAAAGACGAATAGAAATCAACTTTGTCAACATCTGCTGCATGTGTTGTTCCCCCCACAATTCCTTGTAATTGTGTGGAGGACAACAGTCCCCACTTCACTTTGACTTTATGACTTCCATCAATCGTGTCATCCCCTGAGACAACAGCACTCCCTTAAATTCCTACTGCAGTGCAAACAGCCGGGATTCGCTCATTTGTTAATCAGCTCCAGAAATCTCGATGATGGCAATTCCCTAAGACTTATAGAACACGGAAGCAGAGCAGTGGCACAAATTAAACCACTGACTACCACTACATACGATCGTCCCTCCGCAATAAAACTGACAAGCTCTAGGCCAATGTGCTTCATCTTTGCAAGTACAGAAATGCCTGTGGACCAACTGACATTCAAATTTAGTGTCCTCACATGTGCATGTTGACGGGGAGAGTCACACAATGAAGGAATCTCAACAAACAGTGGCACAACAATATAATATAATAGTTGGTGTCTGTCCATCTATTTTACTTTCCGAAGAGATTTCCGCAGATTTTTTTTCATCTATGGTATACATACACCATAAAGCAAATACCAGAAATACTGCCAACTGATTAGGCTTCTGGCCAACGGAGAGACTTCAGGCGCTATGCCCAGATGTCCAGTTTTTATTTTATTCAGGTTTGTCATAGCTCACACTGAGACTTCAGTGTCAATCAAACAACATGTGTAAAACCACACCAAAATCAGCTGACGGAGAATGAGAGATGCTGTTCGGCTGTAGTGACGAGTGTTAAACCGCCTGCTGTTCACCTGCCACCCATACCCACATGTTCGTTCCGGTTTTTAGCCAAGTGGATTTTAGTCAGCCTGCACCATAATGTGAAGTCTGTCCTGATCGTTCAAGCCGCCACAACAGATCTAGACTGTGAAGTGATTTTTGTGAGGTGGTCAATTTGCCTGTTGTTATGATTATTGTGCAGTGACGAAAAGTACGGTCTGCTTAGAGGTAAAAGTTAAATGACTGATTAGAGTATGTGTGCAGAGAAGTCAATACATTTAACAGTTACATTACCTGTAAGGAGGCTGAAAAACTACTTGGCACACTTAAAAAATCTAAAAAAAACTCAAATAAACAGCCCACCTACTATGACTAAAGTCGAGGTCTAATTTTGGTGTTTCATTTCTTTTGCATCCAGTTTTGCAACAGGTTCAACAGTCTATTGACTCTTGTTGTTATAAGTGTATTTTCCACTCTTTAATTTAAAATGCTGTTGAGGTGGTGGGGAGCTCTCAGATTTTACTCTGACTTGGTGATAGGTACAGTGAGACTTATTCTTCAAAGTGTAATGGAGAGTAAAACATACAGTTTTTTTCTGGTGGAGTAACACTGGGAGCGGAGTCGAAGTACTACTTTACAATCATGCTCCATATTTCTGTGCTTCCTATTTAAATATATATAACATATATTTAAACATTTAATGTTGATGCAGACAGTCTTTTAAGAGTAATATGGTGATATTTGAACAAACAGCAGATGCCCTTATTTGTCATT
Organism: Ctenopoma multispine; assembly: GCA_034779795.1. Lineage (NCBI taxonomy): Eukaryota > Metazoa > Chordata > Actinopteri > Anabantiformes > Anabantidae > Ctenopoma > Ctenopoma multispine. The sequence goes on along the minus strand of JAUYWH010000012.1, from coordinate 24,642,539 downwards.
TTTGTCTATGTGTTTGTGTTCTTCCGTTGCAATTAAAGTCAGCACGACAATGGCATAGAATCCGAAACCCAAACACTCATATCACTAGTGTTTTTGTTGCCATCTTCTTGTACGTATTTTACATTGCAAACAAGCACCAATCAGAACAACAATGACAACAAAGGCACGCACTTTAGCAGCAGCATCAGTCAGCAGCGCGGTCCGCCGTGGTCTCCTTTGTAAAAGTGCAGCAGAGGGTGGATTCAGTGCCTCGTGATACGCACGCTACACATCCATTACACAAGCATTTGGAGTTCTCCCCCCAATGTGTTGGCTTTTGTTATGTATATGAGAGCTATTATGTGCAGAAAGTAAATGTATTGGATGGAGAGGAAGTAAGGGATTATTTCTATAAAGCGCTGGTCTACAATTTACTTTCAGTACAAAACTAAGAAAACAAAGTGTTTAAAAGCATGTTTTAAAACACTATTACACTTGATGCTAATGATAGGTAGCATGAGGGGGAGTGGTGACTTTTTAATAATATTCTTGTTGGTGTTTGACACAATGAGGGCTATTTCCCTAGAGGACGGTCTTCAGGCCCATGCTGCCCCCTCCTCCTTCTCCCCTGTCGCTCCATTATCTCGCCCTCTCTCCACTTGATATTAAGACAACAGGGAGGATTACGCCAAGCGATGACAGGGAAAAAGCAAAAAGCAATTTGGCCTGATGGAGGGATGAGGGAGGGAGAAGAGGGTGAAATGCAGGGCTGTAGTACTTGACTCTGGTCTCCACTTTTCTGCTTCCTTATCTCTCCGATGTTGACAAAATATTCATGTGAGACTACAAATTTGATTTGTTCTTTCTCACTGCCTTGATTTCAAGGATTTCCATGTAGAAATCTGTATGTATAATGCTCCCCCGAGACTCCACAGTAATAATCTGACTGTTGAAGTGCAGCACAAGTGGTCAAAAATCACAACTTTAGTATATCTTTTTTAAAACCAACTCACAAAACAGTTTGGCATTAGTATAGAGTGATGTAGTCAGTGTAAGGAGGAGGTTGTGCTGGATGGATGAGTCAAGTCAACACGCTGCGAGGTGGCCAATTTGCCTGTTGGTTTATTCTTACAATGCAATCATCCATATCATAAACCATTTTATTACTGATGAGGGATGAAACATCCTCTAACTGATTTCCGTATCCGTAACAAAGAGGTTCTTATGAGTGAAGCAAATCAAACCATATCCAAAATGGAGATAGGTAAACCACCCGTTACAGTTTGTTCGTTCATTTTCTCATTTCCTCTGTTGTGTCCACTTAATATCCAGTCGTTTTAGTTCCACCCACTTGTTACCTTTTCCCTCATTAGCTCCTAGTATATAAACCAACAAACCACAGCACATCATCAGCAGTTTGCTGTGTTTAATCAACATCTTGTGTGTGTGTTTTGTTTTTCTTTGGGCCTGTGTTGCTGTGGAACATCCTCTCTTTGCCTTGTTTACCTGGAGTTTTCTGCCCGCCTGCCAGCTTCACCTCTTGCCCTGCCTGTTTCTATACAGCTGAACTGTCTGTGCATCACTGACTGCGTTTACATGCACTTACATTAAGTAACCCAGTGACGCAGACAAATTAGGTGACACTGGTAGCCTGGGAACAAGTTTACATGCACTTACATAAGCAACCTGATTACTAGAAACTCATGTATACATGCAACAGAGGATTAATCAGATTTCTTTTCTACCTCAGGCTTATGTTGGAAACATGCCTCACAGATTTCCACTGTATAGAGACAGAAGTCACCGCTTCCTGACTCTGGCTGACTTGATTTAAAAGCTAAGAGACATTACTCTCTCGTTGATGTCTTCTCTCTCTGCAGGTTTCACTGCAGTGCTACTGCCTGCAGACCTTTGTCCTTCACAACATTTCTAGTAAATGTTTACATGAAAGACAAATCTGCATTCTTGAGAGTTCTACGTAGGAAAATAAAGTTTCTCTAATCTTTAACCAGTGCCAGAAACCAACTTTCTAAAACACACTGAGTGTCTCTGAGTCATGTCAGTTGTCAATACACACACATACCTATATACTTTACATTTAATAGAAACTTCTTTCCTCTGAGATACAAGCTGTTTTACTTCCACACGTTTATCTTTACATAAACATGCAGCTCCTACAGTGCTCTCACATGCTCATGCATGGGTTGCACAAATGGCATTTATTTAGATTTCCATGTTGCAAATCTATGAAATAAGACCAAGTGCATGAAGATATACTGTAAACCATCTACATTTTATGACATCGTCTAGTATTTTTTTGTATTAGCAAAGACTATTGTTGTTATATTTGTAGGCTTATTCAATTGAAGATTAGTAGTTTTTATTGTCAGAACCTGTCGACATTATTGGCTCTGACTTGCAGTCTTAAAATGAATAAATGGACTTTTTCAGAAACTGAATCAGCAGACTTGTCAGCATGTATTTATAATGGTATATACTGTATTAAATATGTATCATGATATAATAAGAATGCTACTGCATCTGTTGGAACACATCTGTGGGTCACAAAGGTATAAAAATTATGTATGTTCTGGTCATTTAGGTTGAAAAAGACAAAATAAGCTTCTGTGTGTTAAGTGATACTTTTTTTTTACTATATTTTTATCTGAATTGACAGTATTAGAGTTAATATGGGATTTTATTTCGCTTTACCTGCCAGCAGTATATTTGCAGTTCGACATGTCTTTCACCACATGTGAGATATTGTCAGCATCAGAGATAACCTGACCCAATAGAAAGCGAGAAAAGCAGAGCCAAGGGGAAAACGCTACAGACCTGGTCTGCTGAATTAGTCCTCATGTGAATAAGATGTGTTAAAGTGAGTAATCCCAAACAGCTTAATGCTCACTGCAAGTCATTTACTCGAGTGCTCTTACCAATTCTGAAAAAGAAGAACCGTTACATCTGTTTAACTGCTGCCATCAATTCCTTTCTATTTTACCTTTGAACGTTCATTTTCTCTAAGTTCAGATTTCATCTTTCATTTATCAGACCGACTTGTAACATCTACTGATTCTTATTTAACACATTACCACTGAGTGGCGTGATGGTGGTGATAAAATGGAGAATCTGATACGGGCAAAGTCATTAAAGATTAGCCCTGCAGTGAAATTAGTTTTTTCCCCTTTCAACACAATGTTTATAGGACTTCAAATAAAAGTGCCACAAGCCTGATCTGTTTGTATCAGAAGCTCATCTGGACTGAAATGCCTGATTAAGTGGCATAGGAAGCGATAGACCTTCAAACATAAAGGCAATAAAGTCTTTCTTTCTTGCTGTTGATAACTTGTTCTTAACAGCTTCCTTAAGGTTGATGAGTGACTTTATTTCCAGCACCTTTTTCTCACAAGTTTCCTCAATCAAAACAAGCTGGACGGGTCAGGAAAGCAGACAAACAGTCTGACTAATAAACCGACAGGAAGGACAGAGGACAGGCTAGTAGAAAAACCATCAAGTTTGATTATCAGACTCTTAGCCCTGATGCCCTTTACCTCTTCTCTGCCATTCGTCTGTGGTGTTTTCTTAATGAAAAGCCAGCGGCTGAGCCCATTCCGGATCTATCTGTAGAAGAAGAATCCTAGCCAGCCAACGCTGACGCTGATCAATAGACTGCGGAGAAGACAGGCGTAGCTCTGGACTTTCAGGGCTTTAATGGGAGGGAATGGGACTGAAAGTAGAAAGAGCAGAGGTGTGCTTTTAAAGGCCGGACCAGTAATCTTAGCAGAGAGAAAAACCTCAGAGAGACAGGCGGAGAGCAGAGGACTGGAGAAAGAATTATGTTTAAATGAGACTAAATGGTGACTAAAGGTTGCTGGTTGTATCTCAGAGAGTTTGACCTGGGAGAGACAGGCTGTTTTTGCCTGAAATACACTGCTTATTGACTTTTGACTTTTTGAACATAGGTCCTGGCTTCTGTGGGTAGCTAAATATAATGGCTGTACTTCAGAAAAGCAGCACTGAAACACAATAAGATCTCAGAGCTTTGAAGTTGAATTAGAAAAAAACACTACCCAGTAATGAATAACTGTAATAGATTTAGAGTATTTCAGACAGGTGTCTACGGCACTGAGACAAAAATGTGTGTGTTTAATAAAAGACATAGTTATAACTATTCTATTAGTTTTTCTTTCTTCTTCTTTTTCTCCAACTCCTCTTGTTGTGCATTGTAGTTAAACATTTCTTGTAGAAAGAAAAGCTCATCTACTCATTTGGAAATGAAAATGATAGCATTGTACCCAGTAACTTCAGAGCTGCTTAGCAACAAAAATGTCAAAAAAGTGGAAAGAACTAAAGAACTAAATCTCTTAATGTGCCAAATCCACCGTATAGAATTATAAAACGCGGCAATTCTGAATTCTCATCTACTGCTAAATATAATGAATAGATCTTTTAACCAAGCTTCTTTACTCTGTTGTGTATATCTAACCACTGCATCAGTTTTTCACAAACTTCAATCCCTTCCTCCATCAAATTTGTCTTTGCCTCATTTAGTGTGTTGCTCAAGTTGCAGGCAGCAGCTCGTCCTTACACCAGATGAGTCAGTACTCCTGCTGCGAAGTTCAGACAACATTCTGGAGAGCATCCAGCCAGGGGTTTGTATCCCATTTGTTGGGTAGTAAAGACTTTACTGTCTCAATGTTATGATAATAATAATAATAATGATGATGATAATATATTATGTTTTGGTAAAGTAACAGAAAAAAAAACATAACTTCTCATGTACTTCAACATTATATTGCAAACAAAAAAGCTCAGGCTCCACAATTAAAATAAATAAATAAACCAAAATAAAATAAAAAAGGTCAAGGTCAAGTCAGTGAGTAAACCTGGCTGTTTGTAAGGCTAATTGTAATGTACTGTACCCAAACTTATGTATACATTATGAAAACCTAATGCGTTGTCATCTTTACTTTATCCTTTTTTTTGTAGCACACTGCCATGACCTGTGACCCTGCAACCTAGATTTTGGTCTTTTTCAATGTACCTCAAGCTAACTCTGACTTCTGGTTAAAGTTTGCTTCACATAAAATTTTACACCCTAGTTATTCAATCTGACAATATGTTCATAAATTAGGTTTTGTAACAGGTTATGAGGGTAAATACTACTCTTATTCCAGATCTAGTAATCACTCCCCACACATATCAGTAGAACTGTATAATACGCTGAAAAAATCTTACTACATCTCATCCATCCAATTTTGTTCTTTGAACACAGTTTGTGATTTGATGATTTCTTTACCATTTAAGCTTTCATATGCTCACACTTTAAAAAAAGGCAAAGAAAAAGGTTACACAGACAAACTTGTTGGCAGCGCATGTCAGATTATACATGTTAGTAAAAAACAGTGTGAGTGAGAGACACAATGTAAGTGTTGAAGTCTATCCAATGCATCCAGGAAACAACTATTCTCCTGCTGTTAAGGAAATAGCTGCTTAAGAGATTCACTCATTTCTCCTGCAGCTCTGTTGCTTGATATAACTTAAGGCCTACAGGGAGCATAAAGGCTACTTTCACGTTAATTGATGAAGCAAGTCATTGCTGATTAAGTGTTTTAAATCTTTTAAGATCATATATGGGTTGCTTTTGTATGTGATCCTAGATCTAATTCATATATATCAATATGATTTTCAATCTGTCAAATGACTTTTTATGTCTCTGTGCAACAGCTGTATCAAGAGGATTTCCATCTATCCTCCATATGGCTGCACTCAAGGATGAACTGATAAGACTTTGGTAGACAAAGGTCAAGGTCACCGTGACCTCACATACATCCCATTCCTGTGACTGTGATATGGCAGGGTCACCTTGATGGGATTTCTTCCAATTTGGAACAAACAACCACCTTGACTTAAGGATAAACTGATTAGATTTCAGTGATCAAATGTCAAGGTCATTCATGTCAACACAACATCGCAGGAAAGCCTGAAAATCATTCCATTAAATCTATCACAAACGTCCACTTGGTCTCATAGGCGAACTGATAAGAAAGTGACTTTGTGTAAACTTCAACTTCTCTGGTTACTGGAGACACAAAAAGTGACGAGGTAATTCTAGTTTTAAATGTTTCACTCGTGTGTGCATGTGCATGCTGACTGTATGGGCAGGGCTGAATTGACAGATGAGGAAGTTTAAAATCTGCAATTTATGGAGATACATCTCATTAAGTGTTACCATGCTATAAACGTTCACTCTGGTGTTGGATACTCATGTACTGTACTGTATGTAAACCATTTATTGAGAATTAAGGCCTGTGATGTGAATGTAGTCTAACTCAATCTGTCCTTTGATGTTAGACAAGGAGTGGAAAAAGGTGTCTTCCAGTATACATTGGTATATTGGTATTTCCAATATGCTGGCAGTGATTTATCAGTTTCCACAGAGTAATGCCTAATGGTGTGTAAACATGTTTGAGGTGTCAGTAATCATTTTTTTAATGTTGCTGTGATGTCTGAGAGGCTCATCGATACATGTGAACATGCAGAAAGTTTCTCTAATGACACTTAAGAGACTTTAGATGCACAGCTCTTAAAATAGCTTTATTTAATGGCAGCACTAATAGTCTCACACTCGAGAATGGAGCCATTTCTCCAGGAAAACATTTTTTTGACAATGACACTACAATAAATTGTCTGGCTGTTTTTTCGTTCTAGTATTTAATTTGTCTCTCATAATGGAGGAATTTAAATACATAAAATTGAGATGAAGTAGTGTTATAGAGTTCAAAGACGCCACAGTAAGTCTGCCATCACACTGTGAGCAGCTAGTTGAAATTTCACTCAGTTGTGACTGATTGTGAGCAATGCCAGAGGATTCAATAGACTTTTTCATAGCAGACATTTTGGCATGTCATAGTAGTAAAAGCACAGGTGTAATTAATAGCATTAATAATGGTATATTGTACTTGCTGGCTCACTGTCATGGCTTTTTGGCCATTGTTAACAAAATTTGTTCCAGCTGTGCTTTTTCCTGCTCCAACTGCTCCTGCTCCTGCTGTATAAAAGGTATGGCCTATTTCACATTTTTGTCTACTTTGTTGTTTTTACCAAAAAACATAGTGTATTTGGCACTGTCTAAGCTTAGTGTTTAGATAGTATGGTGCCATCTACCAGATAAATGCCCTAACAGCTTGGACTTTGGAGAAATGATTGACCATTACAATAGAGGAATTGAATATGCTATCAGAATCAAGTGAGAAAATATAGAAGAGAAAGAGCAGGGAAAGGCGTCCAGGCAGATTTATAACTGAAACAATCTGTGAATAGCTGCTATGATGGACTTCTTTAAGCCTGAATTAAGGTCTGGATCAAGACTGAAATTCAAGTAACCATGTGCCACTTTTTTTCTTTTTGGTATTTGCCTTTATTGCTTAAAATAAAGAAATAAAAAGGGCAACATGATAAATGTCTTCTCCACTTGGCCATCCCATTATTTCTTACATGAACGTTGAAAAGCAGTATATTTTCTTGTGTTGCAGTGTGATTGGGCATGACACCGTGTCCTTATTAGTGTGCATGTCATCAGTGTCTGTGGATGTGTGCACTACAGTCTAAGCACAAAAAGTGTAATGTAATTACCATCGCTGTGTGTCAGTGATGTGTGAATGTTTTTGTCAATGGAGCAAGCTGGTTTTCTCAAGTTTGTGAAAAGGTAAAATGAATCATACCACAGCATAGTCAACACTGCTCCTGATGCTCCTGATTGGGTTGCAAGAAAGGCATGTGTCTGGAGCAAAGACATGGAGGTGCACAACGTTTAATGTATCTCATCATCTCATAGTTATAGGTGGGTTACCACTTGCTTGTTTCGATGATTTAGCTGAAGAGTCTGAAGAGTGAGCAGCATGGGGTTTGTGTCACTATCAATATGCCTGAGGTGGGACAGGTGGGATGTGTACTAGTGGCTACTGACATTGAGCGGCATGACATTCGTTTAATGTTTGGTACATTTCACTCTCTATTGATAACTGCTCATCCATTTGTCCTTGTTAGATCGGGTTATACAGTAGCTGTCTCAGCAAACACCAAAGCCAACATCTAGTGCCAATCCCACGTGTAATGTGTTCTTGCTACACTGAGGTAGAAAGTCAGACTATCATGCTAAACCTCTAAACCAGTGCACGGACATGGAGCACATCTGACATATTACAACGCCAGATGTCAGAATGGTTGAACAATTACATGCAAGGATCCCCAACCAAACACCAAGTAGTTTATAGTTATAGCTACCAGGATGCCTCAGCCATAACCAGTGGCTTCTTTACTGTTCAATAATGATACAACATTTATCCTGCAGGAATAGATAGACCAGCCATTTAAGGACAACGACTCACGTTTTCTTGTTTCATTGACACAGTGAACACAGATTTTCTGATCTGCCACACTGCCACTCGTTGTGAAATCTTGGTGGGACAGCAAACACAGTGTCATTTCATTATCACCAGGACAAAAGGTTTTAATAGTGGGTTATTTGTGTTTGCAGACCGTGTGATACCACCTGAAAGCAGCCTCACAGTGCTTGAACAGAACAGTAGACAAGTTGGCTGTAGAACTGTTCAAGTGTTAGTGGGTTAAAAACTGTGTTTTAATTGCTTTTTAGCTTCAGCTGTAGGCGACTGTGTTTGCCCTGTGGGTGTATATTGGAGATTAGTGCTTTCACTGAGCAGCAGGTACATTGTAATGCTTTGCAGTGAAGGGGAATTATGAAATTTAAAATGCAATCTTCAGAATGGCAAAATGTAGAAAAATGTGACAAACTGGAATTAACCTTTAAGGCATTGTCAGACTTCTTAGGAACCTGTAGAGGGTAAAGAGGTAAAATGAAGAGAGAGGTGGATTGGTAATGGTCCCCGACAGGCAGCGACATTAAAGGTTTGGCTAATGTCTGTGTCTCATTGCTGTAGCAATTAAAGCTAAGACTTTTGTCTGTTTAGAGGAAAAGGAAGAGACGGAATTGATCGATGAGTCCTTGAACCACAAGCAAGAGCTTCCCAAATGCCAAAAACAAACACAATATTCTTCTACTCACACTTCACACACACACACACAAACACACACATAGCCATGAAAAGAGTCCCCTTTCAAACAAAGCTGGTGCATTGACCTCCCTTTGGGAAGTACCACACAGGGATGTGTGGAGAGGGAAGGGTTTAATAAGGGATATGAAACAGTATGGTTTCTGTGTGTCTCAGTTTGCTTGGATTACAGAACCAAGATTCCAAGTGGAAAAACTTCATAAAGTTAACCCGTCATTTTTAATGTCTATGTCTGGTTAGATCTGAACAGTACAGCGACGTTTCTCTCGACCCGTAGAAGTGTGAGGTTATATCTTTAAATGTTGTATCTCACTTCATTTGAATCCATATTTAGAAGTAAATCACATCATAAGTTTCATTGAATAGCTTTTAGCAAACACTCGTTCACTATGGCCAGTATATGTTCAGATTCCTCTTTTCTTCCTAAACCACTTGAATGTAAACTATTGATTGACTGATACGATCAAGAATAAAAAATGAAAACTCTGAGCAGGAAAATCTCTGATATTCACAAACATAAAGCAGTTACCAGAGAATGATTTTGAAATGCGCATTTCTTAGAGTAACATGTGTTTGTTTGCATTCAGTGGGCTATTTATTAGAGTCATTCATCACATTTATTCACCATTATATATTCATCATGAATTCTATGTATTATTTATTTACTGTATTTATTACAGTCATTCATCATATTCTTAGTTGTTTATCTTTTAAAGCTGCAGATCAGCAGTAAATGGGCTTTGAGGTGAGATTGGTTATATTCTTTCGTATTATTAATACCATCACGGTGTTCTGTTATACCATCTTTTAACTGTAGACTACTATTATTAATGTACATTATATTATTGAGCACTTTGCTGTATGGTTTCTTTCTTTCTTTCATTTTATATTGAACAAAATGTGGCACAGCCCATCTAGCTATATAAGCTATACCGTAACTGTCTGCTGTATTTTGAAAATGATCTTGCAAAACCCTAAAATAAAATCGTTCGACCCTTAAGGAGATCCCATCCCCCAGGCTGCTGGTGCTGCCCTCGCTTACACATCTCTGCATGTTTTCCTGCACTAGTGCGCGCGAGGTGCATTCAGTGAAGCTGTGATGTTCTCTCAGCAAGCATGTAATGTTCTCTTTCTCGAAAGACACTATACAATGTACCGTCGCATCTTGAGCAGCCTGTCTGATGTCTGCCACACAGAGGAACCGTGTTACGTAAAACTCTGTTTCACCATCTGAGGTGTAAATGCGTTGCATCTGCAAGCTACTTTCGATGAACACGTGGTACAGCAAGTTGCACTGAAATTCCAGAAAGCATGTGTCACGCTGTTACATCTTTTGTATCTCTGTCACATGCTGCAGCAGCTAGTGAACAAATGATTCAGATCACAAAAAAATCATCAATAATTGATTAAATACATACATAAAGTGACGTGATATATACATAATGTGAGACAGGGGAAGCAACATAAATGGTAAATCTTTGATGTCTCAGAAATGCAGGCTGATTCTAAGCTCACGCTGTGTTTAAAGACATTACACATGTTCTTATGTTGCCAATATTAATCCCATTCATTCTCTTACCTTTCCTTTCTTTTGCTGCAGCAACAATGCAATGACTCCACTCGGAAATTAAGTTGCACAGAAGCAACCAATATGCACGCACACACGCACACAAACAAGGATATTCCACTCACATGAGTGTGTGAGATGACAAACAGTTGGCAGGTTATCGCACACCGATGCATGAAAACATGCACTGTGTACACTGTCCAATCAGCCTGTGAGTGAACACAACCGTGCACACAAACACACACTATCAATGGAACACAAATGTTCCAGTGTTATTTAAGGAAGTCCAATTAAATGTAATGCTCAACATAATCTCTCACTCCACTTTCATTAAGTTGTGTTTTCTTATAGAAAGGCAGGCGAGATGAGCGCTGACAGGGACCTCCCACACCTCTGACAGCTCCAGGAAACCACTGCTGCTGCACAGTGCAACAGCAGCCTCTAGTGGCAACAGGCAGCTCCTGGACTGCAAAGCCTTTAATTGAGCTGGATTCAACTTGAATCAAGGGTCAAACATGCAGCAGTGTATTGATGGCTAATTTCACTCAGGTCAAACTCGTTTCTTTTTTTTTTTAGGCCTTCCAGATGTCAGGGAGGATAAATCTACTCAAAAATAACTCTGTCTCTGATTTATGCAGTGCTATGAGGCAAGAGCACTGGCACTGTCAGGGTTAAGGGATTCACTGCCAGCAGCGATGTGCTGCAACACAGCCAACCGAGGGTTGACGTTCTTCAGAGTAAGGCGTAAAACAGAGATGGTGGTTCCATGTCCACCAAACAGGGTCCTAGTGTTTGCTACAGTTTATTTAACAAAGCTCTGATGATTTGGATTTGGATATAACGGGGATCAACAGGGATGATGAATGAATGAATGCTTCATATTTATTTTATTAAAGATTTTTTTGCAATGTCTCTTTAACCTCTATTCCAACCTTTTTGGCAACCTCCTCATCGCACACAGACTGTTTATAAAATGAGAACAGCTCAGCCATAGACAGATTTTATCCTCTCAGATATTCAAAAACAACTCAGGAATATTTGACAAGCAACGTTAAAAGTAAGCATAATTTTTGTGTAGCAGCAATGTTTTCTAAGCTGATTATCATCACATGGCTTCACAGATTTATTATGTGATGTTGAGATTTATTGTGCAACATTGTGTTGTGTATTTTATTTTGAAATGTTCAGACCAGACCATAGAAAATTATTATTGAAATTATCATTGCTAAAACTGAAGCAAAAACAGACCTTGGGACATGTTGGTATCACCTGCAGCAAAGTCTGGTTTTGTGAAAAGAAGCTAGATCTCAAATGCTCATTAGCACACGAGCGCACCATTATCCAGCAGTAGACTTTTAACTTCCTCCACACAGCTGATTTTGGCATATGTTCAATGTGAGACACTGGTCTCTGCAAGTTGATTTTTATATTAAAATACAACTGTCTGGAAAGTGGCAAAATACAAACCTGTAAATACAATTGCGACGCTTTGTATGCTTTCCAACATGAGCAGTAAAGAAAGTGTTTGTTTTGAAAAAATGCATAAAATAAAATATTTTCAGTGCACTGAGACTGAAAATATTACAAATCTATTAAAAATCTAGTTGTTGTAGATTGTCTGTTACAAATAATATTGAACACGTTTATTAAAAATGCACCAAATAAAATTTTGTATGTGAATTAAATGTCACAGTAATGTCTCTTTGTTTGTTACCGTAACTAAAGTATGTAGACCTGAGGTTTGTGTTTGCTCTGTAGCAGCCCAGCGTCATTTACCATCCAAGCTTTCATGTGCATATCAAAGCTCTTGATCAAAAAAAATAAAACTCTAAAAAAGATACACCAAAAAATACAACAAGGTAGCCCTCATTGAAATGTGAGGCATGGAGGAGAGCAATAAGCCAGTGACACGGCTCAGCAGGAAAATAATATTAATGAAGGCCTGAGAGAGCCGCATGTGAGCGTGATGCTGGTACCGTGTCAGTCCACTCTGAGTGACCCCAGCGGAGGTTGGCTGGGGATCAGAAGTTTTTCAGTGCTCTCAGCTCACAGCATCCTGAAGAGGAGGTGCTGATTGTGCTATCATTCACACTAACTCATTTCGTCAGACACCCGTGACACGGACAACACAGTCTCTACACTCCCGTTATGATCGCCTGATATTTTTCTACATTCTTTTCAGAGATGAGTCATCATATGACTCTTATCTTAGCAGTGCTGTAGGATAAATGCCTACCTTAGCATTTTAACGTGCAATGACAATACTAACATGCTGCTGTTTAGCAGGTATGTTGAGTGATGTGTGATACTACTTATTTCTTATATATATGTAAAACCCAGTCTGGTATATCTAATACCAATACTGATATATTGTACAAAAAAACTACATAAGAAAAAAAATGACTCGCCAAATGACTCGCTGATGGACGTCTGTCTCACCCTACCAGCACCTTTCTTCTCCTCAACCTCTTCAGACTGCTGCTTCATAACATTATCACACTGTGTATTGTTACCAAGTCAAGCATTTACACAGCCGAAGTTTGCATATGACCATGACAGCAGCTAGACTTAGCTTCTCTCCTCCCGTTCAGGAACTAGCAGAGTAGTCATCACTGAGCAGAGCTTCTCCTGGGCTGTTGGACTGGAAATCTTTAAAAGCTTACCTGCTCAGATCCTCACTCCCTCATCTCCTGCACAGTGACTTTTGTTTGTTTGTCCATCCATCCATACAACAAACTAACTACCTGATTAATGACTGATGATTACTTCATATACTTTTGGCTTACGTATGTAACATATTATTGTCTCAATCTTATGGCCATTTTGTGACAGTATTTATCTGAGATCGCTGTCTGGTCCGTGAACGTGGCCCGGACTGATCCATTCTCTCTTTGAAACTTATGTCAGTCACGCACAGGCTATATTCTTATCCATATTCTGATTGGTTTATTACATTGTGAGAATTAGACTGACACAGCTTTAATGACCAAAGAAAAAGATTTTACCACATTTCTTCCATTGTAAATGTTCTTGAAGGAACAGTCCAAACATCCCAACCCAGAGATAAAACTGAAAGTTAGAACTATTGAAATGTCATATCTGACTAGTTCAGCAGACTGCTTGTGTTGAGTTGTAGTGAAGCAAACTTAGTGATCTGTTATACTGGACTATATAAATAAACACTGATTTGATTGTTAGTGATGTTCTGAAAGTGAATGAGTACATTGTTCATTTTTATATTATTTTAGCCGTAGCACTTAACTTTAACAGCCCACAGGTTTATTCTGCATTGTTTCTGTGGTTGACAACCAATGGCAGTAAAAATGTATATTTCTAATAGATTACATGCAAATATGGAGCTGATATTGGCCTTTTGCCACGATTGTGCTGTCACAGTGATGTGATAGAAATTCTATCCGGACAACAGAGACGTAAACAATCCAGACAACCTGACATGAAATTCATTTAAATCTTCAATAAAACCAATTAATTCTTTGTAGCATTACTGTGTCCTGAAGACTCACTGAATTGGTGTGGTCTGGGGGCCACTCAGCCCCTACCCTTATGTTGTTGCTCTTTATTCTCGATGCTGTAAAGACAACATGCCTGACTGTCAATTATGAAGCAGACTTTGAAAGCAGTTGCATAATTTTAACATGAAAATGCTCATGTATATAGATGGTATGCCTTGTTATTAGCATTGGACACCTACACCTACATTCAAAAATACCAGTGTTGTTTTCTGCTTTCAGTGCATCATATCTGTGAAACACTAAACTCTGACAAGTACAGCCAACATCTTTGGTTTAATTGCAAGGCTGTGCAATTTTTGTCACAAAACAACCATTCTTGCTTAATCACAGCAGCATTGTGTGTTTCTCTGCCTTTATTCTTGAGCATGTGGTGCAGAATGCTAATGAGCTAATGCGGTCCCACTGTTATCGCAATTAGGAGTGTGTACAGCGGCTAATGTGGGGAAGTGGCGGCTAACATTAAGGGCTAATAGAAACAGGTGTCTGCTGGTGCTACTCGACGAGGTGGAGAGGCACGGTGACATCTCAGAGATGTACTGACAAAAGAACCTTTCATTAGCCTAAAGCTTATCCCAGAATGCATCGCACAGATGGCAGGAAATACCCAGAGCAGCCCTCTGCTTTATGAAAAGCAAGAACCACGAGGCATATCTTTATATATCTTTGTTTTCCCCTCTTGTATCTTCCTTTCTTCCTTAGTTTTCACCATCGTCTTTTGTTAATACATCCCATCACCCGGCACCTTACCCCCTCCTACCTCTCTCACCCCTCCTCATTCTTATATTTGCTGGTGTAGCATGCCAGTCTATCACAGCAAATGGCTGTTTTTATTTCAATTTCACAAAATTGGATTTTAATGAATTCCGCAATGAATAACCAAGCAACAAATTATTTTCCAATATCCTCCCATGATATTCCACCATCCCTCTGTATTAGTGGAATTAATACTTGGAGCGTGCCGCAGATGCTCCATCAGGTGATGCAGGATTTGATTAGGAGTTTAAAGTTTTCAGCAAATCAGGTGTGGAGGCACAATCATGTTTTCTTTTTATTTTAGAGTCTGAGAAAAAAAAAATCCCTCAAGCCGGAGTGGGAAACACTAAATTGCTCGAATTTGATTAGCATACAGGGCAAGTGCCTTTGCTATTTCCTCTCCTGTCTTGAAACACTTTGGAGGACACATGCAGTAGTATGTCTGTCTTTGATGGTGTAGGGGACATTTAACATTTGTAGCATGTCAATTGGAACTGAATAGGAAGCTGCTTTTGTTGCCAGTCCTTTCAAGACCCTTTTCCACAGGTATTGCTCCCTGATTGTGCAGTGGTCTAGTGTGACAAGATAAAAGTGGTCTGCATACAAATGGCAAAGTGCATAATGCAGAGCTATGTTACCACATGTTATAATGGAAAATAGGTTATAGTTGTTGGTATCAAAAATGCATGTATGTGGAGTATATTTCTAAAGCATTGACAAAAACATTTTTACACTGTATACTACTACTAGTACTTTGTCCCTCGATGATATTTCTACTCCACAAAACTCATATGAAGTGTGGAGTGATATGGAAGTGTACATTTCAGGAGACTGCTGTGTTAATGTCTTGGAAAAAAACACAAAGCCTGGAAGCAGTGGGAAAGAGCTTGTGTGTCTCTGTCCAAGAGTTCAATATTAATCCCAACACCTCTAAAACTCACAAGTTAACAACTTGTTACAATCTCTTAGTGAGAATATGCAGTATACACAGTGAGTGCTCTAAAACCTCACTGTGACATAATTTCTTCTTTTCTTATTATGCTCTGTCCATGTCAGTTCACAAATTTTCTTCCATACGGCCAAAAGTTCCCCCTGTTCCTGATCACATGACTCTGTCCCCACCTACCTGCACACCTGTGTCCCATTGTCGATAGTCCCTCTGTTTCCCATTGGACTTTTAATAACCTGATCTGTGTTGTCAGTTCTCTGCTGCAGTATCTTCATTATATGAATTACATTTTCTGTTTTTCTGTCTCAGTCTTTTTATAATGTAATGGGACATAAAACCAGTAAAACAAAACTGATATCAAACACTTTTGTGTAACTTACAGAGGTGAATTTATCAAAAGAGCCACCCTCTCTACACAACTTCAGAGTCAAGCTCTTTCACTAGTCTAACAGCTTCAGCTCTGTTCTAGACATATTAAAGCAAGACCGGGATTAGAAATAAATAACATTATTTCTCAAGGTCATTATTTCTTTAACGTATGCTTCGTGTACTGTATGTAATTTTATTTCTACATGTATAGAGAAGTTAAAATGTGCAATACAAAAGTACAATGTGCACAATGGTTATTAATTTTATTACAACATTACAGACACAGAAGTAACTTAAAAGCCTGAACGCTCTGGTCTACTGTCATACTTCAATCAGTCACTTGATGGAGCACCCTAGGGTTGGAACATCACCGTTCCTTTCATATTGTACATGTGCTCCTATGTGGCTTAGGAGAAAATTATGGAAGCATTAAAAATCTTTTCCTCAGCATTTAGCGAATGCTTGATATTATGCAGATATTATCATGGCTTAGCCTCAAGTACTTATGGATCAATTCACTCATTCTTCCCTTCATACGGCAGAAACACACTTAATCAAAAAAGACTTCTCACCAGAAATAATTATACAGTCAATTCAGTACACTCCTAATGAGTGAAAAGAGTGAAATGCACTTTAACTGCACTTACCTGTATTAAAGCTTTTTTTCCACAGAAGGGAAAGTGTCTTCCCTGTAATTAATGTGCAGATCTGGGAGAAAGACGAAATGTTCATTACCATATATGTATATATATATATATATATATATATACATATTTATATATCCTCCAGTGTGCTAGGTGTTCCTAGGACCATGCTCTTCTGGTCAGAGACAATAGAAAAGTAAAAATAAATGTTGTTCCTGGGATCTGTGGCCAAGGCTTTACAATGCATGGGAATGAGATCATTCATGTTCAACGTCACAGACTGCTTGCTGTTTCACCGTGGTGTTATTTTAAGATTGAAGTTGGACATTTGACAGAGATTTCATAAACATAATGAATATGCAAAGTACTCATTTTAAAATAGACTATATGTGGAACCATGTAAATGAAGCTGTGGACTCACTAGACGGGCTCCATATTGGAAAACCACTCTGTACTACTAGACTTGAGGGAAGGCAGGTGCTTTTGTCTTATTGAATAAATGTGTGTGACATACTAGTAGCACCTATGTGACAGACACACACACCTAAGTTTACAGCAAGCATCTTCCAAACAAAGAGCCAGGGTGTTGGAGTTACCTTTTCTATCTATTTTCTTCCTTCTCCTCCTAATCAAGGAAGTAATTAGTGCTCACAAAACAAGTGGTTTCTGCTTGAGCAGAAACAATGGCTATGTGAGTGCTGATGTGAGTGGATGCTGAATGCATCAGTCATCATGCATGCATAGGCAGATAATGGGGGTCAGAGTTAGAATGTGAAGGAAAATATAGTACATGTAAGGTACATGTAAGTATACAGTATGCTGATCCTTGTCTAACACTGCTTGTATTGTTCATTTATGCATTACTGAGTGTTCCTGGAGTGGAGCTTCTCTCCCAAGACCTGACAAAAATATCCACTTGGACTTCTCTGGTTAGCAGATGCATAAATGTGGTAATTCTAGTTATCAATGCGGCTAGCTAAATTATAGAAACACACCAATACAGTATAGTTCATCCGCAGCATAAACTGCCAGCTTCATAATGATCATGTAGTTCAATCAACACCTTGGTTAGCATTAAATTACATTACAACCTTTTAGAAATTGTAAGGAAATTATTTGACAAATACAGGCTAAAGCAGTTTGTGCGTGGCAATTAACTGGAATTCATCTATTGGCAGTATACTAATTAATTGAACACAGTCTCGCTTTTCCCTGTAATTAATTAGTTTTCTAGCTTCCTAGGAAATTACTGGAAAATTACAGACCTGAAAATAGAATTGAAGGTTAATGGAAACTTACAAGTCAGAATTATATTAGCTTGTATTGTTTTCGGTAAACTTGGAGGGAAGAAAGTCCGGATGAATAGAAAGTTGGTCATAAAAGCATTCGTCATAACAAAAAGATATTATTATTCATTGACAAAAACAGCTCATAGTACAGTATGAGGCTCTATTCCACAATCAAACACTAAAGAAGAAGATTGTGCTATGATGAGGACATCAGGTGACAATAAATATTGTTATTGTTAAAAAAAAATGAGAAAGCTAGTATTGTATGGATTTTTGATGGCCTCTAACTTTGACTCTTGAATTTCCTCCATTTGAGCTGTATACAGTATTGGGCTTCAATACCTGACAGTGAGGTAAAGACCTTGAAGAACATCAGTCAGCTTTATTCTGCACCAACAACTAATCTAGTTAAAGTGAAAAGTTATCCTTGATGGACACTGGAGCACAGCCTTTATATTGACTACGTTATGGTAGAATATTTCTCAGTTGGACAATGAGAACAGCAACATACAGTAGATAACCAGCCTCTAAGCAATGCTGCAAAGTTATCAGCTCTTAATCCTCATTTATGTCTTCAATAATATTCATGTTCATTCATGAAGCATTTCTTTGTGTACTTTAGACACATACAGACTGATATACAGTCTCTTTTTAACCTTGTAATGTTTAAATTTTAACATTTCTAACAATTTTTTTCTCATCTTGTCTTAACAGGCTCCTTACTATGTTTTGATATCTTTTCCTCCCCTTTTCATTAAAGTCCTCCTTATCTGTATTATTGCGTGTTCTTTTTCTCAAAGCAAACCTTGGACCTCTATATTTCACTCTCTTCTTCCTTTTTCCTCCCTATAAAAAGGCCTCCTCCTGCTCCTCCTCCCTCAGTGTAGGCATTATCAATTGAGATTAAGTGACTTTGTAAGTCATCAAGTCTGTGTCTTGTAATATTGATCTAGTATACAGGGTGAAATAGGGTGATCATTGTAGAAGTAATTATAAAGGTCTTTTTGCCCTGTCTTTTTCTTTGCTGTTTATCGGCGCACTCATTAAAAGACACTGGCAGACAGACGGGGCCTATCTCTTCATTTGCCAGTCGACCACACCGTAAAAGTCAGTGGGTCATGGCTCCCGGTAGTGTGATAAGCAGCAAGCGCCAAATTGGAGGAGGACTGATTATGTCCCTAAGGAGATGTGTGATGAAGCTCTCAGCTCCATCCGTGCTGTCTACTTCTATTTTATCCAGCACTCCATCTCTTTTACCCCTCCTCTGTCACTGCTCTGTTAACTCTGCCTTCATCATTACTGTTGCTGTGTTTTGACGTCACTCTTCTTCCTCTCTTACAATGACTTGTTCTTTAATTAATCTCTTGGCTTTGAAACAAAGGAGTGCAGGTTCTGATTGATTTAACTGTATTTATGCCACATTTTTAGGCTGTGATGAATCTTTTCAGTATAAATCCATAAACAACGTAAACTATTTTTGTGCGTTTAATTTGTTTTGAAATAATGCCATCCGGTAGTTGCAGGGAGATTTTTAGCTATGATTTCTGTTACATTTATTTTCTTGCAATTGTGGAATATGCTCTTTTTTTTTTACAGAGAACAAAATTCCTCACAGTTGTTTACCTTCATTTAATCAGTCAAACTACAGTTTACATGAATGTCTGTCCAGACTCATATTCTAATCAGTTCATCCATGACTGCAAGTGGACATTTGTGCCAGAAGTAGATATTGCATTACAGAGAATGCAACAGATATGAGGTTATACTTATAGACCTTTGTCCTTTTACCAACAAAATCTAATCAGTTCATCCTTTAGTCTAATTGGACGCCTGCGCTAAATTTGAAGAAACTCCCTCAAGGTGTTCCTGAGATATTATGTTAACAAGAATTGGATCCACATACAGTACATATGAACGATCTGAAAACATAAGACACATTCTCACTAGCATAGTGGCTCGTAAATACCACATGTAATTTTTGAAAATCCTCAAAATATTCTGGATGAGTTGGTAGGTCTAATGTGGGTGAAGCGAGTCAGTGAATCAGAAGGCCTCCAAACTAGTCATTAAGTGGGTGTCCATCCAAATGTAGCAGCATTTTAATCACATTTCAAGGAAGTTAGCAAATTTCTACTACAGTTATGCAAATGAAGTGGGTGGAAAAGCTGGTGGTGCTAATTTTCCAGCTGGGGACACTGAAGCTCAACAAGATGTGTCTATTACACATTGTCACATTGAAATTGTAGTGATACAGCAACCTTTCCACCTAAGCCATGTGTAAACATTTCGTTGGGACACTCAGCTTTTTTATGTGCAAGAGAAGAGTGACTGAGCCTCATTCTGTTTTGTTGTATCCTCAAAAGTTAAACTGCTAAAGCTTTGTTGGACTTTGGTCACGCTGAGTTTGAAGTTTCAGACAGGAATAAAGAATCGAAACAAATAGAGCCTCTGTGGTAACAAGCTGAAAGGATGTAGGATTAACCAGCATCTGAGCTGACAGAGCCTCCTCCCTCTGCAGCCTTGCTGTCAAACCGAGCTGCTCCTTAATAACATACCTGCATCACCTACAGTTACAGTGCTGTGTCCCTAGCTGGCCAACAGAACACCAAACATTGACGCCTAAGGGCACTTCAGGAGAAAGCATCAATTAAACAAGAACAAATTCTCATGGCTTTTGTAGCAACACTTCTTTAATACAGAAGTGTTTACCTCCCTAGCAAAATATGGCTTCATAGAAAAAAAATAAATTGCCACAGGGCATGAAGCTCCATGCAGTTAAGGATGTAGAGGCCATCTGCACAGGTGGACACCACAGCTTCAACAACGAACACCAACCATCTGAACAGATTCCCACGAAGGTACAACATGACATGAGAAACATGTCACTGGTCACAGCATGTTGACAACATGCTGTGATGACACACAAAAAAAAAACCTTTTTGCTATGTGAGAGACCAATTATGCCACCAACTTCATCTGTCATCCTCTCTGTTCACAGTATTCTTGAGAGAATTTGATCTTACAGAGCTTTACGCTGCTGTTTTTGCCTCCCTTAGTGCTTTATTTCACTTAATGAGCAAAGTGTGTAAATGTGTGATGTATTGTGCACCCGGTTGGCAGTTTATTAGGCACACTGAGCTAAAACTGTGGTCTAAGACAACAGTCCTGAAATGAATTCTCCTTAATGAAGGTGATCATGTTCGGTTTTTTGTTGAAACTCTTTAGAGATCTATGATCATTTTGGAGGCTGAAGAGCTCTACAACCTACATCAACATCTATGTACATGACTTCCTTAAGCTTAATAATAAAAAAAAAATAATAAAAAAAGGTTATGGAACAATTATTCCATATGAGAGAAGATAAAACTGTGGCAATTCTTGTAGGTTATTAGTGTGCACTCACAGCGATTAAGCTGTGGCAGCAGCAGTGATGTCGTGGGTTTTGTATTCTTAGACTTTTGCCTCTCAGGCTACTGAAATGATGCTGCTCTCTCTTGTGATTGCTGGAGGTTCTAACAGCAGCTTGAGGGGAGAACTGTAGGCTATACTCATAAATCAAAATATACTGAGTACTAGTACAGTCAGTTATAATTACAGCCTGGATTCTTAACATGTTATATTATCAGACGTAGTATACACAGTAGGCATGACGTATAGACCATAAATATGATCCAGGTGATATTTATAGATACGGTACTCTAGATGTCGTGAAGACCCTGCACCCACACGGTTGCTTAGACTTCTTCTGGCCATTTTCACCTTTGTAGAAATAAAGTCTGGCAAAGTTGCCATGGAGTTACATGATAACACCAAAGCATATGAACCAACAACAATGATAACACTGTCAACTATGAATAGCAGGTCAGAAAACATGGCACAGATAAACACAGAATCTGTTAAGGGGATGATGTATAAACACCTGTGTGTTCAGGGTCTTTATGCTGCATTTACTGTATTAGTGTTAATCTTGGATTTAGTTTTTATGTAACTGCCAGTGGCGGTACATTTTCAGCCATCAGTATTTTGACATGTCTGTATTTCTTTTCACCAAGTGGGAGATATCATCAGTGAGAAATTCCCGATATCTGCAACTCCCAAACTTAACTGAAGGCTGGCTTAAACTTCTTTTTTCGCGTTTAGCGTTGGCGTAATGGGCCACACGGAGTATTCCAACTTCCAGGATCTTCACATGACACAAACACTGAAAATAACTTTTACCAATCACTAAAAAGAAATAGGCTATAACAAGAAGTCAATGGAGCTGTGGGCTCCCATTCAGACCCACACTGTGAGAACTTGGAGTAAAAGATGGACAAGTAATGCAGAGGGATAAGTTGGACATGAGAGGAGGTAGAAAGAATCGTTTAAAAGTGAATAAATGGATTGTGTGTGACCACAGTCTTTCCCTAACCAAGTGTTGTATCTTATTATAAAAACAGAAAAAAAATCATATGGTCTAAAAATGTCTAGCTTGTTCTCTGTCTTTCAGGTCAGATGATCTGTTAGGGGTTGCCACAGCAGATCAATGGAATCCCATATTTTTTACGTCTGATGCTTCCTGACGAAACCTCACCAGTTAACCGGGCTTGAGACGGGCTCAGAGTGGCTCTGGCTTGTGCAGTAGGGGCATTTCCAGTTGTAGTTTAGGAGACCGTTTTGAAAGTTAACTTTTTTTTACCAGCTTTTTAATATCATGGCTTTATTTAAACACATTCAAATAACAAGTCCAAATAACTGAGATTTAGATTGAAGCCAGTGTAGGCCTCTTCACTCCAGCCTGGTTCAAATCGATACACAGATAAAACAACAGCTCAAGCAGAAACATTTCAAAATTGACGTTGGGTGCCAGCACCCCCACACTGAGGCATCTTAGTGATTGCATGTTCACACTGTTCAGCTGATAAGCCGGCAAACATGCCCTGTCAACATAAAACAGCAAACAGAGTAGCCTCCCTCCCTCGCAAGATGATCCCCAACGTTGATAGTGAGAGGACGAGTGGACAGAGCTGGGTAATGGTGGGGTAGCGGGTGCCTGGTGGCAGACAGAGCGCTGGAAAGGCCCCTCTTTGGTATGGAAATGGGGACTGCGGAGAGCAGATATGATAAAATATCTGACTTTCACACAGAATGCCAGGGGCTGTTTGGACATCTGCCGTGTGCTGTGCAGCTATCTGGCCTCCCTCAAACACATGGGAAATCAACATGCACACATTATTTCAGGCAACATGGCTCTGTGGTCGACCCACACAGTCCTGTATTTAAAGGAGAAATCCAGCAAAAAGAGCAACTGGTGATGTATGATGCATCCTGGATCCATTCTGTTCTTATTCCCATTGATAACGGGCCAATTATAACCAATGAGACATCGTGTTGAGACATCGTGTTGTCTCCAGCATGGACTCTAAATGTCAGGTGCCACCTTTAAATTTAAAGTGAGATTTTTTTTTTCCTCCTGTGCTGACATTCAACAGTCATACAGGCAGGAATCCATCACTCCAGAGGCAGAGAGACCAGCTTCTCCACTGACGGGAGCCTTAATATACAAGAATGCAAGGCAGCAGCCACAATTGCACTATGTTTCTAGCATTCGTTCTATCCACCTACACGAATAGCCCACAGCTGGTCAGAGATTCAACAGCTCCATATGTGCACCTTGGGCTGGGACCACTGAGTTGGTGTTTGCTGATATGTTTTCCGATGTTGTATGAAGGCATTAGAGGAAAGAGAGAAAGTAATTACCTGGAGCAGAAATAAAGAAGGCGGGTTTAGGCAAAGTAGAGATTCAAAAGTAATTGTAAAGAGGAAGACTTTTTTATTATCTGTGCATAGAACTTAATAAAAAAAATAAAACTCCAGGCACTTAAGTTGATGGCTGGAGATGAAAAAACTTGAATAAATACGGATAAATACATAATATGAAGAGTAAGATTCTACAGCCATGGTAGCTTCTCTTTGAGGTTTTATGGAACTAAATACTAACATCAGCTGATAATCACTGTGTTTACAGGACAAAGCTGTTTGTATCCTATATCTGTATATGTTTCTTCATTATGGAAAAGTCCATTCTCAGCAAAGAATAGCTTGAGAAGCTAGCAAAGTAGCAACAGTGTCAATTGTTGTCCGTCTTTCCCTCAGCACATTACAGTTACTACAGTATATTCCTCTTACTTGCTCCATTACGTTCATCACTCACGACAGTCTCTTCTTGTGCATCAGACACTGTTCCCTACTGTACTCATCCCATCCCAGTCTGAAACGTCTTATGTCTTATAGGAACTTATATATATATATCCCTTGCTTTGCCTGCAGGTTGCCTGCGCATTAAGAAGAAAACTGTCTACATAGAGGGCGTGGTGTGAGCGGTCTGTCAGATTCATCTGTGGTGAGTCGTTCAGGGACAGTACAGAGGGTGGGCCATCTGTGTCGTGAGGTGTCCAGGGACAACACAGAGTACAGGTCATCTGTGTTTCAAAAGGACTCAGAGCCCAGGAGAATTTTGTGTTGGTGATTGAAGATTAAAAACCACGGTACGAACCAAGCTTTGACACAAAGATCTATGTCTGAACTGAACCACTGTTTGGATAATTATTACACTTCTCACTATACGCTGTGTTTTTCAACAGCAATGGAGGTTTATGGCACAGATGATTAAGATAAAAACAAGGCTGCAGATGCACAAATGTATTGTCTGGTGGTGGTGACTTCTCTCCAGTTTGAGATGTTCTTTTTCGAGAGGCTTTAGTGTGTCACAGATCAAGTCGCAGGCCTTGGTCCAGGAGGCAGTAAACTGCAGTCACTGATTAAGATCCGTTAGTAAAAATATGCAAACAAAATGTTCTTTTTATTGTTCGGGTCCTCTAAAAATCACAAACAACGATAGTGAAACCCCTCCCTCTTGGGTTCAGCTTCAGAACTGCACTGCAAAAATCTGACACCTTCCTGATTTCTGCCTCAGAACATCAACGATTTTAGTAAAAACTAGATCAGGATCTCACAGTACAGACGTTTTAGTTTGTCTTCACTGACTCCGTCACTTGACAGTTTGATTTTACAATGACACTCTTGACATACTGAGTGAAACATGGTCACACGGATCTGCAGGCAATGGTAAAAACTAAGTGATTTTGATTTTTCTGCTGGTAAAAAATAGTTTTTGATTTTGATTTTATAACCTGCTGTGTGGTTGGTACAATGAATTTAGCTTGTTTGTTACATACAGCTGTATTTTCTTTGTCTTTATTGTAAACATTTCCTCACTTTTCCTGTACAGCACATTAAAACTTTGTGGCCTAATTGTTCATTTGGAAAGTTTGCAGTAAAATCTCTGTTTTAGATAACTGCAATACTACATGATGCCCAGCAGATGGTGCTAAAATACAATATTGATTATTCAACTTTAACGTTGACTTCTCCAGCACCTCTGGGATAAACAGGAAGCCTGATTGTCAGAATTGCAGGTCCCCTCAACATCAGTGCTGGACCTCACTGATGCTCTTGCAGCTGAATAGAAGCAAATCAACAACGGCCAGGTACATATGGATGTGATGTTTGTGTGTCTACATGCTTCTGCTCAAGTAATCTATCTAAACTCTGCGCTTTTCACAACTTCCACAAGACAAACATCATCCCCATGGTGGAGCAGCTTTATTAACCACCAGACCTAAATATTTTTTTGATACACATCACATTGCAGGAAGAGAAACACTCATTGATCAATAAATAGACAAAGACCAGCAACAAAATTATAATCCAGAGCTGATACACAGAATTCTGACAGTACTACATAGAACATCAGAGCTTTTATACCCTTTTGTGATACAAAATAGAAAAGTAATCTAGTCACTGAAGTACGCTGCAAGAACACGATGCAGTATAGGAGCTGGTCACTTGACTTTAATTTAACCTTCATACAATCAGCAGGTTTCATCACTGCGTTGAAGTGAGAACAAGAAACAACTCCCACTATTCCACCATTATCACCTCTGCCTGGAGGAAACTAACACTGCACAGTCTCAATTAAGAGCATTTTGAGACCTTTTGTGCAAAAACATAATGTGAGGGCTGTGTATATGGATATGTAGAGGACATCCAGGTAACTACTGGTTCTTACACAGCATGTGACTGCAACATTCCTGGTAGAAGATTTTTTTATTTCAAATTCATTTAATTTACTTAGATTGTTAGAGACACCTCAAAAAAGTTAGAGAAATCAACACCTCCTGTACTGCTGTTACGTTGATGTTGCATTTTGGGAAAAAAAAAAACTTGCCAACATCTCTCATAAGACAATGTGCTAAAAGCCTATGTGTTTGTAACACACGAAAACAATACATAACCCTGATGACGTCAGTACACCATCACAAAGTTGCCAAAGCTTCTCCAGAGACAGAAAATATTATACGATAGGCTGAGTATTACCCCCTTAATGATGAACGTGTTTACATTTTCAGTTAAAGGGTTCCTGGAGACAAAAACAGTCCCATTAGTTCTGTCTGTAAAACACTTGCTCAGATGCACATGCTGTTTTAAACACATATAACATAACAAAATGTGAAATATTTTTCACTGAAATCAACAGCATTAGCAGATAAAGTTGCATAAAGTCTGAGTGAGGCTCCGTTTTCTTTACACACCTTGTTTCTTTTCACAGCACATGTTGCTAGGAGCTGAAATGAGAAACACCATATTAACCGTCCTTTTATGTGTTCACACAGTGACCTATACGCGCATCCCAGTCAGGTTTTCTTTAGGAGGTCCAGCGCCACCAGGCCACTTTCATGCGATCCCAGACAGCTCCTATAGAGTCAAAGGCGGGGCGTACATCCAGGATGGAGAACTGATAGTTGTCTTTGTTGACATCACCATCATAGTAGTCAATGACGTAACGCACATCCTTCCCACAGCGGTTGACAATCCAGTCATGTCGGTCAAAAGGCAGCTCGTAGCTGAGAATGAAAGGAGAAGTACTGGAGAACTTAACTTAAGCATATAAACGGGGCACATACTAATGCGCTTTCACAAAATTGTGGATAGAAATTCAGGCAGATAAGGTACAAACTCACCCCATCCAGTGGCGGAAGCGAGCCCGGGGCGAGTACTCTTTAGCTTTCCCACCAAACCTCTTCAAGGTCGGCCCACATGGACATTCACTGCGACAGCACATGATAACATAGTCAAGTGTTTGTGCTTTGATCAACAGGTAGATCCTGTAAAGTACATGAAAAACCGGTGTCTCGTGCTGTTGCTCACTCACCGTGCATGCATGGCCTCCCACTTCAGGATCTCCTGCCAGGCCTGCTCGTTGTTCTGGTTGTGGATTTTAATGATGTTGGTCATGTCCTGACGGTTGAGGTCATCGTCACGCCAGCGCCACCTGCAGCACAGGACACGGCACGGCATGTAAACAGGACACGTTCTTTTCCTCAATGCGTTTAAGTCAGCTGCTTTAATTATAAAACCGCTGAAGTGAGAACTGACCCCTTCCGCAGCATAGCGTTCCAGAACATTTGTTCGGACGGATAGACCCAGTTCTTCTCTGCGCCGTGACGTGGAATACTGGATTCATCTCTGTTGACTGACAGGTGGAAGGGCTGATCTGGAGCTGGCATTTGGTTGGGGGGAGGCATCTGTACGTGTATAAATAACGTATGAACAACAAACAATATATAATCATTTTCACAACAACTCTTTATTAATCATTTTCATTTATTATTAAGAGAAAAAAAATTTCTCAGAGCACAAGCAGATGTCACTGTGCTTGTTCTGTCCAATAAACTAACTACAACCTCAAAATATACAGCTGATTATCACACATCAGAATGACAAGGATCAATCAAATTGAAGATGAATTTTCTTTTAATCAAGTAATTGATTAACCAACTAATTGTCAGACCCCTAGTCTTTATTACTTTAAAGGTCTCAAAGCTCCAGCTTATTTGTGTTTTTTTATTTGCAGTTCAGCACAGTGCTCAAGTCAAAACACTCAACGTTTAACATGATCATTTATTTATTCCTTTGTGGCTTTCACCCTATGACTCCTTTCTTCATGTAGCCAGTGCCCACCCCCTTGTTTCCCACTGTAAGGTGGTGCACTTACCATATTAGCTTGGTCAATATCATTATTTGTGCCTGCTGCAGCTTTCATAGGACACTCCACAAATTCATAGGCCCGGTCCTGGTGAGCTGGACCTGCTTCTGCTTTGTGCATCGGACACTCTGACAGAGGCGATGCTGCAGGGGACAAGAACACCTGATTGAAGGACAGTGGGCACAGCACGAGGACATAGCTTCCCCTAACTTATATGTCACTGTTTATAGAAAGTGACATTACAAACATTTGAATATGCCTGCATGGCATTTCGTCTGATACTGATACCTTTTACAGGCTGAGATTGATGCATGGGACACTCTGAAGGTGGAGACACTAGAAAAGAAGGTGTAGAAAAACAATTACAATTTGTACATATAATTAAGAATTATTTTAAAAACTATACATAACATAGCGATAAAATATTAGTTAATAGCTTTATAACTACCTTTGAGAGGCTGGGCTTCTTTGTGCATGGGGCAGCCGTGAGGAGGAGCGGCTGTCACAGCCTCTGCGTTGACTGTAGGAGCAGCGGGTGTGGACACGGAGGCTCCCATCCTGCCCTATAACCATGACAGTGATGGAGACAACAAACAGATCACATTAAGGTCAGTGAATGGATTTTGCATGCAGCACAATATCAAATATCTGCAACTAATAGTAACCTGCTTACCATCCTCTAGTATATCTTAACAAAGTAACACATTTGAAGACCTGGGTGTGTATTCAGCACCTTTAAGGGACTGTTTTTAAATTGTATTGCACAACGTTAAGAAAAAAGGCGTCAACCCCTCATTACTGACGCAAGTGAGTGCAAGCAAATCACTGAGAAGGTAGCTAACATTATGAAGCATGTATACGTTACGCTAATTATAACTGACTTCCAGATTTAAAAATAAAAAATGTATGTTCACTGACAGGAAAGAACGATAGGACAGTTTATCCTGTGTGAAGGTGAGTTATTCCGCTGTTAGCACCAAAGCTTCAGCAACGTTACAACATCTACATCTAGCTACCTGACCTCTAGATCTCCTCAACATGTCCCATTTATTCCCTGATTTAAACAGTGTTAAATAGGATACAATTAAGCAAAAGAGCACATGAGACCGATCAGAATAAGTCGCTACTAGCACCAACTACCATCACTTTACCTAACGCTTCCCAGGACTGACAGCGTTAGCGGTTTTTGCTAACGATAGCTAGCTAAAAATAAAGTCACCTAAACACAGCGGCTTAATAATGTCTTCAGAGGCTCAAGTTAGTTTCTGTTCCACTCAAATACACCACGATAGAGAGCAAACATAAAAAAAAGCAATAAAACAACAAACCTGATTGTTCTGTCAACTTAACGTTACGTTACTATCCCAATGTCAACGAGCAGGACAGTCGCTATGTTACCCACAAGGAGCTGCATGTGCCGGATGTAAGACTTCTTCTTGTGCTGACGTTTGCGGCAGACTACACGGAGACACTACGTATTGCCACCTCCTGGTCATCTGCAGAACTACACTGTTTGTGGCGAGTGCCCATGCTGACCACTGTCCACCACAATTTAAAAAATACCAGGTGGAGTTAATGTTGAACATTTTCTAAAATATAGATACACTCGTGGCTTTAACATACCAGAATATACAACATTACAGTATATCCAAACTCTTAAAAATTAGCCAATAGTGGTTAATTTTGATTTAGTCTATTTTGCAATAAAATGTTTCTAATGTTTTGTCAATTCCATCTTCACAAATATGAGAACAACATATAAGAAACTGTTAAGGTTTCCAGAACTCAAATTATACTGTAGTAGAGGCTGATGCCCACTCGGGGGCGACATGATCCTGTCTTATTTTATTATTTTTCATGAAACTGTAGTATGAAACATTTTAGAGCTGACGGTGAGT
The DNA here is from genome assembly GCA_034779795.1 of Ctenopoma multispine. NCBI lineage: Eukaryota > Metazoa > Chordata > Actinopteri > Anabantiformes > Anabantidae > Ctenopoma > Ctenopoma multispine. Next base: position 24,612,379 of record JAUYWH010000012.1, on the reverse strand, counting down.
AAACACAGGGGCACTGGGTCATACCATGCAAAATGGTCTCTAGCTTCAGTCTGAAACTCCTTCCCTCCTACATAGTTAATTTCTATTACCATCCAGAAATATGAAGGCTATGACAAGTGCCAGATGTATACTGTACATGGTACATATGCAAACAGCTCACAACAACTTACTCATCTGAAGATGAGAGAGCAATAATGGCCAGGAGAGATCATTTCATTCTGCACGTTACAACGACGTTACATCATAGACACAGAGTGTGTGTGTGTGCTCGAATGGCCTTCCTGCAGTCCAGACCTGCCTGGGGTTTGTAATACAATTTCAACAGAAACAATAAAGATCTGAAATCAAGGTTTTGACAAAGGGCTTCTACCCTACCTTAAGCCTTAGGTTGTTTGACTCTTTTATATGTCTTTAATGAGTTAGTAATAATTATATGTGTTATATAAATATATAAATGGTTAAACTGCCTTTATAATGGGATGTTGTTCTTAACTGCTGCATATTTCCAAACAAATCAGCTATTAATCAGATAACCACAGTAAACAGCGAGCTGATCAACACATTCCACGAGCTTTATCCATGACAGTTTATCACTTTCTTAAACGTTAAGTGCTAATGATTGATTTGTTTTGTGCATTTATACTGGTTATAATGCCAAAGATGTTGGTAATACATATCATCATTATGCTTTTGTGCATTCGTGGTTATAAACAACCACACTGACAACAGATTAACACTGTGATATTATAAAGACGCCAAATAAAATTGCCTTGGGTTTGGAACTATTAGCTGTTTGTATGTGTAATTAATTGGAGCTCTTAAAGAGTCAGGAATGAAAGCACATACTGCATAAATAAAAAACAGTTTCCTTCATGTTTTCTTGTAGAAAGCGGTCATGCTGTTTGTTGTAGGAAGATTTACCGACTGTGTGTGAAGTTTGAGGGTTTTCTTTTTTTTTTCAGATAAATTGGTATAAACAGTTGTACATTAAACACCTCATCAGTCTATTAGTCAAAACCTGGGCTTTCGATTGGACATAAAGTGGACCAACATGAGCTTGTCAGAGATAGGACACAACAAAACAACAACAGTGCTACATTTCAAAATAAACTTCATACGATATTTAAAACTAAGAAACACTAATGTTAACCACAATCCACAGCAGGTCAGTGGTTACACACGTCCTAACAGCAGGAGAGCTGTGAGGCCACAGTACATGATATCCACACACGTGTTTTATAGTGATGCTTTTATTTTCAGTATAGGATTCTTAGACATACTGAGGGAGAGGTTTCTAATAGAATTTCAGGCTGTAGTTAACCACATAAAAACATTAATTTGACATCAGTTTGGAGGAGATTTCACTTGACTTGTTTAGAAGCTGGTTTCTACTTAAGACTTGAGTTGTTGATATGGACGTCGTTAGGCCTATTTTCGGTGGGCTTCAGGCCCCTCAAAGAAGTCTGATACTGTGAGTAGGTGTCAAAACTGTTCATTGCTTAACTTTACTGTACTAAAAAAAAACAGCCCTGGCATCTTGTCATAAACCAGTATTAAATAAACCGCACACATCACAAACTGTGCGTCATGTCTGATAGATCAGCTGGTGGATTTGCTTCCTGACACCGGCTCACATCCCGACAGACAGACACAAAAACTCACCAGCTGCACACCGATACAGAGAGAAGTGCAACAATTGTCCTTTTATTGAGTTATAAAACAGAGTCGGTATGTATGTATGTATGTACACTACCAGTCAAAAGTTTGGACACACAGAAATGATCATGTTTGTGAAAGAAAATCGGCACCATTATGTTCTCTTCTGTCTTTTCAGCTGCACAGAGGAATATCAATAGGCAGAAATAACTATCTTTATTTGGAAAGACACCAAGCAAGAAGAGAGAGGAGTTAAACTATATATCTTTAGATATTATATATCACATATATTGTTATTAAATGCATTGATGGATATATTTGCCTGTTTTAATGAACAGAACCCAACAGGCAGGCTGTTAAAAAACGTAAACTCATGGACTCACTTAGACTGTTATTAAAAAATAAAGTAGGCGTCCTAAAGACTGAGACAACAAAAGGCAGAGGATCTTCCAGAGAAGCCACTGAAAGAAAATGATCCAGACAACAGCAGAACTGCTGTACAAGAGATAATGAAATTAATAAAGCCTATTTAGGTTTGGCAAAAATTTTCAGCGCTCACTATACGTGCTAATTCCTTCCTACAACCCTGGGGGCTGAGCCCCCCTTGTCTTTCAATCCTAGTGACGTCCCTGCTTGTTGGTCTTGAATTATGGTGTCAGAACTCTGTCCTGTCCTAGTTCTGCTGTGTTTGTCTTTTGTTCATGGTCTCCCAGCACCACTATCAGATGCTCTGCTTTCTCAGTTCACTAGTCCACCCCGCTACTGCTCTCTCTGGCCAGCGTTCCTTCTCTTGTTGGGTATCTGATTCTGCTCCCCCAGTATATCATATTGCTGGGGGTTTTCCAGTGTTACTTATTTGGACCTTTGGACCCTTTGTGTTCTCAGCTGGTCTGCCTACTGCCTGGACTTACGCCTTGCCTCTGGTTTTGGTTGCCTTGAGTCGAAGTAAGGCTGTTTTTGTGTGTAAATAAACAGTTTAATTGTCTCTTCATTTGTCTGCACTTGGGACCTGCTTGTATAGTCTTATTATGACAGGTGGTTTTGAAATAAGAGTTGACTTGGTGGTCTTTCTTAAGGATCTGCCAACCTTGACCTGCTGACCTTTACGTGGGATTTAACTTGTTAAACTTGGGACTTGGCTGTTAGTTTTGTGTCTGAGCCTGAAATACTCACTGATCTTGGGTTGGGACTTGAGTGTTTGGGCTTAAGTGAGCTCAGGTTTTCTCCGGCTGGATTTGCTGATGTCAGTATATGACATAAATACGGTCCCAGACCGTATTTTTTACAGCAGATCCAATGAAATGCTAATTATGTGTCATTTTTGAACATGAGTTCTGCTAACTTATTAGTCCAGTGAGTTCTGTGCCCCCGCCCATCCTGTCTGTTTTTCAGTGTTTAAAGTACAGCAGGTTGTGCAGTATAACCAGGACAGGTGTATGTGGGAAATGTCACAGTGTTTGAGGCCAGCCTGTAAACACAGTGGTATTTAGTTGAGGTTTAATAGGCCTTCTTTGGCCTGCATCGCCAACTGTGTTTCTTCATGGCTTTGTACTCCTGATTAACTCCAGGGCATTTCACAGCTGGGACAGAAACTGCGATGAATGTGTTATTTTCAGCTCACTGTTTTTAATGTTTCCTTCACTCAGTCTGCCTTTTTATCTGTTTTTGGTTCCTCTCTCTCTGACTTTGATCACACACGAGGGGACGGACACGTCTGTTTCTTCTGGAGGAAATCAACTGGAGGCTGTATTTACACAGATAGGGCCTGTAAAAGGAGTTTATGTAAGCCTAATAATAAGAGCGGCAGAGTAAATTTCAGCGAGGTCAAATCAACATCACCAGGCAACATTTTTTAACAAGTATTAGTAGGAAGGAGTCCACTTTTCCTTTTTAGTTTATTTAAAAAACAAATTCCATTAATCATCGATTCAACTCTGTAGTAATCGTATTAAAGAGGTCATATTATACTAATCCTGAAGGTAACTCTTTTTTGTGAAGGAAAGCTTGGTGTGTGTAAGATATAACACAAACTGCTGATTCACATCGTCATACATTAGTTGGGCAGCAATGGTGGTGCAGTGCTTGTGTTTTCTGATAACCACTGTTTTGGGCATTGATCCCCAATTTCTGAAAAAGCTGGGATGCTGTTTAAAATTTACCTTTTTCTTAAAATGGTAAAGAGTTTTCTGGAAGTTAGGGTTCTTTCTTGTTATATTAAAATGTTTACTTATCGAAGTCAGTCCGAGGAAAGTTGGTTAGGACATCTCCAGTTAAAGGGATGTTTCTCACAAACTTCTTTCAGTATTGATGTAAACCTGCTGCTGAGACTTGGCATGTAATGTAGAATCTGTTGTTTTATTTCAAAATCAATGTGTGAGGCACAGAATGAAGAACAAAACATGTGCGGCTGCCCAATACTTTTCAGATTAATATCACTGTAATTTGGTCTGTCTCGACATGTTCATTCTAGTTGTTCTAACCGGGCTGTTGAATAAACGAACAATTTTGTGTTTGCGTGACCATCTGACGTGACAGAGAACCGGGTCGCTTTCATGCTGACAGCAGGCATTTCAGCTCCAGTCACAGTTGTTTTTCAAATCCACAAGATTAAGAAAACTTCACCAAAATATCAAACCACAGTTTTTTTTGTTGAAATGCAAATGGGCATCTAAATATATTTCACACGAAAATGACAAGTTACGATTGTCTGAAAGTCTCTTTGCTCACCCAAAATCTGTAAACCCCCAACTGACCTCCACTGAGTAGAAACAAAAGAAAACTGCAGAGTGAAAAAAATCACGTCTAATTTGAGTATTTGGCTTATTTCAGGTTTAAAAGAGTTGGAAACAGTTTGGCACCACAAGCTGAGTGTTCTGCAAGTTTCTCTTCTGTGGTTTGCGTCATCCCAGTTTTAACTGGAAATTACAGCTTGTGTGTTGTCAGGAGGGCAGCCCCAAGGACTAGGGTTTGGCTGAGTAGGAATGGGGCAGCATCACAGCAACCATAGCGCCTACTTGCGTAAGTATGATAATATGGGAACAGTTGTTTGCCATCATGATTGTTGACTCTAGGGAAAATTAAGGTAAAAAACAAAATGTCAAAAATCTAAAGTAAAAAGACTGTCTGTGAACCTAGACAATCAAATCAGTGTGCTAGACACTGAAAAACGCTGTCTCCCGTTAATTAACAGCAGCTCCCTGACTCCAGCAAATCATATACAATATCCCAGAGATCAGATATTTCCTCTTATTTTGTCAGCCCACCTATCACTTAAAGTTTACGTTAAGAAAGTGGAAAGGTTTACTGTGAGCAGCCTGTCATCAGCTGGGAGGCGTTCAGGGACAGAGTGTAGGTCACTTGTGTTTCGGCAGCGCTTTTGGGTGTTGTGCACAACTGAGAATCATCATGAACACTGCAGCTCCTCTCGACTTCGAGAGATCATTATTTCATCAGTGTTTTGTATTTTCAATGTGCGTCTTTACTGCTCACCACTTGGAACCTAGCAGCATTAAATTAATGCTGATGTTGACAGATGCCACTGCAAAATAAAGTGTTCCTTTGTCAACGCTGCCCATGAGCGGCTGAAACGCCTCACAGTACAAAAATCAGCCGTCGCCTACAGATTACATTTGTAAATGAATGAAGCACTCCATTCATGAACTGTACTGCAGGTGCTGGGTGGTGGCGAGGGTGGATAGTGAGCATATAAAGTGCAGTACACCAGAGACCAGGGTTCACATCCAGACTCCCTTTGATTAAGGAAAGTAATAGTTTTAGTTAAATGTTTGTGAACCCGCTGTGGCTCATATCAGAACAACAGTGTCACTCCACAACTGTTCACTGACAACAAAACATGCTGCCGGTGAACATTTTCCTGATACAGTGAGTTAGGCAGTGTAACTACACCACACAATTACCAGGTACATTTTAACTTTTTCAAATTATGAATAATAATAATCTACGTTGAATGCCAATTGATAACAAGCATGTTTTTCGCAATTGATGTTTGCTCAGCTCGTGCAGCATAAGAAATGTTTCTTATGCCTAAACATAAAAATGCAAATATTGGTTTGAAGATGCTGGTTAACGTTTGATGTTCTTTGTTCAGGCCCAGTTTTTACTCAGAGGCTCCAATGTAGGTAGAAATATTACTATCCACAATCCCCACACTGCGTTTTCCAGTAAGACACGCAACCAGCTGTATCCACCCTATTTATACAGAGTTGGGTTAAATATAGGCACACACAGAGCAGAGAACTGGTTATTATGGCAGAAAACGTCTCTTTTTATAGATGTTTTTTCAAACAGATGGTAAAGACTCTGTAGACATATTATTTGCTACACTGAATAGATGTAGCATACAGGCTGCCCATAACAGCTGTTATTATACGGCTTTGTAGGGGTTGGAAACAACCAAATTTCTGCTCAGTATTACTGAGAGAATTCAGTTACCAGAGACATACACTACCATGCACAGAAAAAAAAGGTAAACTGTGTCAAGGCCATGTGTTAAAAATGGGTTTCCACCAATTTTTTCCAAGTTCAAAGACATGTAGTTACCTTAATTGGTGGCTTTAAATTGTCCGTAGGTGTGAATGGTTCTACGTCGATGTCTGTCTTTATAACTGTCTGTGACGATTCTCAATCATCCAGGTCACGGTTATCCCAAAAAAGGTTATTCAACTGGACTTGTTTTAGTTTCTCGAAGGAACGTTTCACCTTTCATTCCAGAGGGCTTCCTCAGTTCTGTCTCTATAACCGTTTCCACTGTCTCTGTGGCTATAACTGTTTTTTATGTATGAACTCCAGGCGTGTTTCGGCACGGTAGCAGTCCCTTGATAGAACGTGCAGGAGGCACAACGTGACACAAAAAATACTCCAGAGAAATCAGAGTTGATTACAGTATGTTAAGGCAAAGACAGTCAGCATGATTACTTAAAAATGTACTAATACCTGCTGTATTCACATAGGGGCTCAGTCTGACATTACCTGGACTCTGCACTAGGGAGCTTGTTGGATAATGTTTATTGTCTGGTCATGTGCATTCTCACATATAGCTCACCTGGGTAATGTCTAGAGAAGTTCAGAGTTCCATTGCATGTCTGAAAACGGCTTATGTTTGTGTAAATGTTGAGTTATTAAATGATTCTGGGCTACCTCTACCCCTATTCATTATTCTTGTATTGCATAACAGTAATTTTCTCTCTGTGAATAGAAAAAAAAGCCGTGGATGGCCAAATCACAGCCTCAGTATGAATGAAGGCCATGTGTTTACATATGTGCTGCCCACATTGCTGTTTTGAAGTACTGCACGCACATATAAAGAGGTATTTATTAAGTGTGCATACCACACACACACATTAGCAGATGTAGGCCTCAGAAGATTGAATCCTTCTACACAATGTTGAGGATTCTAGGTTTCCTGATGCCCTGGGCCTGCTGCTAAGAGTCAAACACACCCTGGAATAAACTTCTACATCACTAAAGCAACATGAAACAATGGACCACTGGAGGTCAGCAAAAACAAGACCTCCGGCTTTTATAGCAAATTGATTTGACACATTTGTTTTATATATGTGTGAACAGTTTCTTCTTCTGCTTCCCAGGCCTGAAGAAGCATCTTTACTGTAGTCACAATCTTAAAATATATCTGACAACACCCAACGTATGTAAACTTAGAAAGGTGGCTGTAAACAGTTCATAGTTCCTTCGTGGTCAGCATGAATTCATTTCAGTGACAAAAGGTTCTTCAGTGAACTGTGGTTTCAAAACCAGCATTTTGTTGATCAAACATTTGAAAAACGTGGGTTTATATTGTAATTTAGATTCAAAATTGAGTCCCTGCTCTCTAGAGGGATACAATCATTTTGGAAGATCACAATTTTTGGGATATGGTTGTCTGATTAATTTAATTTGATTTACTATATAAGTTAATCTGACAGGACTTTACACAGAACTACAGCCACATACAAAAGACAGAAAAAAGCCAGTTGGAACATAGCAATTGGAGCCAGATCTTATTTGTCTTTTGCTCTGGGATCAGCTAAATGTCAACCGACGAGGCACACAAAAAGGGGAAGGCACTTTGTGTTTCTGTTCTCAGTTAATATACAATGTGGTTTACATGGTTTTCATGACCCTGTGGTGTTTTTAATTCTGCCTGGTAAAAAAAGAAAGCATAAAACACAACACAAGAAATGGAGACAAACAAACCTTTTGACAGTCTCAGTATAAGAGGTAGAGGTGTTATCACCAACCAGGACTCCAGCCTAGCAATACTCCAAATAACGTAACGGTACTAATATTTTGGCAGTGATTTATGATAATACCATTGACATCCATCCTTGTTTCCCTAACACATTTAGATTAGGTGTTAGATCACCCCAGTGATCATAGCAGGTGTTTAGTTGATGGAGAACACCCGCTGTGACATCATTGACTGGCACGTTGCCAGTAGAACAGCATGCTGGGTTTCCAGCTTATAGCAGCAGGGCTCTGTCCTTTGTGATTCAGTTGTGATCAAAGTTAAACTTTGTTTGCGAGTCAGCGGGTGATATAAGATTACCTGTGGCATGTTAGTAACTTGTACTTCCTTGTGCAAAACAGAAGCTGCCTGCAGCATGTTTTCAGCTTCATTATTATGTCAACTTCATTCATTATGTGATCATGTTTAGATGTAAAGATGTTATCGGCTGCAGTTCATCTGATAACCACTAGATGCTCCCTTTAAGAAAAGTCCATATCTTTTTTTTTTTTTCGTCAAATTTTCACCATCTTAATCACTAAGTTCGATTTGACTGAAATGCACTATTGCCACCATCTGTTTGGCCACTGATGTATCCATGTTTCTACAAAGCCACATCCTCACATTTAAAACACCACATCACCAAGGCAGCTCTCTCCGATTTTCACACACTGAAGGCCAGCCTGTAAAAGCTCAGTTTAGGGGGAGAAAAATGAAATTTTACTCCAGATGGAGCACCAAAACAGAAAGAACAAGATTAATTTAGGGGTTTACCCAACTTGTAAACATAATCTAACTCTCATGTTTTTTTTTCCTTGTGATGCTTACGATTTCTTTAAGAAGTATTAAGATCAAAGTAAGTAAAAGTATTTTCTGGGAAGTAGCCACAGACAATTATTTCTAGGTGTCTCCATCATACAGTAAATAGTACACAGATGTTGCATCTTAAAATAAGTAAAAAGGGAAATATAAACAACAACAGCATATCGAAGAGCGATGGGGTTGAAATACCAAGTGAGATTATTTCAGTGGGATGTTTGGAAGGTTAATATTTCACCTTTCTGGATATATACTGCATTATCCATTACATGGAAACCACTTGTAGCTCCATTCATTTTCTGAGAAATAAATTACAGTAAACTAGCACTGATGGGACTAATCTAATTGCTGGGAATAATGGAAGCTTTATAAGTGCAGGGAGAGCAATAGTGGATACTTACATATTGGCTTGTTCCTGTATTTTAATACTGACCTTATCAAATAGCTTACACATGTCTTCCTATAATCCCTCACACAGAAATACAAAGATATGTCAAAAAAATTGTGTAGGATTCAAATCTGACCAGTACTGACACATCGCCTGAGAAGTATAGAAGAAATAAAGAAAAAAAGAATGATTACTGATCCACATTCCCTCAACGTATTCTGGTGTCAGATGAAATGAAAACGCAATCACAGAGTTCTGGCTCATTTACTGACATCCTGTAACCACGAAGTACCGGGGCTACGTTATGGTCTGTGGGCAGGTTTTACCTACGTTTTTTTGTGTGTAGTCCTTTTTAAACTAATGTCTGAGCTTATTTGGTTCACAGATGGTCTCAAGGTGCATTTCACCCTCCTCTTTCCTCAACGGCCTTAATGTTGCTTACCATCTGCAGACATCAGAAATTTGTAGAAGAACACAAGCAGTCATCAAACTTATAGTCAAAGTAAAATACTGATAGAAAAATCAAGGCCATTACTGAGTATGAAGCTTGGTGACACCTTTCGGTCCTCATAAGTATGGACAGACAAGGTGCTCTCAGCTGACAGTCGTAGCTGGGCCACAGGTGGCTCATGTTATTTTTCCTTCATTCTACTTTCAGTGGCACTGTGAGTCATGGCTTATCTCAACCATGTCAAACCCAGTGCCTGGAAACCAAGCAAACAGCTCAATGGTGAAGGGAGATTTCCTGGGTAACAATAGCAAACCATATGTTTCTGTTTCCCATCCATCATGGCCGACACCAAAACGCCTGCTCTTTTTTTCCCCTCTGCTTTCTCTCTCTCTAACACACCCATACACCTTCCACCCGGGGGTGTGTGTGCCACTCCAGCAAGTAGGTAGTGAGAAAACATACCACACATGAGCAGCTAGTGTGAACGTGACAGATGTTGTTTGCCTTAGAAAATGTAGTGTTTCGCTTGACACCGTCACTGTAACCCAGGCCACACAGTCTGTCTTTATGTTTGTTTTTTTTTGTTTGTTTTGTGTGTGTTACCACACACAGACAGGTAGTGAAAGGATGTGTAATGCAGCCCCTACACAAATACTTAGCACTCAGGCTGTCTGCATAGGCATCACAGTGGCTGACAGCACAGGTGAGAATGGGAACCTCACACACCAACATGTCACACGCAGGATCTCTGCTGACGAGATAGTGGATGGAACTAGCTTCAATTTAACTGAAACAAGCTGCATGAGGAGCAGCACTGAAGTGTCATACACTCTTACAATAAAGGCTGTTCAGTTAATGAGCAGAGTCTAAAGTCAACATTGGAATTGAAAATGTAAAGGTCCATAAGGACACGGATGACCGAGTTTGATGTGGAGGAATTTGATTAACCTGCACAGAGCCCTGACCTCATCACGATAGAACACCTTTGGGATTAGTTGGAAGGGAGACTGCGGGCCAGGACTTCCCATCCAACATCGGTGTCTGACCTTGCAAACGCTCCCACGGAAGAGTGGTCAAATATTCCCATGAACGCACTTCTAAACCTTGGAGACAGCCTTTCCAGAAGAGTTGAAGCTGTTATAACCCCAAAGGGTGGGTCAGCTCCATATTAAAGTCTATGTATTAAGAATGGGGTGTGATTAAAGTTTGTGTGTGTGTGTAAAGGTAAGGGCCCCAGTACTTTATGGAAAGGCCTGTCTTGCAGTCTGCACTCTGATTCATCCCAAAGGTGTTCTGTTGGGTTGAGGTCAGGGTTTCTGATTAGATGCTCTGTAAAACAACAAATTACCTTCAAATTTAACCCAGACAAAGTAAGTAAAATGCAGCAACCAAGATTGTTAGAGAACACTATATAAACATAGCAATTTACAGTTTAGCATAATGTATAAACTCATTTTGATTAAAAAAGGCTGTTTTTTGCACATAATTATCATATATTTGTATTATTCTATACAATAATACATATGTTATAATAATATGTTATATACACAGCCTCACAATGTTTTTGGACTTGACTTATGGAGCTGTAGACTTTAAGTCACGAATAGTGTGCGTGTGAGTGGAACATGTGACCGACAGATGTTTATTGTTGTGTCCGGTGTGTCGAGAGCTCAAACAATAAATAGCTACTCACGGTTTCATTGGTTTTACTTGTGAACACAAGAAAACCAAAGAAACCAGAGAGGTGTCTGTAGGTGAGAAAAGCACTGAGAGGGGACATCAATTGGAGGCAAGACATACACAGAAATTCCTCGAAACCCACTGTTCAGAGTGAAAGAGTCAGTATTTTGAGAGTCCCAAAGATCTGTTAATTATAGCCATTTTGGTCTTTTTTAACATAAACATCCTAGAACCTATTTAAGCATTAATGATAAGGGTTCTGTTGTGATATATATCTTACCTACAATCAGTAATATTACTCATTTTGCTGCCCACTTAAAGGGTAGCTCAGCACACCTGCAGAGCAGCTGGACCTTGCTAAACCTCTTTCACAGTTCATGTATAAAACACCAGGCAGACAGACAGACATGGAAGAGCAGGTGACTTCAATAAAGTGAAAACAGGCTTACCTATAAACCCATGCAAACAAACCAGGCAGAGATGACAGGAAGCAAAAGTCAAAAGACAGGAAAAGGTCGAAACTGGAGTTCCACGCTAAACACAACTCAGTGGGTCAAGCAGAGGCTAAGACCAATAAATCTGGGCAGAGGATCTATACATGGTTGCGGAAAAAACAGGCAGATATGGCAAGATTAGACCACAGTTAGATGGAAGAACGTGTAACAATCTGGCAGGAGGCTCATGAAACAGAGCTGATATCCATACAGTATATAACTAATGAAGGAAATGGAACACATGTGTGTAGGTAGGTGGGGCAGGTCTTGCTTTGAGTAATGGCAGACAGGTGTACAAATGGCTAGAAGAGAGTCAGGTGACTGGGAACAAAGGGAATATCTGAAGACTGCATGGGAAACTGCACAATGGAAGTGATTACGGATGGAAAAACTGGACACAGAATAAGTAAATATTACAGGAACAGGACAGAAATCACCACGAGCAACCACCAGCAACCTGGGTTTCATGTCGGAGCAGGTTGTACTATAGCGTGTGATTCAGAAGCTGCACTGTTCTGCGTTGTGCTGCCCCTTTTTGTAGTTTGGTCCTTTTCAAGACGTGATTTTGAATTGAACAATTTTCAACCATTCCTTATGTTATCTTGGACACGTAACAGGATGTATTTTCATCAATCAATCAATCAATCAATCAATCATTTTTATTTCAAACAAACAAGCATATTTTTAACTTTCATCATCATTCATACATTCAAAGTCAATTTCATTTGTTCGAAACGGAGTAGGCTGAAGTTTTAACTTATGTAGGCCTACCCCTTTCATACATTGTATCACTTACTTATATGTTTAATCAAAAAACAATCTGACTAGACAAAACACCCAAAAGATAAAAAAAGAAAATCAATATCTTTCAACAAAAACAGAAAAGCACAATGTACATTTATCAAAGGAATAAACAAAGCAAAAACAAACAAACAAACTTTTTCTTTTTTTATGTTCATGAGAAATGAATTATAAGGATGCACTCTGAAATTAAAGTAATAGCAGTTTAGTGCTGAGAACTACACACTTGGATGAACAAACTCTGTCTGTACATTGTGTCTGTTGCATGCGATAAAAGATAAGCTGACGCTGCTTAATGCTCATTGCATACATGCCCTGGCAGACATCGGTAAAGCTGTTTAATAACTACAGTTTAACAGCATCTGGTTAGCGGCTACATCTACAAACCTAATGGAAAACAACAACACTAAATTTATCATGGTGTCTAACTACATCTGCCATGACAATGAAGCCTTATGCTGAAGCTGGCAGCCAGTTGGCCAGTCAGTTAAGGATGGAGCCTCTGGCCTCAGGGTTTGTACTGCAGACAAGAGACTCTCTCTCTTCGATGTGCACTTTATTTTTGAGAATATATTTGCTGGCTCTGACGGCCTGTCAGCTGCTAGTGTGGGCAGATGTGTCTGTTCCCATGGTTTTATTGCTGTTTCTAGTGATTTTCAATGAGAAATCATTGAGACATAAATAATATTAACAACTAAATCCGTAGCCCGACTTCACGTATAGTACAGTGCACCAGAAAAAGGAGTGCATGCCATGTCAAAGGAGCAGAATTTAAATCCAAAAAGCAAATAAGTTCTGGTTAAGATGGTGTGGTGATATAGCATCAACAGGAAAATCCCTTTTTTTTTCAAAACTCTTGCCAAACCTCCAAAAATGTTGTGGTAGAACAATGAGAAGGGTGCTGCAATCTTAGATGAGCCATGTCCTCCCCCACCCAACCTTAAACCAATGGTATACTGGTAGCTTTCCATTTGAAAACGATTCCTCTGCCAGGAGAAGGACTTGATTAAGGGTTGCATGTAGTGAAGTCACCTCCAGACCTCCATGCAGATGCTACAGTGCATATCAAGACTATCCATACAGAACCTGAACCTTAACATGGAAACTCTATAAAGCTTTGTAACATTTAGAACCCAAAGGATTTTATTTCATGGGGCAGACTTGATAAAGCTATTTGAAAGAGTAGTGAAATGTTGTGACCCTAAAAGAAGGCAGTCCAGTTGCCATGAGTTGATTCATTTATGAGTTATCATGTACGGTTAGTTTGCAAAGTTGGGTAAAGGTCTCCAAGTGGGCTGAAAACTCTGCCAAATACAATCAATTATGCAAATGGGAACAACAGCACACTCTATACAGAACACTGTTTGTATTGCTTCCTTATGTTCAACTCTGGCATTCTAGATTATTGTATAACATAAATTATCAATACAAAAAAAGATTCTGGAACCTAAGAGGTTACTTCAGGGACTCCGCAGGCATTCTTTTAAGGCTACAGTACACCAACAACCTTCAGCAGTATGAAAGGGCAACCTGCAAGTAACATCAGAGACATCTATGGACTATGGCAAATTCATTTTTCTGTTTTATTATCTGAAGGCATCTGAATAACTGAAGGTGACTCAGACAAATATATCAGGATTGTTTATCAACTCCTCTCAGCTCTCATCTGGACTGCTTCAGTCATCTGTTTCATATATAATGTCGTTTAAGCTATAAAGGTGTCTACACAAACTGCACATGTGCTCCCGCTTTATGAGTGCAACCTTCCCTCGAAGTGGATTTTATACATATTTCTAGTCAATTTTGTTCTCATATACAGTATTTATTGTATATGCCAACTGCGGCCCCCGGGACAATAATTTGCGGCCCCCGTCTAAATATGGAAGATTAATGTTAGTGCGGCCCGCAAGATTGATATGAATGACACTTGTTCTGTGCGGAGCTGAATGAACCAATCACGGTGAGGTATATGGCTCTGAAGGGCGGGACATCGGCCGGGCTGTCCAGTGC